>WEIV01016797.1:1822-224375 GCA_013390005.1 Calyptomena viridis
GCAATATTGAATGTTCAGAGAATAAAATAGAAGCTTAACTATTTTTGCATGAAATGGCTGATTTAGAGTTTCAAAAGTTTGCATTTTTCTATTTTTAGAGTTTAAACAGCAAGGAGTATATATATCGATACATATGAAAATTTCTTGGTCCTTGTTGAGTTTATCTATATATATATACACATATATAGATATATATTAAGTCCAGAAACTAAGCAGCAGTAAAAATGTTTTTCTTGCTTTTCATCCCTGTACATAAGGTATTAGGAATGTCTGAAGTAGCTGGAAAATGTCTTATTCCACCATAGGGGATTGACTGACACTGCTGTTATCCACTGAACTAGGTGAGATACTGGGACTGTGTTCTGCAGTATTTCCATTTGAGGTTGGTGTCAGTGGTTCATGTCCTTCAGAGTTTTCCAACATTTCCTGAATAAGGGGTGGCATGGATCCAGGAATTTCCATTTTCAATGTAATGACACGTTCTGCACCTTTAAAAAGAAAACACTTGACATGAGTATGATTCATACAATTTTTTTTTGTTAGCTTTACAGTAGTAATTGCAGAGTATATTATTCTAAGGGATTTGGTGTCTCCTTCTATAGTTCTTGCATACAAAATTATGTAAGTGAAATGCTTCATTCAGTGTGACAAAAAAAAGGGTTAGATGAGTGTCCCTTAACAAATTAATTCAAATTTAGGACATAGCAACTGATACTTCAATGCAGGTAAATTGAATGAACCGCTTACTTTCACAGAAGGAACCAAAATGGCATTAAATTATACCAAAAAATTAAATTATGTTGTGATCATGTTGATGTTCTTTATAAACTGGAGTAAGAGTTCTTAACCTATACTGGATCTGTAGAGCCTGGAGGATGACCAAAATTCTGGCTGCTAAGTGTTAAATAGGTGAGGTGAATCCTGTAAGAGAACTGCAGTGATGTAAGTCAGGACATTTCTTTCCTTAGCGAAAACTGTGAAATAAGATGCAGAATTTAACAAACCATTACTTTATAAAAGAACAAATTCAGGCAAAAGGATTAAACAAAATGACTACATCAATCCTAACTGTGAGCCAGCAACTACTAGTTTAGGGAGGAAAAAAAAAACCAGCACAAAGTCATATAATAGTGCCTGATGCTCCTAAGATGTGTTCCTAAAGAGGCAGACACACCTCTGCTTCCTCATGGCACAGCCTGCCTTTTAAAAACAGCCAAGACCCTGCCTGACACAGTGCTGAGGGGAACTGTGTAGGGATTAAAAAGCTCCTGCAACCACAGAAATCCTGAAATGCTGGATGGACAAAAATTCTCAGGGATGATAAATGCTGCTCTGGGAAAAACCTGATCTGTAAGGCAGAAGGGTTCAGCTGTGGCCATTGCTCTACACCACCAGGCAAAAGCAATGTTTAATCACTTCAGCTTCTGCATGGAGAGGACCATAAAGAGACAGGAGTATTCTAAAATTACACTTCAAATAAAGTGAGGATGTATAGCAAAGGTTCCACACTAAGGCATAAATTCATGTATTTTGCTACTGATGGGGAAAAGAATTTTCTTATCAGGACATCAAGCAATTTATGGCCATAAACCACAGTATTCATGTAGGATTCCTCATCATCATAAAATTTGAGTCCAATGGAGTAGGAATCTGCGCTTTTTAAACAAGAAGACAAGAAGAAAAATAAAAATTAAAGAGAAAGTAGTCTTGTTATTGAGGAACCACTCCCAGGGAGAGAACCTTTGGAAATATTCCGCTTGTCTGTGTTGCTACAATGCACATGCTGGACATTGTGACACCAGTGACACTGGTCACTCCAGATTGGAAGGGAGCACTTACATTCATGCCTTAAAAGAGGAGTACCAAAAAATCATCTGCAAAGGCAATGATCAGCTCTCCACAAGAATGCCGATTTAAAAGGCTCTTAAATAGCTGTTAGGAGCAAAGGGACAAGCTCTGTAATAATGGGAAAGAAATTAACGCAGAATGGATGCTGAGCTTCTCTGAAAACCAACTGTAGTCACAGCAGTGCTGATGAACTGATTTTGTTATGGCAGGTGCAGTAAAGTGTTTGTGTGGTTATTCCAGTGTAGAGCCAGAAAAATTTTTACGGTGTTGCAAACTTCCAATTTAATTTGGGAGTAAGAGAACTCAGAAGATGAGAATAACTCAGAACAGTCTTGCTTCAGTCCCATGACTGCTTCATCCTTTAGTTACAATACCTCCAAATGCCACAGAAGAAGGTAGCTGTGATAGGAACTCGAGGATAAGGAGACATTCTCAGTCTTTTAGATTCACGCTTTCTTTGGTAATTACTTTCAGGGATCATGTACCATCAAAAGTCATTATTGTCTAATGCACATCTTTTCAAATGAAACTCAAGACATACCCGCCCCTCCAGGACATCACCATCCTTTGGTATGATTTAGTTCTACTAAAACATTAATGATATAATTAAAGTTAAATACTTATGTCAGAATGAAAAGAAGCCTTTCTTGTGAATTGAATATAAAGACACAAGAATCGTGATCTTGAGGCTGTGGTAAAGAAGCAGGAAAGTGGAAAGGGATTTCCCACAACCAAGATCAGCAGAATGAAAGGGCTCCCTTAAATATTTTTATAGCTCAATACTGCTCTAAGTTTATTTTATAGATTTTATTGGATGGAGCTTGCTTTACTTGAGGGTAAACTGCAAGCTTTAGATAAATTTGGTAAGTGGTTCCTTTTTAGGGTACTTTTGCTTCCAGCTCTGGTGATTCCCTTCCAAGTTACTTCTTTTGGTTCTAATCAATCCAATTAAATTGCTCACTTCGAGGAATAAACATAGCTTTAACTTCAACCTTTTAACTTGGATATTTATTGTTTAAAGTGGAACAGTTCAGGTTTAAACGTAAAACAAGTCTATTTAGTTGAGTGACTTAACTACTGGTTTTTTGTTCCTGAAGTCTTCCCCCAAACTATGCCAAATGAAATCAGTAATCTTTTCAAAAGCATAAATCCAACCCATAGCTACACAGGTACCTGTACATCTATCAGGGGTTGCAAATCTGTTGTGGAACTGCATCACTCACTATAAAATGAACAAATGTTGCACTTTAGACTCTGTATATTCAGACTGGTACATTGGGGAACCTCTCTGATCAAACAAAAGCATTCAGCTACACCTGTGCTTTAGAGAACGTATGTGACAGAGCTTAGACTGTGTGTTTCACAGGATCAACCAATCACAAGACTACACAAAATGTTAAAACAGATCCACATTTAGGCTTGGTTAGTTTGGATGAGAGGGGCTGAATCTCCAAAATCTTGGATCAAATCAGTTCTAAATCTTCAATACCTCAGACCACAGTTTAGGGGAATTTTGGTTGCTTTGTGTTCTCTGCAGTCTGTAACCCCCTTCCAAACATTAACAAAGGTTTCATTCAGGGTTTTGTCTTAAAATGACTAACAAAGAGTTCATGCTAATGATTTGCTAACCTACTTACATTCATGACATCATTTTCACTGCCAGTTGCATGAAGAATGTAGTACCACGTACATTTAAAGTAGAACCAATTTAAAGGCAGGAGTTACATAAAAGCAACAGGAAGAGAAATGTCACAAGGACCTTTCTCAGCTGCATTAAAAAAATAGCAACCCAGGTCTCTAGGGCAGTTTCCTCTGAAATGCAACACTGCTGAGTTATTGGGAGACATTGTACCTTTTGCACTGATGCTACGAAGATCTGTGATTTTCATTAAGATCTTTGGGAACATATGAGGCTTGTTGGGTCGTCTCTTTCGGATATAAATTTTCAGTGCTTCAAGCAAGGGTTCCTGAAGCTTATCCACTTTCATAGGTTCTTCAAGGTCCTGGCGATCTGTAGAAAAGTGTCATATCACTCATATGATTTTTATTTATTTGTTTTAAACAAATTGCACATCACAGAAGCTCCTCCATGTTCTTGATTAGAACTCCACGAATTTAATTTTTCTCTCCACTTAACAACCTACACTCTCTAGTTAGCATTCCATAGGAAAAGGATAAACCACAGCTTTCTGAAACTTGGATTAATTTTTCCCTTGGTGACTGGAAAGGTCATATAAGTGGTCAGGAATTACCAGTTTGCTCTTGTACCTTCCTCCCCAATGGGAAACCACCCTGCTACAAACAATATTCTGGAATTAATTCAATATGTGTCACTGATAAGCTACTCAGGTATACACAGAGACTACAGCTAATTTTTGTTATCACTGCTACAATAAAGTGAGTTACCATCAGGTATCAGCAGATGGCAGTGCTGGCTTGAGTGACAACAAACGTCACCCCTACACCAGGAAGCACCAGCCACGTATCAATGACATCTCAGAGCCCATCAATGCTTTTGATGGGTTACAGCTGGAGACATAAAATTGGAATAATTTTGTACTACAGGGTCACTGCCAACAAAGACTGACTCTAGGTTTCTAGTAGCACCCAGTTTGTATTTCAACAAAATGCCCAACTAAACAAGGTGTGTTTCCATTGCTAGTCCAGATTTTGCAAGGGAGGAAAGAGATCAGCTGATTAACAGAAATTCACAGAGGATTTTGGAAGTTATGTGAGATGTCACTTTTTGTATTTTAAAACCATGATTTGACTTGACAATGATCCTTTCTAGTTGTAATCAGCCCCAATTTGGAAGTGTAATACTTTTTTTCCCTAAATAAAGTTATCACCAATGACATCCATGTGACTGTAACTAATGCATTTGCATACAATTATATTTATGAATAAGAGCTGTGTAATTGGGCATCTTACTCTAAGAAAGCTCATTCATACATGTACCCATATACCCACTCAGTGAAAAATGTAGGATCTCCGGAGGTCACTTCCAACCCTAACTATTCTGTAAGATATCTCAGTGTCCTTTGTTGGGCAAATAATAGGACTGGGTTGCTTGACAAAATGATTCAATTAATTTTTTTAAAGTACCAATAATAAAACCAATAACTATCACCAGCAGAAAACAAACCTTTAGTGTTAAGTAGTTTATATAATATATATAATACCGTTACAAATGTATATATATATTTAAGTAAAGGGAAGCAAAACATGTAAAACATAAATGAAGATATCATGTCAGTCCTTTTCAAATGCATCTGAATTCTTGCTGTACAATACCTCCACAGATTAAGCAGATGGCACTAAGGAGACCCGTTTCTGTATCATCCATTTCCAAAGGCAGGAGCTGATTGGCAAAGGTGAACACGAGATCAGTCAGTGGGCCAAATCCGGCGTTGTGCATCTGAGTTCGGTTCAGAGTAAGGCCATCTGAAAAGGTCATGGTGTCTTGTTCTGGTGTGTATCTTGTGCAAATTCTAAGGATCTGTGGAAGGACAAAAAAGAAAAATTAAATCTGAAGAATTTAATCCATGAGAGGTTTGTTGCAGTTTCTTGATGTGGCGAAGGATTCCATGGAACTGCAGTACTTGGTCACATCAAAACAATCTGAAATCAAACTCCAGTTTGTGCAGTTCCAGTGGCAGGAAAAAACTTTTGTAGAACATAAATATACTCTATTAACTATAGATATTTTTTCCTAACAGGAATTTAAGAACAGAAATTTTCCTCCAGTTATGAAATAATCAAAACTTCAGTGCAATTCTCACCACTTAGATCACCAACATTACCGTAACATCCACATAAACAGCTCTTTAATTAGTCTGCCACCCACACCTAACTATAAAATGCTATTGCATTGCTGATGTGATCCAACAAGACCTTAAAAGTACCTCAGCTCTCCAAACATAGGCATACCTCATTGATTTTGGGGATCAGTTTGGCATGACAGTGCTTCTCTGGGTTGTGTCTTTGGCACAGACGTTGCTCTGTGGTGTCTTGCATGAGTGAGTGTTGACACCTGTGAGCTGCCGAAAGAGGCAGAACGTAGCTTGTGCTTTGGGGTGCCTTTCCCTCTTCTGCAAGAGCAGACAGGCAAACACCACTGTGGGAACACCACCTCTGTGCTTGTGCTTCCTGGAGAGCTGTGCAAAGCCTTCCATCTCCCCAGCAGCTGCAGGTACAGTCTCCTTGGAACATGGCTTGCCTTGTCAGCTTAGGAGCTCACACCTGAGCCGGTTATCAAATTCTGAACCTCCAAACAGCAGCACACTGGACTACTGGCAGCCCAGCTAGAGGCCCAAGGAGTTGGCCCAGCTTCTCTTCTTTTATGGTGGTTGTTACGTCCCTGTGCTGTAGCACCAAACCTCCTCAACATTCTACTGGCCTCCAGCCTTCCCTCAGGCTCTGGCACTTCCCCCTCTGGAACCCCGGGCAGTGGCATACCCTGCCTTCCTGATCTTCCCACTACTGACAGTGTCATTCATTCCTGCACAAGCCCAGGCAGTGTTGGTTTTGGCAAGTTTGCCTGTATGCCAACAGCCACCCAGTGCTGACCCCAGATGAAAGAGCGTTTGAGGGGAGGATGGGGATTCACACCTCTAACTGGACACGGAGGAATGCAAAACACATGAATAAAACACCGAGGGTGCTCTGCATTTTGTTAGTAAGTGCCTCTGGGGTAACAGCAGCGTCAAAAGTGCTGTCATAGCAGAGGTGGCAGCATGGCCAGAGAGAGCGAGTGCCTGCATGAACTGCTTTCACCTCTCAGAGCAAACCCTGAACGTGTCCTGTGATAGACTCCTTATGGCATGGGATCATTTGTACAGCTGCAATTAATGAACACTGCCTTAAGGATCAAATAAAAGAGATGTCCATCATGTTGACATATTTCTGTTATATATATCAGTGCTTAATGTTTAAAACAATCAAAGGTGGGAGAAGGTTTATCCCTAAACGAAACTAAACTAAACTAAACTAAACCCTTTCTGAGATTTAGCTGATTTGCTGACCTAAGAATACAGCTGTGTTTTTTCAGGGCTTGACTTTATTTGTTTCCCATACAGCCATCCTACTTGGTTTTAAAGATTCAACAAAAAAAGATTTACATGAATATAAGTGAACACTGGGAGAACTTAATTATTCCTATAGCTGCCGAGGCTCTGAGTCAGAGGCCCCACCACTTGGCAGCTGACCAGCCTGGGCTTGGTTCTCCCACTTTCATCTTTGCCTGGCAACACTGCTCCAAATAAGCAGAGAGGAGAGTGAGGAGAACATGGTCTGCAAGAGACCTAGAGGGAAGCATGTATTTCTCTTTTTCAGTTCCTTGGTAAGGGTGTATTTCTGCAGAAGGATCTTCAATTATTTTCTATCTCATCAATAATCTTGTCTCACATTGTGGGTATACATTGAAGCACTGAAACTCTATGTGGTTAGACAGGCATGTTTCACATCGTTCCCTTACCCCTGAATTAGAATAAGGTCTTCACATTACTTAAATCAAAGACTAAGAGAGGCACAGATACAAAAACACAGCACTCAAATTCTTCAGTGACCACAAATTCCCCACTAATATAAGCCATCTTAAAAGGCTTATGGTTTTATGTAATAGCCAATGCGTATTTCAGTATCATTACTAAAAATTAACATTATAAAGCATGGCATCCTGTCACTAAGAGGCAGCATGTTTACCACACTCAGCAATGTCAGTAACCACTGGCTGTGCTCTCCCTTGAAGTTCACTGTGGGTTGCTCTTTTAAATCATTAAAAGATTGTACGGCAAGAAGAAACATGGAGAATATGTTGTTTTCAAGAAAAGAGAGGTTTGAAAATTGCATATTTATTGTGAAACTCAAGAGTTACTTGGTTTCCTTCTCTAATGGCATGAAAGAGAAACTGGAGTGAAGGTCTTCCTGTCTGTAGCCTGCACATATAGTAGCTGCTTTCCACTAAGGATGTGCGGCCAGCAATGACCAGGTATCCAACTTTTGGAGGAAAAAGGCTCTGTACTTCCTACCCAGCACCGATTTTCCCTTAGCTTGGCCAGGGTGAAAGGCAGCCCCTTTTATTCCAGTGGTATCTTAATTGATTAGCCTTAGCAACCAGAGTTCTTCCCCTCCACACACTCAGGACTCCCAGCCCAACAAATTAGTAGAACAGGACTTGGAGCTAAACTGGGCAATGCCATGGTGTTTTCCAAAGGCTTCCTGCAGCTTTCCCGGCAGCTGCCCAAGCAGAGCTGGCAGATACAGCTCCTCCTTCAGAAGGCAAATCTGGACACCGGCTGCCAGCACCGCACTACCCAGACACTCACAGCCCAGAGGGACTGGTTGCCCCGGGGTGGTGGATCCCAAAGAGGCCAAATGGATGCCTTCCACCATACAACAGGCTGCTGGCTCTCTCGCAGCAAAGCTCTCTGTGCCTGTCCCCCACTGCCATGAGCCCCACTTCATCTGGGGGTGTATGCTTGGGGTGCTCAGCAAAGACCTACCAGATCACTGTCTCCTCAGGGCTAATGCAGAGGAATGGATCCAGGCTGGATCTTCATCAGGAATGAATCTGGGGTGAGGTTACTCAGCCTCGAGCCAGCCCCTGTGGGCATGCACAGAAAGGGACCTCAAGGCCTTGCAAAACTTATCATTAAAACATAAAGGTCCCATGGGATTTAGCTACTTCCAGGCTGAGGCAGCAAACAGGACAGGTTTTTACAAAAGGCAGACTTCAGGCCTGCGTCCCAAATGCTGTACCAGCCATCAACTGGAGGAGCCTGAGTGACTCTGCTGGGCACTGGCATAGCTGAAAATCAACTGTGTGTTTTCAGCAATGCACTTAGCTTCTTGACTGCAGCGATCGGGTCTCAGGTTTCCCCTGCATTCCTCTGACATTATCCACAACACACTGTTATTAAACTCTAAGACAGATCATTTGAAATGGTGTTTTTCTTTTTTTTTTTTCCAAATTTGTGTCCTTCATCAAGATCTGCAAAACGCCGTGGATATTGCTGATTCGCTCCTAAACTGTTCTTGGGCAAACTTCCAGTGTCAAAGTGAAGCTGATTTCAAGCTCATGTTCACTGAAGAACATATGGGAAACATCAGCACTTCAAAATACGAAACCATGGTATCTTTCTCCATTTTAAACTGAACTCCTAATGTCCTCAATGTTGTTTAGGCTTTGTAACCAAGCCAACTATTTTAGTTGTCACTCTGCTCTCAAATGCCACTTGCAGCCATAAATATGGTTCTTCCTCCTGATTAAAGGACCCTTTGTTTTAAGTAATATTTATATATTAAAGCATTAGGGATTCCTATGAGCCAGTTCTAAAGTGCAAAACAAAAACGCTACCAGAGGCACAAAACCGAAGTCATCCAGAAAGCTGCATTTACAAAATTGTTGCTACCATAGAATTGTTACTCATTTTAAACAGCTGGCCCTTTTTTTTATCCCCCAGAAATCCTGTTGATAGACACTAACTGGGACAGTTTCCTGAGATGAGAAATCCAGGCAGGTGACTCTGAAACAATGATGCTCCATGGTACTGCCAAACCACATCAGCACAGGTTGTTCTGCACACAAAATGCTTTCCTAACACTAACGCACAGAGTTTTACAACAGAAAGCAAGAATTACATCATTAAGGATTAGCCTTCAAGGACTTCTCAGGATCTTATCCATTGGATTTAAGACAGGCTGGACTCGGGACCCTTTCCACATTCATTTTGCCAGGGCTCAGTGAGGCTGGGGATGCTCGACTACTGCCAAGCCAGTACACCAGCAGACAGAAGCACTCACTTTTACAAGGTTACTGACTGGATTTTAGTAATATTTATCCCTAAAACTTTTGGCACCAGAGCACGTATAAATTCCACGATCCTCAACTGGCGCCTCCAGCTGCCTTGTGAAGCTTGATATTATTTCCCTTCCAGAGTTTTCATTTGTTTGTCTATAAAACAATTCTTTGGCACATACCCAGTGGAGTTTACTGAGCTCCTGGCATCATTTCCCTTCTCAGCCTATTTAAGGGGAGCTTAAGCATCTCTGGCCACAGGAACCAACCGAGCAAAGCCCTCAGTATGGTCTATAAATGCTTAAGACTCCCCATAGCTGGTGCTGAAGGGCAGGCAGGCAGTGAAGCCGTGGTCCTGCTGGCACAGCCACACTGGCAGCGGGTGTTTATGCAGCAGGAAGAGGAACAGCTCTCACTCTGTGTCTCAAGGTACAACCAAATGAAATGTTTGAAACACTCATAACTAGGACAACTGGCTTGTTTGAAGGAAAATATGTGCTATTAAAACACTGCTCCAGTGCTGAAATTTAGTTTAAATAGAGAGTGGCATTGCAATTCTGAATATGTGCAGGTGATGCAGGTTTAATGGCTACAGCATTTCACAGGCAGCGTGCACAGTACGCACTACTGTGTCATGGTAATTATCCCATTTTCTTTTTAAGCAGCACATAAAATAGTCACAAAGTTTGTGTAAATGTCACACAGGAAAGTTAGGACTATTCATGGCAACCATGTCAAATCTGTTTCTGGTTTTGGAAACCAGCTCCTCCCTGCTGTGGGCAGCTATGGTGCTCACTATGCCCTGTTCACTCAGATACGTCACCTTCTCTGGCTTTGTGAAAAATAAAAAACAGAATGAGCAAGTGATCAGGAATGACAGGCCTCAATAAAGTTTATAACTAGATCTTGAAGGCTGCCACATGGCCACAAAGTAAAAGTGGTGAATTGTATTAAAGAAGCAACCTTTTCTATTCATTGATAAGATGAAATAAAGTCACCACTTACCACCTGCTTCATTCTCTTTTTCTAATCTGGCAACTAGGCTTTTATTTAATCACTTCGATCCAAGGCCATGAAGTCCCTTTACGGAGACACTTCAGATAAAACCCCTAATAGAAAGGGTCCCCTCAATATTTGGTACTGCCCCACTGGTGTTGGTGATGGAAGCACTGAGTGGAGCTGCTGAGGGGACTCTGTGCAGCAGAGGCTGTGCACACTCCCAGGGCAAGCTCACCCCAACAGAGAGCACCAGGAGCTTGCAGGATCCTGAGCAATTACAGAATTAGGGTATCTTTTTTCCAGCAGCTATGGAACCAGGGCATGGCACAATCAAACAGAGGGCGACAGGTTAGAGGCTGAAGTTTTAGGGGTAGGGTTTGGATGTGAAAATTCTTGCTATATCTTGGCTCCTCCCTACCTTTGTGGGGTAGTTTCTGTATTAACTATTTGTTACTGGTTACAACGGCAAAGCACAAAGCACTTCCTGTCCCCTACCTGTGGCAGAATACATTCACATTATCGATTACTGCCTGCCTGTCAGTGTAAGGGGAATGCAACAGTGTCTTGTCTGGACACAGCTGCTGCTGACAGTGCAAGTGGTAATGAATAGCCCTGCCCCATGGAGGGACCACTCCCATTAACAATGAGACAGCCAAGTCTGAATGAGCACCTGGATGAAGGGAACCAGAAGAGGTGACTCTTAAGCATGGCAGGACAACCTCAACCTTCCCTTTTTCTATAGGCCAAAGAACAATATTCCTTCCCCTTTCCTACCCCTCTTCCTCCTTCATCAATGTCCTGTTGATGCGATTCCTCCAAACAACTTGTGACAAAACAAGAGGAAAAGGTCACAGCAGTTAACATCTACCTCAACATGATCCTGTTTGAAGCAATGCACTTTCAGAAATTCCAAGATTAAGTACTTCAACTTCAAATTCCCTAGTTTAAGCTACTGTCTCATGCCAAAAAATGTACCTACAGCAGCCATCCTACGATGGGCTTCTTGGCTCACCATGCTTGACTCAATGAAGACTTGAAGGTTTGTGCTCAGGTGAAAACATTTAAAATGTATTTACACTGAAAGTACTGTTTTAGTGAAAGTTATTGCTACAACCAATAAGCAGCATATTTGCCACTAAAAGCCTGAAGACCTCTAAGGTCTTGATAGAGAAATGCTGAGATCCCAGAGGGCTCCTCTGAAGGTCAGCATGACAGAAACAACCAGAGACAAAGGGAAAGGAAGACAGCTTGCCTTGATATAGTGCAAGGCAAGGTCTGGAGAAAAACTCCCAGCCTACCTGCACAGTTGTCTCCTACAGGTCATATGTTTGTCTCTTTAAAATTAAGTTACATTCAGCTAAAATCTGTTCTGAGCCCATTACAGCGACCACTTCCACAGATGCCTGCAGCACTGGCATGCCAGAACAAGTCTGTGCCACAATACCAAAACATGCCCTTTTTACTGAAACTTACAAACTGTAAGGACTTATTTTGGAAAAGCATGTTCATACCATACACCACACCTCTCCAGGTGTGCTAGAGTCCACTCCTGACTGCTCCAGACTACCTGGTAAGTTCAGTTTTGCAACCATAAGGCTGAGGCAGTATTTGACCCCTTCTCCCTACCAATTATAGTAAAAAGAAGAATAGAAAACACATTAGTAAGAGAACAATGATGTTAAAAACACGTACCAGTATGTCCAGGCAGGCTGCTTTAAGTAGAGTTATTTGGTCTGCAATGGTCAAACTTGTAAAGCCTGGCAATCGCTTTGCAAATTCCACTATTTTAATAATGCACTTTGTTGCAAGTTCACTGAATTTGTCCCAAAGCCCAAGGTCCAGTCGAACTCGATGATCTGCACTGGAGTTCTGGAAAGACAGACAGAAGGCACCATAAATCAACAACGTCCCTTTCAGTAAATGGCTTTCAAGGGAAGGAAACAACCACCAAGTTTTCCTTCTAGAAGTAACTTCTATTAACATTCCAAGCATTTTCTGCAGCTTGCTGTTGGGATGTTGCTGGTTTTAAACTTGGATTAATCGCCTGAAAATTCCTTGGATATTTCTCTGTTACTTATGATTGCAGAGGCCATCTGTACAAGGAATACAAATGAACTTAAACATTTCCAAATGCCACCATCATTATTCTTCCCTGCCATTATATAATAAGTGCATTGAGAAAGAAAATCTACAGTTGCACCCCAGAAAATATAAATGAGAGTGGAACAAGAATATTGGGTCCTCATCTGGAAAAAGCAGCACAATATTTGGAACACAGTTTCACGTACTTTAAGTCTTATCAAATTAGTTCCACTTAATTTTTCTTCCCTGTGGCTCTGCAACAGCTTTCTGAAGCTACAGTCTCCCATGACTTACAGAGCATTTCTTTACACGAAAAACCCCACATGTGCTGATGATGCTATCTGCTTATTTGATGGTGCATCTGACATATACCCCATTGTTTGAAGTGTTACAAGGACATTCCGATGGCATCTTTTGGAGCTTGTTTCTATATATTCACCTATCTTAATCAAAAAGTCTGTCATTCGCTAGGATGTGCAGCAAACGTGTTAAGTTTGTGATTAAACTCATGTTTTCATACACTTGGAATAACCACTTAACCCCTGAAAAAGCCGAACATGTCAGCCAAGAACCAGCTGACTCAAAAGCTTCTGTGACCCGTCTAACATCAGCCCACCAACACCTGGTGTCATGAGGAGACCTGGTGAGTTGATTCCAACCCACCCACGATTCCCACAGAGTGACAAGAAACAGGTAACTATGGAGCTCTGAAATACCCAAAGCTCCTCTCCCTCCTGGCCTCACATGCAGCATATTCCCACTTTGCCAGCATTTGATCCGATACTGTTTAGGATGCGGCCAGCATGATAATGTCTGTTCCCCTGTTTCCTGAGCCACCAAGTTTAGTGTGCGTCGCAGCTGCCTTCAGCATCTGGGTGATCTCCATTGCAAGAGGAATTTCACCTGTAAAAATACACTGGTAATGAATTTGCAAAACGTGTTGAACTGCAGCCACAGAAAGCCAAAGGCAGCTTCTCTCTTCCACATTTCATCTGACCTTGTTCACTAACCAAGAAAGAGAGGCATCACCAAAAAAAGGCCCACCTACTCCAGATAGGAAGTGGAGAGAGGCAAAGGAAAATCCCCTCAGGCTGGTGTTTTCTCCCCAGCTGCAGAGGAAGCTGATGTGATCAGCTGTCTTAGCTGGTTGAACTTAAAATGTTAAATTAACTTTAAAATTAAAGTTAAATGAGCAGAGACTCAACCCAAAAGTCTAACAGACATGGCAGATTAAATAGCCATCAAAAAGCATTCAATTTACACAGATCACACTTCCTTGGGGGAAACATCTCCAGTGAGCCTGCAACCACCACTACTGATGGGGAGGACATCCACCTCCTTGAAAACCAGTGAAGCCATCATCTTGTTAGCTTTCTGTGGTTCACAGGAAGGACGCAGGGCTGGAAGAGGCTGATGGGGATGTGGAGTGAGCTCACTTCAAATGTGATGCTCTGGATCCCCTCCTGGTGCTGCCTTTGTAAGATGCCGCCACCACCATCAGTTGCAAAGGGGCAAGTCCTGACAGGTTCCTGACAGGTCCCAAGCTCTGAGCCAGCCTGACATTCACCCTTGCTTGGAACAGGGTGGAGATTCAAGCCAGTAATATTTACATTGGGCCCTAACTGCAAAAAAAGTACACTAACCATGTTGAACTGTTCAAAGGAGCATACGTGTTCTTTCCTGTTACCCCTCTTTTTAAAGGGATAATAATTAATTTCATCATTGCTATTTGAAATTTTATTCTGAGAACTTCCTCTATTTTGGGTTGCTTGTTTTTTTTTCAGATGACAGAAGGAAAGATAGAAGAAAGTGTCTTTATAATGCTAAACCTAAAGAATTGCCTTCAAAATGGTCCAAAACTAATGGGTTAACAGTCATTGTAATGCCCTTTGAAACATTTCTTTTGGCTACTGGAGTATGCATCCTTCAGATTTATTTTATTTCATCCTCAAGGACCTTGGTGAAATACAGTACATTGGAGGAAAAATAAGATCAAGATGTGCAGTCATTCAGGCTGTAATTAAATTTAATAGGCAGTTTATCCAGTTCATAGAAAGATGGCATAGCAGAGAGCTACACAAAGCAGAGCCTAAAGCAGGAAATCATTTTACAATAGGGTATCCATCTGGAAAAAAAGACGTTGCATGAAACCAGCAAGTGTGAACGAAATCTTCATCAGTATCATATGAGGTTACTTTATCATGCTGCAGTGCTGGAGAAGGGAAGTTTGACGTGTCTTCTATTAAGAGTAATGCACAGCCATCTTAACAAATGTAAATCTAACTCACTTTTATGCAAACTGAAGAGAAGGGGCAGTTAATAAAATATAAAAGATAAAATAGAAAATAAAGATAAAATACAAAATAACCAGGTGTTTTATTATGCTGGGTGGCAGATTCCTCAGCATTGGAGCTAATGTGGTTTACACATTTTCTTTGAGATGCTACAAATGGAAACAGTTTTAACATTCTATCTCTTAATGAACATCAATGCGTGTGTCACAGAGAAAAAAGTTGGATTTTTAGCAGCATTTCTCTATATTTAAACCCCAAAACTGACTCAAAATCAATGTATACGCTGAACAATAAAACATGGGGTTAAAACAATGCACAATAGAAAAAGAAACTCTGATTAAATTAGCCTGGGGATCTCCTCTATCCATGCTGTGAAAAAGATGCAGATGCCATGACTTTTCCTGAATATTTTACTGAAGCAGTTTTTCGGGTGTCTTTTCCGGGAGCTGTCTCACTTGTTTTTCAGGCCTATGCACCAGTGCACATATGGTGGAACAATACTGTAATACACCCTAGTGGCATCTTTGTCAGTAGAAAAGCCCAACCTTGCTATGAAATCCAATTAAACAGCCATTTTTGCCACATAAATTGATCCCATTTTTTCCATCATTTTTGTTTTTTCATTGCAGGCTGCTCTATCTCCACGTTAACGTTATGGGATGAGGAACTCGTAGAAACATACACAGTAGCTGAATCCCTACTGTCTTTAAAATCCACTTTACAAAGGAAACAAGGCTCACAGGGGCACTCTGCCCTAATCAGGAACACTCTCGATGCCTCTTTAGTAAAAGCAGCAATGCACTCCAGCTCTGGCAAGTTCACTGAGAACTAAAGCACATGCTTCTGCTCAGTCCCAGCATTAGGAGATACACATATATCTATAGATACAGGTATATATTCCTCTGCAATGGCACAGAACAATAGCCATGTAACTTCTAAACTCAACACTTTAAAAAGACAAAATGCTGCCAAGATGTGAAACCTCTTCACTTCCAGCAACCCAGGAGAACCTGCAGCAAGGGTCTGCAGAGCCAAAATTATTTTCTCTTTTATCCTCCCTGTATCATGAGGCTGGATGTAACACAGCTGTAGACTTATAAATAATACCAGTCTCGAGGGAGAAGCAGTATAGTTACACTCAATTATACTATAAAGTATGACATCTCCAGAGAAATTACTAAAGCACTCTCTCTTACCTGGATGACAGTAATAAAACAGATCTATTTATGATGGACTCTCGGAATCCGTTACATTTAAACAGCTTCCTGATTCTCACCATTGGCAGAATTATACTTGTCACTGCCCACCAAATGCAACTGTTAAGTCAAATGACCCAGGGAATTTAATATGAGTGCTATTCTCCCATTATTTTAAGTAGACATCTATTAACTATGCAAAGTATGGTAATTACTGCAGATAGGGACACTTTTTCTTTTGAAAGAGCAGATGGATATAAAAAATAGTAATTGAGAATACTTCTCCAAAACCATTTTTCAACAGGTAAAAACATACAATGGAAAAAAAAAACCACCACGTAACTTTTCCCTCTGGAAAATGCAGGCTTCAGTGCACAAGAGCAAGAGGAGCCAGATACGCAAGCCAAGCATCTGAAGAGATTTTATTTGGGGTTTTTTTACTGTATCTCTGTAAGGACTTCCTTACTTTTATGCTCTTATACATAAAATTCTTTGCTCTTTTAAGCAACAAACAAAATCTCGTTTTATAACAGCCTGAATGATCATGTAGCCAAAGGCACATAGAACAATTTCTTCCATCCACCATCTCTACCAGTACCAAGTGCAAAGCTCATGAAATTCAAGGGAATCCATGTCGGTTCAATACATTCACTTCTCATCCCTCACTTAAAGAATTAAATTAAAAACTCTAAGGTTATAAAAGCAATCTGTGTGCTCTGTAGTGTGAGAGTGCCATGCTTCATGACTGACAGCCTGCAGAACCAGGCATAAAAGCAGGACAGGTAGCAATCTTCTACCTGTAGTAGATTGTTGCTATCAAGAAAAGCAGAGTGGCATAGGCTTCTAGCTCCCCTTAGCTTCAGCATTTAGAAAAAGGACTGCGTGTTCCTTTTTATTTGACTTCCGGTCTCTATTTCAGGTGTCTCAGATTATTGCTGTTTGATCAGCAGCTGGTGGTGGTGTCTGAGAACCGAGGCTGTGCTCCTTTGTCCAGCACACATACCTTCCACATCCCAGATCCTCCTGTATCCTCAACCATTGCAGAAGGGCTTCTATCCTGCTCCTGGGCTGATGGACAGCTGGAGGTGAAGATGAGCCTTACTCCAGCCCCAGTGGTACTCTGGTCCCTCCCACATCTGGGCAGAGACAGCAGTCATAAAAATGAATGAATATTGAATTCCTGCCTAAAAAGCTGGAGTGGCCACAAGACCTTAGCTAGATGAGAGATTTAAACACTGCATTTCACATAGACACACTGAGAATGCAGTAAGAACACAGTATTAAACCTCTTAGTTTTGATGCAGCTCTTAAAGGAAGCTGCATTGTTCTCAAAGACTCAATGTAAGCAAAAAATAACTACTTCAGTATAATTTTGTTATTGAAACTTGTATAGTACCAAACCACAACAAAGCTGGAGGGACCTTGGCCATGTACTGCTGTAGTCTTCCAACAGACCAATGCTAACCCCAAGAAATCTCTTTCCCCGAGCTGTCTGATCTGGCCCGAGATCTGAATGACCAATATGAAGCCCCAGAGAGAGTGGTCAGGTCGTGGCTACTTGTGCTCCACAGAAAGACCAGATTCATCCAGTCAGTACTGAGATCCAGGTGCTCTCAGTAAGGGCTCTGAAATTCCAACAGGGACATAGACTCGCCATGGGGGTCAGAAGGAACCTAAGCATGAAGGCATCAGTGGTGGATGTGGTATGCAACAAGACCCTCTCCAATTTCATCCACTTGTATCATTTCAAGAGCTAAAACATTAATGATACTTAAGCATCCAATAGCTAATGAAAGCACAGAGGTGCCCAGGTTTATTTTTCAGCCCTCCAGGATCTTTGCCAATTACCAGTAGACAGTACCATCCCATCAGCTGCAGTGCATTCTGCTAACTCAGAGGGAACATGTAAGTACGTACCAGTGTGTTCTCTGGGAAGTACACTGATGGGTTACTCTGGGATAACCAGGCCACTTGCAAGGCAGCCTGTGAGCAATAAACTCTGGCACACATACCAGCTGAGCTACATGCCCCAGCTGCAGACATACATTCATACATGACATAAACTCACTGTCTTTCAACTGGAAAAACTTCCATACTTACTCAGAAGCACTCTCACGTTTGCAGGAGTGTGAGAGTCTGTTTGGAAGATTCCTCTCTCCAAGACATGGAGACTACAGCAAGTGCAGAGAGTAGGGGTAGAGGGCATTAACCCAGGAATTTCTTTGAAGACACACTGTGAGTCCCACTGTCTCCAGCTTTGCCTTCAGCTATGTCACCAGCTGGCTGCTTCCAAGCTTACAGTCTCACATGCTGCACTACTCCCTGTGGGTGTGCCTGTGCAATATTTACCAGCACGCCTACACTGACTGCTTTGACTACATATCACCCAAGCAGGACTGGGACCAGAGAAACATGCAGAGGACAAGCCTCTTCCCCAGTGCTAACCAGTTTACACGGGTCTCAGAATTAAAGGTGAAAAATGTTTGTGAAGATACTTTCAGCAACATGAAAAACACATTTTTTTCCTAACATCTTACCATATGTGCTTGCTTTTCTTTCACTTAAACACAAAGTCTTACACTTAGACCTGAGAGTTTTGAGCCTTGCACTTGGTTTTGTAAATAGATGAGTATGCCATAAAACAGCACCCTGCTCGCTATGACACACAGGGATTTGCCTACATCACTCTGAGATATTTAATGTTTGCTTCAGTAACAGAAAATTTACTCAAAGCCTCTGTGGGACTTGGTCCCACATCTTCAGCTGGGGCTGGAGCCAGACCATGGAGGCAGGTGTCTCCTTGCCCCAGCCATGCCACCCCTAAACTCCTGCTCTCAGCAATGAGGGCACAGGCTCGACTACTTCAGCACCTTCTGTACATCCCTATGAAACAGACAGTGCTGTCACAAATGATAGCAAGACCAGACCCAGCAAAGTCACTCCTCTGCTAAGGATCTAAACATTACCTAATAGTTATTTTTTAGCATGTCTTCTACTCCTGCATTTGCACAATTGACACTGAATTTTCTCTGAAATCAGTAAATATCACTGAACTTCCCTCTATTTAGCAGCATATATATGCATAGGAAAAAAACTGTTTCCCTGACTCATCTCTGGAGAAATTCCCACATCATTGAACTTCTTGATGCAGTGGGTTGACTTTTCATTTCTAAAAGCAGGAGAAGTTTTTGCTACTTTGTAGTATTTTGGTAGACTGGGAAAGCATGTGTGATTTTCGGGGCTGTCCTGTGCAGAACCAGGAGTTGGACTCAATGATCCTTATGGGTTCCTTCCAACTCAGGATATTCTTTGATTGTAGGAATAAACTGTGTATAAGCATTTTGCAAACTGGTTTACTTAGACATTTCATATTTTCCTTGACCTTTGTAGCTTTGGGACTATCACCAGTAATCCAGCAGCATTTAAGAACTCCCTACACCTGCAAAGTTGTAATCTGCTGACGCACCAGCAGAGATCACATCTTTGGAAGCCAACAAATTTCTAATGAATGATGGAATGTAATTGACTCATGGACTCCAAGTTCATTATTTGGCTGGATTAATCCTGCAGACAGTCTCTCATGATACCACTAAGTAAAAGTTAAGTGCAATTTCTCTTCTCCAGCACGCATTTGCACACATATCTCTGTTTTTTCATGAGGAAGGAGGTGCAAGGAGTACATCTACTGCTGCATCTATTTAAAACGCCTGAAGCCTCCAAAACTCACATCAATTCCAGGCATACTCAGAACATATGTGACTCAAACCATACTCACTGTAGTGTATTTTCCCAGCTGGCAGAGTGAAGGGAAGGTTTCCTGGTGAGCTTTTCGGATCTTCTCAGTGAGATCATCCAACTCTGCTGTCATTTCATAGTTTTCTGTGGATTCCTGCTTTGAAGGTTCCTTCTTCTTTTTGTTCCTATCATTTCTGACAGCTGTAGAAAAAGCAGAGCTACAGATCACACAGTGCTATTCAGATCAACCTATGTTGCTTTTGCTGCTTTATTTCGAAACACTCCAAGACGCTTTTATTTTAAACATAAATTATTTTAAGTGAAGGGCAAAATGTTATATGCACAGAGAGTGCTAATGCAAGCTTAGTTATTTAAGAATAATTTAGCCAACAAATTTAATGGGTAATGTTGAAACCAAACTTCCACGGGTGTTTGTTTTGGGTGTACCATCACACTCCCACAGTATTTACCTTCCAAAGAAGAGTATTTATGAAGTAGCAGTAGTTTAAGTGTCTCAGTAACTTTGTGAGGTGGGGTTTTTTTCACTGTATCACTACATGGTGATGTGCATGGTGAACGGTGAAGTTCTCTGTAGCGATGCAGTTGTTACTTTATTACATGTGAACAATGAAAAAAGACAGCAACTGTCTTTCTTCTTAAATATCTCAGTATGGAAGATAACAAAACCCCATACTAATACGAACTCCACCAAGCAGAAGTTATTTAAAAGGAAAGTTAAATGTGAAAACAGTAAATGAAAGAAGATGAAACATTACTCAAGTTCTGAAGATCAAAGGAGAAGCACAAATGCTTGAAAGAGTAAAAATGGCAGTGAAGCTATCTAAAGTTGTTTGCCATCTGCTTCTGCACTCAGATCAGCCTTCTACCTTCCCCCGGCCGTGGGGGATTACTGGAAATATGCATCATGCAGCACTCGTGCTGTAATTCATTTCCCACATATTTGTGTTTTGTAATAAAATATGACAGCTGCTCCATCACCATGCTACTCTTTGTTCTTTTAATGAAAATAGCTTAATTTTACAAAACGTGCCCAGGAGATAAGTCTATGTCCACAGCACTGCCAGTAATTGTGAATTTTATCAAGAGGCTTGTTGTTAGCTAAAGCTAACGTCTTAAGTGTAACCAGATGGATAAGGCTTTACAACAAAGCCAAGCAAAATCAATCCCTTTCCCCAAAGACTCCATGTCAATATTAAACACCCTGCAGACTAAATGTTACTGGATAAATAAAACCAATCCTAACATCATCAATGTTTAAAACTTCATGATATTTTAAAACAAGGTCCTAAACTCGGAGGGCGCGGCTGGTGGGTTTTGGCACACGGGAGGATGGCCAGGGATTTTGGATGGCCAAAGATCTGGTGATTCTTATTTGCACTATCCTGACCCAGAAAGTGCATCTAATC
Organism: Calyptomena viridis; assembly: GCA_013390005.1. NCBI lineage: Eukaryota > Metazoa > Chordata > Aves > Passeriformes > Eurylaimidae > Calyptomena > Calyptomena viridis. The sequence continues at coordinate 23,202 of WEIV01016797.1, forward strand.
TGTTCTGTAGGGAGGGAAGCACAGAACCACCTCCATGTCAGCTCTTTCTCCCTATAGTTTCCCCAAGTCCATCTCCATGTCTTCTGTGGTTGCTTCCTACATGCAGTGAGCCACAAATAATCACAAAGAACAGAGAAAATTGTGGGCTGCACAAGCATCAGAGTCAGGGGCAGCTACAGAAATAACGTATGTAATAGATGTGATAAATATTGTTTCTCTTTCATGAGGCCATTAGGCACATACTCAATTGCAACGTATGGCTCTGGTTTTCTCACACAAGGTCTGACTTTGCAACTGAGAGAACCATGGTCCTAATCATTCACATATTTTAAGGATGACTTTAACTGTGTGGCAAACCTGCACTGAAGTCAGACGTGCAGGGCTGGGTCAGGGCTGGGATGTTGAGCATCCCAATAGATTAAAGCCTAACCCTGAACACTGTCTATTTTGGTGTTTGGAGAATATAGATTCAAAGAGGACAGGAAAGGCGGATTGAAAAGGTATCTTCTTGTGAAGGTTCAATGCCACCAGTATAGTCAGTTTTAGGGGAGTAGACTGGATCCCCCTCCTGCTTCCTTTTATAAATATTCCCCTAAAGCCAATGCCCTGATTTATTTGCTGGAGCCCAGAGCAGAGAGCAACCATGGTCTTTTGCACTGAAAAAACATCCAGGACTGACAGGTACGTCTCAAGTGCTGCGAACTACCACTCCACTTCAGAAGCAAATCCTAATCACTACTGTACTTGGGAGATAAAATGCTTCTTAGAAATTCTGTACACTCCTACGCACCCATAAAAAGCAATAAGTCTTCACCATAAAGCCCCATTTACTTACAGCTCTACAAGCTGATTGACAAATTTGCCAAACAGGTGGCCTCAGTAACTACTTCCCTCAACACTTTGAACTCTTTGTGGAAGATGAACATACTATTTAGGCCAGGCTTTGAAGCAAGTGCCAAGAACTTCCACAGACCAGGAGATAACTCTGGCAGGAATCATGCCATGCTCCTGTGCCACCCTGGCACTGCTCCCTTTGCAGCTGTACTTGAAGTCCCTTCCCCTCCAAAGGCCACCAGAGGGACAGCTCCTGGTCAATCCTCACTGGGTTGACCCAATTGGCCCAGCTCTGTCCTCTTTCTTTTTTGGTGCAAATCACTAAAGGGTGAGAAGGGGAGAAGTAACACATCCTGAAAATTAAGAACAGTTTTTGTCCATCATTAACTTTCTTATACAATTCTGATAGGTTTTATAATAATCATAAAACCTGAATAACATTTTCCTTTTTGCTTTATTCACTAAGGCTGTATTAGACACGGCAGTGTTTCTATATTCCCTGTAAGATAATGCAGTAAAGTGCTGACAATACAACACCCAGGCTTCAAAAATATAAGGAATTTCAATAATACCGAACTATCAAGCAGATGTAACTACAATTCAATGCAAAAAAGATTAAGACAACACTACATTTAAAAGAGTTAAATAAAAACACAAACACATGCATATTTACCCTGTAAATTTAAAAACCATCATTGCTCTGGGAACTGTCACACCTCATGTGGGAAGGGGTTTTGGATTACAGCTTATGCTTATATTACATAAATCACACCTTTTTGTATCTTGATCTTTACATGCATATGATCACATCAATCCCTGTTGCAATTCCACTGCTTTTTAATGAAGATATGCCAGTGATGAATCTATGTCACAGTTAATGCTGCTGTAGAGAACCCAGGTTATGAATTTCATTACTTGTGCACTACATTCCGACTTGATGGCTGCACTATTTAGGAACTCCCAACAGGGGACAGTATGGAAGTTCTCTTGCCCTGTGAGAAATTCTAGAAGTTAAAAAATGCTAAAAAAACAAATAAAGTGGTGGTGTGGGGAAAGAGAATTAAAAAAGGGCGTATCTCAATACGTGAGGAAGCCAGGTCTCGGTGCTGCTTGGATGACTGAGCGACACACACCCACACCTGAGCACGTCTCCTCCAATCCATCTTCCTGTGACAGCTTCCCTGTCCCCTCAAAACACATGCCAGGACTTGCACTTCCACACCCAAAAACCTCCAGGCAGCCGTGGCAGGGTTCACAAGCTGGAGAAGGCACTTTCTGTTGCCTTAGGTTTAAGGACAAGCCCCTGCCTTCAAACGTCCATCCCCCTAACCTGATGGTAGGGGGCAGAACATCACCTCTTGTCCCATTCAGTCTGTTCTCCTCACCCTACATTTCCCACTTTCTCCTTAGCCCCATATATACTTTCCCTCTTCTGCTTGAAGCGATGGGACAGGCACAAAAGTTGCAGGAAGGATGGATGTGTTTTTCAAGGAAAGGGTCTGCTGTAGATGAAACTAAGTACAGGAAGGACACAAATGGCTCTCTGAGGACCCCGGTGCTCTCATTCAGTAACCACGCAGCAATTCTCCTGCCTGAGCAGGATCATTTCAAGCATGTCATAATGCAGGGAATCAGCCAATCTTAAATGTGAGCCCCCCAGGTCCACCAAACTTAGCTACCACTTGGCCTAAGAAGAGTCTGGGGTCCAGTCCAACAGATTTAGACAGTTTCTAGACAATCAAGTAAAATCATGGAATAGCCAGGGTTCGTATATCCCTTTGTCAGAGGTGGCACAAACATGTCCAAGGGAGAAGAACCTGCTGCTCGCAATGCAATTTTTCCGATTATTTTCATAACCTGTGCTTCCCCAGATGCCCAGAAGATAGACAGCACCTTTCGCATATTATAATGATTTATCAGCTATAAATTCATTACTTGAAATGCTATTGCTGCAGTTTTGCCTCTCGGAGATCCCTGTGACCTTTGAAGAGCTCTGTGTACTAGTTAACTGGTTTTGTTCCTGTAGCAACAACTACTAGAGCTACCAGTTAGTTCGCATTCCTGTAAAACCACACTTCTCTTGTCCCCAAATATTTTGGAAGTTACTTGTTAAGCTAACAAACTTCAAAAGCACCACAAAGCACACAGAGCAAGTCAGTAATTGCACAGTGCTGGGCACAAGGTAGGTTTGCAAAGAGACTCTTTTTGTTTGCAAACCCCAATGAAAAGAGAAATGGGAGGTGAACTGAGGTAGGAGAGCTGCAGATGTGCGAGTTCTCCCTTCTGGGCAGAGGGCAGCTCTCCTCCACCTTGGGAAGCCATCTGTCCCTTGCCGAATGCCAGGCAGCCTGGGCAGGCAAATGGTGCCACACACGGCAGTGGGGCCAATGCCCAGTGCTGCAGCCAGGGATTCCAGGAACACCAAGTTGTTTGCTAGGGTGGAAACTCACAAGCCTTGCAAGGTCCTTCACACTCTGGCTTCTCCGATTCCAGAAGCAGCTGCTAAAAAATTTCTAATTTTGGCATAAGTTAGCAGCTGTGGACAATTTCAGTCAAATATGCAAAACGCTTATCTATTGACTACGCCAAGTTAGCTTCATCAGGATAAATGCCTCACATATTCCACACATTACTCTTCAATAAACTGTGCTAACGGTATTGAATGGCAGTCTGTAATGACATGTTTCCTAATAGTCACCTTGGAAAACCTCAAACCAAGGGAGACATAGCAACCCCGATACTGCGGCTGCTGAACTAGGCTTTCTGACCCCACGGTCAAAGCCAGCACCCACCTGCATATCCCAGGTAGCAACCAGGCAGATCCCGAGTCAGAGAGTTGGTGGAAGGAGGCACAGAACTGTGAAAACTCAGAGATTGACTTTTCCCACCTCCAATGTAAGTAAAGGAACAAAATAACCATCTTGAAAGCAACACAATCACGTCTGACAAACTGACGAGCCATCAATTCAGAACAGTGAGACTCCCGTTTACATGTTAACAGCAGTGCAATTGCAAGCCAAACACATTAAAATATGCAGAATACCAGGTAGTTATAAATAGATTGATTTTCCTAGGTCGCAATTTCCAGATGAAATAATGTTTTCTTTTAGGCAAAACAGCTCAGTCTTAAAAAAAAACCCAGGAAACTATTTTAAAACAAATTCCCATGCCAAAACTGGGCTTTGACATATGGAGAACGACTGAAGGCAAAGCGCATTTCAGACGCAAACCTCTCTAGTGGACAAAGCCACTAACAAGTACACAGTTGTCTAAGGGGCTTACAAAACCAAAACACATTGAAACCTGCATATTTTGTAGCTGATTTAGAGAACTCAACCATGTCAGCTGTTGGGTAACAATCGCCACAAGAAAACATCTCAAATTAAGTGAGATGGTATCTCTCTACAGACACATATCAAAATTAACAGGGAGCACAGAGAAACAATCATGAAAGGCATTTCATAAGCACCTGGCACGCTATCATTTTTCCCCAGGCACATAGCAAGCACATATATTACAGAATTCAAGCCCGCCCTGGGTTTCCTATTGAGAAATAACACTCAGCTATGGCAAATCCACCCTGGCCAATGCGCAAGGAACCTCAGTTCAACCACAGGGGCACACACTATAAATCCAGAGGACATCGTCCTGTCGGCTGCCTTCACGTACACTAGCCCTTCCAGCCACTGGTGGTATTTTTTTTTTTGAGGAAGGTGAATCTGAACTGTGCCTTGCAGCTTTGTATTATTCATTACATAATTGCTATGTTTTATTAGAAATATGATCTATTATAACCTTGAATACGGTAACTTAAATGACATTGAAAATTAGATTATTCTGATTATTAGAAAAGTGAGAAAGGTACTAAACATTTGTAATGCTGATAATCAATCAGTGTATCCATCTGAGTGCAATAAAAATCAATCAGGAGCTAGTGCATTTAAATCTAATTTTTTAAGCATGACATTTTCTTCAGAGTTTCTTTTTTAAATGTCACCCTCTTCTACAACAGTGATTGATTCTATCCCCAGGGACAGTTAACTCCAACTGTTTTATTCATTGCACTGAGCTCTTGGATCCAGTCTTTTCTAAATATCAAATTAATGACAACAATAATATTTTCATCAAAATGTGAAATTCAGAAATAGGCGTTCAAGGAATCAAACAGCAAGAAGCACAGCAGTACATTTAAATTGCTTCAAATACCAGGGATCTTTTAAATAGCAAGCAGTGTATGTTTAACACAGAAAATAGTGGAATTTTGTGCCACTCCAGTTCTCTTTCTTCCCCCCGTAAAAGAGAAGGCCAAAGATTTGCTTATTTAAAACATAATTCATTTAGAAATGTTTCAGTAGTGAACAATGAATCACTGGCTATAGGGAGTGTGAGAGTAATTACCTATGCCTTCAAAATAGCCTTATTAGGCTATTGTAAGTATAGGGGAGACCTTTGATACCTATAGCCTAAGGGCCTCTATTTTTCCATTCATGCACAGGGGATTTATACGGTTATATCCTATTATAACTGACGAAAGCAACACATCTCCCATTTATGTATGAGGATAACTGTGGGGTTAATATATCAAGAACTGAGTTATAAGAACAGGTTTCATTATATGAATGAATGATACAAATGGATGCTCTACAGCTTTATTTAACTGGCCTGAAACTTGATCTCTGGTTTCAAGGATTCCCATCAGCCTGAAAATTTTATTTTTGACATGAAATTTGGCACCTGCTATTGTCACATTCCTGAAATATTAGTAAACAGAATGAGCAAAAAAAGGAGTTTCTAGTCCCTTGAAGAAAAAACAGTATCAACTGAAATCAGACATAGGACCAAAACTGGGAAACCAATGAACAATAACCGGCTGAGAAAAATATTCGTTGAAAATAGCTGAAAGGTATGCCTTTGGTATTCTTTTTTCTATTTGTTTTAGATTATTAATTATATTGATTTACTTTTTTATTATTAAGTCATCCAAAAGCCAAAAAGAACTGCTATCATAATTGTGGTATCTAGAACTGCCAATCCTGTAGAAACTGCTGAAGTTTCTACAGGCAGATTTGGCTTTAATTTTGCAGGACAGAAGGAAAAAAACCCACCAAAAGCCCATAAGCTATTTCCAAGTGTATGATATACCACTAATGCCAACCTTTATACTGACTACAGTATTTCAAGACTGGTTCAAGTTCTGAAGAACATGCTAAACACAGTAGCAACTGCTCAAAGAATAAAAATCGAGACTCCAGAAATACAAATGGAAACCTCCCCAAACAGTTTCTAAGAACAAAAGAGAAATGAAGAAGTTGCAAAAACAGAGACACAGCAAGCAAATTGAACAAAAACCATAAGAAAATGTGTTTTGCAGTATGTGGGTGCAGGCAGGCAGAGGAGAGAGCACAAGGAGCAGCTGAGTCAGAGCCAGGATGTACAGGGCACAGCATCTATACCAGGGGTCGAAATGAAAACAGACTCCCTGGTCTCCCTTACCATCTCTCTACATACTGCAATCAAAGTAGGTGGAGAGATGTGATTATACCTTTAATGATAAACTGTTTAAATAGCATTTGCCCCATGATTTCCATTTTCAAAGTGCTTTAATATCATCAGCTAATTGGCAGTGTGAAATAGAATAATCCACACACTCTTAGCAGCTGATGCTTAAAGAGCTATTGAAGGTTGTTACCATTAACAATTGCAGGCAGAATAAATCACTAAATATTTCCCATGCAGACCCACCAACGTATCTGCAATGGAAATAGCCTAGCCATATTCATTGACTCAGACAGAATTTACTCACCAATATGTTTCCATCTTTATTTCACATAGGTATCACCTCGAGTTACTTAATATAGCCAGAAACTCTAATATGCGAGATGGAGCATCTCCACAGGCATGTCCCTGTGCATCTTGTGCTGCTGTTGAATTTATCTACACATCTGTCATTCCATCCTCATTCCTGTCCTGCCCCATCTCAGTATTCTGCACAAAATCAGTCACTTCCTTACTCTCAACAAAAACTCCACAATTTTTATTAAGATCTACCATGCCACTTGCAACAAGTTTGCAGAGTAATAGCATCTCCCAGGGGATATTGCCATTCCCCCTCTTCCCTGCTCAGTGCAGGAATGAGAAGGAGCTTTGGGAATCAATCACTCTGTCTGGGGACATTTCCTGAACTTACAGGGCTTCTGCAGGTGACCCACTGTGAAGTGCCAGCCTGCAGCAGAATACCCATGAAACTCAAACCCTCAGGGAAACAAAGTATTGTGCTTACTATCTACTGTTTTGGCTGCCAAGATCCCAGTGGATTTACTAATAACTTCTGTGGCAGTCTAGATAAAATTCTGCATGCAGCTGGTTAAACAGAAATACTCTGGGGAACCGGAGGACAGCTTTTCTGGAATTGCAGTGTCTTAACACAGTGGCTAAAAATATACAAGACCACAGGCACAATGTGACTATTCTTTCTCTTTCTTACAGCTGAAGTGACCAAATGTATACACAGCAGTTAAAAAACACCTCTAAATACTCAGCCTGAAAATAAATTTCTATTAAGCTACAGAGCATTTCCTTCACCATAGGCTGGGAAAAGAAAAAAATCCCTAAATTTCAAACTCTGAACTTTCAGTCAGAAATCACTAAGAGGCCATTAAATCTGTCTCATCTGATTTCAGCTGTTGAAGTGCCCTTTTGAGCTACCTTCTCAAAGCAACTGCCCTTTTGAGCTACAATCTTGAAGCCTGGTACACTAACTCCTTATGGATAACCGATTACAGGTAAAAATACCCTGAACCTGACCTTTCTCTCCAGGGTCACCAAAAGGTAAATCAGTCTACTCATCTACACATACTACATGATTTTCTCTTAGGAGACAGTTATGGTAGTACAATGCCTCACAACTGGGAAATTCTGGGGTTATCCAAAGTCCTCAATTCAATTTGTTGGGCATTATCCAGGACTGCTGATGGCCAGAGAAGTACATGGCTGTAAGCTAAGACCAGACACTAAACCCTATTCCTGCCCACTGCCTGGCCAGACTGTAGCACTTTACACTTCAACCTGCTGCATCTACTTTATTTCTCATCCTAACACATAGAGAAGAAAAGAACATGACTTGCCTTTTACTTAACTGGAAAGCTACCTACCATGACAAATTGAAACCTCTTTCTCTGACAACGCCATTAACAGCCTCCTTCAACAAAACAGCTTTCCACAATAAGTGCATTCATTCAATGTAATGAACGAGTCTCAGCTACTGGAGAAATTCTGATCACATATGATAAAACTGACTTTATGGGACACAAAAGGAAAGGCTACAAAAAAAAAGGAGGTACATTGGAATATCCCTTCCCTTTGCTTGCACCTGGACACTCAGGACTCAGGGCAATGGCTTCCCAGAAGGAAGAGCGTAAGTTCAGTAACAATACAAAAGTGGCATGTCACTGCATTTCTCCTTTTTTTATGGGTGGTTTCATGCAGCGAACACAGTCTAGCTTTCCTCAAAGAGGGTTCACTCCTACATTATTTACCAGAATTAAAAATAACAGCCCCAACTTATCCCCACTGCTGTTTTTGTCTTGCAGTGGTGCTACTCCACCAATCGCAGCAGAGTCCTATTAGTGCAAAACTACAGTAGCGTAGTGGGAGATCAGGTCTAATATCTGTATCTGCAGATGGATAACACCGCATTCATACCTAAGTTTCATTTCTTTGTTTTGCCCTCAAGGCTAAATTTCACATTTGTACCTCCTAGTGCCTTGTGCAATTGTGTAAAGGTGCATCTAGCGAGAGAGCTGCCAACTGACAACACATTTGAAGAGGCTTGCGTGCACGGTGTACTTCATCAAGCACAAAGAACACATTGCCTCCCGCAACCGTAAATTGAGCTCATGAAGGCGGAGGAACAGTTGTTCCCGGCATGTTTTAAGAAAGGGAGCTGTAGTCTTCAATCGTAGTGTTAGCCTGTGTTACAGCCTCGGCAGCTTGCAGCCCTGGCCTCCCACTAGGCCAGGGATAATAAAAGCAAAGAAATAGCTCAGCTACTATTTACCTATTCCTCTGAAGCAAATGTGGAAAACATTCCATTATGAACTTACACACATTCCTTCCCAAAGGCAAAGGCTTGTTGATATTCCCACTACTACAACAAAATAAAATAGAATTAGGATTGGGAGGTTATTTCCATCTCTCAAGGTGCCAGGATTGGCCCCCAAAGAGGAGAGCAGGGGGGACAGAGTGTGGGCTCACAGCCATGCTCAGGCTTCCTGACCAGGCTTCCCTTGGCTGGCTGAAGCTGCTGCTGAGTGACCTGCTCCACCAGGAGAGGCATCCCAGCAGCAAGAGAAGGGAAGGACTGGATCACTTAACTAGGTGGACCTAAAAGCACTGCAAGATCAGCCAAAAAAAATTGCCTAAGTCTCACACTGATGCAGGATCCCAAACAGCTGGTGGGCACGCATCTGCACTGGCCACAGGCCTTGGACTGCAGGTGGGTTGGAGTTCTTAAAGAACAGCGACTGTTGTTAAAACTGTTTTGCAACAATACTACAAGAAAAGCCTCACCAAATGGGAAAAAGCACATGCAAACAACACTGTTGCATCTCACTGCATTTTAGCATGTTGTTTATCTCCTCTCCCTTCCCAAAAGCTGAGCAATTAGAATAAACAATCTTGAGATTTGTTGTTGGGGTGGTGTACTTCTTTTAAGATTGCATCGTCCTTTGTTCACAAACTGCAACTTAAGGAGAAAGCAAGGAGTGAAGTCAGGGGACTTCTTTTTCTTTCCATCTCAGGATTTCAGGAAAGCAGTGCAGAGCCAGCTAGCAGGCTCTGGGAGCACCAGGCTGGCAACATCATTGGATTTGCACAAAAGCCCTGCTGAAGCTGGCTGCTGCCACAGGTAAACAAGGTCATTCACTTTCAGCTTTAGTGTCTCACTGCCCACCCCGAAGCACTACACCCATGAGCTGAGGCCACTGAAAGGCCTTTGGTTCTTCTCTGGATCCTTTTCTGCCAATGCATGGTGTTACTGGGCACTAAGCCACAGCCAGGCTTAACCTGCAGCAGCTGAAGCCCCAGCTCACAGCCAGGATCTCTGTGTCTGGGAGACAGCACCAGGCTTTGCTCTTCAAAGCAAAAGGTGCCTGGGAGACAAAGGGAGAAAAAGGTTCGAACCTTTAATAAATACTGCTCCATCCATAATTCACATGCAGAAATACTGCTTCTCATCTATTAATGCAGGCTCTCTGGACATCTGTATTCCTGCTTTATGTACAGGCAAAAGCATCCTGGCATTACGGGGTTGAATTCCCTTAACACACCTGCAGCAACTTCAGCTGTTTCAGCACTCACGTTATGACATGAATCACTCCACAAGCCTGCGCCTAATTATCAGACTGTCTATTTTGATATATTTTATCTTTTATGTACAATGCCAAAGAAGTTCTTCTAAAACACATTCCAACTATTCTTTCATTTAAGAAACAAAAAATTGCTTTCTTGTCTGGGACTGGAGGTCTAAAATAGCAAGAGTAAGTGGACCAGATTATTTTAAAAAGAAGGCGTGCTAGTAACTACAGGACTGGCTTAAAGAGCTTAATTCTGTCAGACAGGGTCAAGCAGCATCAAATCCTGATTTCTCCATAAGATCTTTTAAATATCCCTAGTAAAGCCAGCACATAACCTTTTCACATTAAGCACTTTCACAGCACACCAGACCAGCCTGATGTAGAAATCATACAAGGCGCAAAGCAGACAGACACTTGTTTCCAGGAAACAGCAAGATACTAAAAAAAGCAGTGTTTTTATTGTTGATTTGAAATCAAAGTGATTACTGAGGGCTCTGCAACTTCCAGGGCAAGACTTAGTCCACACAGGGAGTTCATTTTGAGAAGGCAAACAGGCAGCAGGTCAACACAGAGTTAACTCAATAAAGTAATAATTTCTACTTGGGTAAACTGACCTAGTTTTCCCAGACTTCTCCATGAAAACAAAGGATACAACTTGGACATGAGATGACATCTGAAAGGGAAGCCAAGGGCTGGGCAAGGAGACTTGAATTCAACGTTCAGCTGGTCCTTAACTAAATGAGGGTAGTGGTCCCCAGTTGGCATTAGAAACTACTATCAGCACAGGATTAACTGGCATTACCATTGATTCCTACCTCCACCTTATCTCATTGACACCAATGCCAAATCTTTCATGTCCTTCAAGAGTGTGGGATTGGGCCCTGAACTCATACTACACAGGCTAGATCCATCCTTGGAGCTAGGATGATCTTCTCCAAGACTGGCCAGTGCAAGATGCACAACACACTAACAGAAGGGTTTCTATGAGGTCTTTGGAGTATTTTTCCAGGGATACAACCCCCAAGTTTTAGTTGGGAAGTATTGGCTGAAAACTCGAATTTCCAAAAGCAGAGGTTTTTTCAGTTCTTGAAAGAGCTGCTGAACATCCACCTGCCCAGCCAGCTGCAGGACTGCTCCAGAGCCCCTGGCTGTGTGGCAGACACAGCACAGGCAAGTCCCTCAGGGTCTGGGATACACAACATGGAGGACAGAATAAACAAGGCTCCTTCCTGACCCCCCTCATAACTCATCCCAACATTTTGCACAACACAACACAACGTGGACAACTCTGCATTTTGGTATTCAATCCAGTGTTATTTTTCTGCAGAGCCTTGTTGTGTTGGAGCACCTCCAACCAGCTCAAGTTAAACAATTTGCCCAGAGAAAATGTTCAATGAAGGGGAAACAGAAAAGTATGCACAGAAAGAGGCCTGAGTCCCCCTCTTTTCTAATCCATCACACAGCATTAGAGATTAAATACTCATTAAAAATATATATAATAAACTGTTAAGACAGGATATCTAGTGATTCCTCTTAATTGCCTCATTTTTCCCACACGCTGGGTTCTAGGGAATATTTTTAAATATTCCTCCTCCGTTAGTGCAAGTCCCCTTTACCATGGGGTTACCACCTCACTTTATCCCTCCAGCAAGAAAGAAGACCCCAAAACTCATGGCGTTTATACTGTGTACTCTGTGAGAGGCAGCTGATATGTCTGTACAGTTTTATGTTTGTTCATTACTTACACTGCTTAAATTCTAGTAGGAAAAATGTTCCTAATAAACATGTGAAATAGCTGTAACTTAGTTAGAAAACAAGAGGAAAAGTTGTTAAGATGACCGTGACTCTCTCTTTAGGACAAGCAGGATTTAAGCCTCCTACAGAATTAAAGAAATCAAGCATTTATGCTTATTCTCCTTCTCCTCTGCCTCTGTGTACTCTTCCCTGTGTTATGAGAGAGGTGTGAACATAAAGGGGCTTCTTTTTCCCCAATAACAACTATCCTCCTGCTTTTGTTTGTTATTTTCTTTTATTACTATTTGCATTCCTTTTCAATTTAGAATTATTTTCTGGATGTTCTGATTTAATAGCAGTGTTCACCTGAAGAGACATCCAAAGGGGCGAGGAGAGTGAGGAAGTATGCATTGAGCTTCTCTTCCAAATTACTGAAAGGCGCAAATCAAACATTCTTCTCATAGAAAAGTGCTGTCAAAAGACTCTGATGAACTAGCACTTGTCCACGTCACTTGTTCTAGGGATCTGGATCATATAAGATTGATCCCTGAGCTACTCAATGGGATAACCAGATGGCATGGCACAGTACAACATTAACTACAGGACTTCCACACCAATCTCTAAGAGATATCTAATTTGAAACACAAGGGCCCCAGCTTACTCCTTGGCCAACAGAGAGCAACTCAAGCTCCCCCAGATATGATGCTTCATTTTCCAGCATCAACAGCTTTTCTGTACCACGAAAAAATCCACCTTGATGAAATTTCAGATGTGACACTTTTTTGAGTGGCTTTCCCCATTGTGTCTCCACTAGAAGCAAAACAAATCATGTCACGGGTCACCTAGAAGAAGTGCTGTGGCAAGAAAAAGACGGGAAAAACAGTCCTTGTGTATAAGAAGCAGCTCACACAGCTACTGTGCAGTGAGGGATACTGAACAGATGAGGTGCAGCAGTGCAGCACATAAGAATTTTCAATTACTGCTGATTTTGTCTTCCCAGGCTGATGCCTCCTCTGCTGGTATCTCTGGTTTACAAAATGGCTAAAACTTGTGCAATGCCAATATCAGCCTTCTTAAGATATAGAAAAAACTCTCGTGCATTAGCCAACATACACATCTCATACTTAATTTTTGAAACCATAAAAAATAAAAATTCAATCTTTGCTACTGGAACATCCTCTAAAAGTACACAATATATAAAAATACTACACTTTGTAAGAGTACACATAACTTCTGGATTCTTTGAAATTTATTACTACTCCCCATAAACTGCATCAATTCCTAAAAATTTCCATTTTTTCTACGCCTCTTACATTGCATTACTATTTCCTTTAGGCAAATTGTAATCAGGTAGTTGGGAGTTAAGATAAAAACATGGAGAGATGGAAAGAAGCAAACGATTTGCAGCAGCACCCACTGCACCAGGGCTAACTGACAGCAGCAAATCTGTTAATGATGGAAATAGGAGGAGACAGAATAGGTGAAAACAGTGTCTCTGGATCGACCACTGTGTCAGGGAATGATGTTTTCTCCCGCTCCTTCAACCGCGCAGTGACGTCTTCACCAAAACTACCTGCCAAGGGAATAAAGGCCATGTCTCTGCCAGAGACCTGGCACCCCAGCCATCTGACGAATTGCATGTGTGCCCACTGCTGAAGGAGAGAGTGAGGTGATGTCTGCAGCATTCCTAAAACGCCTCCCCTTATCATCCAGTATCATTCTATTTAGTATCTGTTTGTAATGTTTTAATCCATCCTCACTGCTAAGTTTTCCTATTCAATTTAAGGCTTTTTTTTTCAGGCTCTGAAGTTTTACAGTTAAGAGTTTCCCAAGTTTAAATACATCAAGTTCTGCCTCCAAGAAAATATTGACGGTGGAGCATCGACCTACTTAACACAGGAAAAAAACAATTCAAAGTGCAAAATGCACAACACTAACTGCCAGTAATCCTTCTTCCCACAAGTTTAAAGACAAGAAATGTTTAAAAATACAATGTGTTGAAAATGATACAAATGTAATATGCTTTGTTAGACTGTCATTTTAAATGGTTTGTAAAGTCCTCCCTCAGAGGATTGGATTTAAATCATTCATTAACTTGAAGCTGATTGCTTTGTCCTGAAAAGGGGGAAGAACATGGATTTCTCAGATGTAACCCAATTTCCTAACAGAAACAAAAACAACCTGATGAAATTCAGTTACCAAAACCATCTATCATACCCCAAGCAGAAGGGTGGATAAATTAAATGACAAAATGAACTCCTTCAGCAAAGTCTAACTTTATGAGGAGTTTTAAAATTAGCATTTCACTTGCATCGAAGTTTGAAAAAAGAAAGAGAGAAAGAAAGAAAAGTAGGTCAGCATGTTTCCCCAGCATGTCTTTCTGACTCCATTAAAACTGTCTGTCAGATGACTAACCATGCCTGTAATCCAACTAAAAGCATGTTTGCTTTCTGCTGCACTTTTTGCCAGGGGAAAGGAAGAATTCCACTTAGTTTTAACTCTGAAATTCAGGTAAATGTCTCTAAAGTCAGACAATTTCCTCACATTTACTTACCAAATCTGTTTATATCAACAACAAGCAACCGGTTATAGATGCACAGCACTGAGAAATGATCCCACAGCTCATTAAATGCCGATCAGCCACAGGCACCACCTGCAGGGCTTTAAGCTACAACTTGTAGAAGTCAGGTTTCAGAACTGTTCTCTGATTGACAGACTTTTCATGAGACCTAGATTTAAACATTTAAGAGCTTTCAAAAGCACGCAAGCATGCAAACAAGTACAGGAGTGAAGTAAGATGGGGCAAAACCATTTTTGTTCATCTTGGGCCAAAGGAAATTAGGGCCAAAGGACATTAAAAACCCCAATGCCTTATGATCTTTCTTTTTCCTTTTATAGAATTAGCAGCTGGGTGCTATTTAAGTTAGGATAGAAAGGGTGTTATTTTTACTGCTTGTACACCATCTACTTTAAAAAATCCTTTACACTTTCCACATGAGTGCTGAAGAACTGGAGATTAACTGTTCCGATGTATTTTAAAATGAGCATGTGATGCAAAGTCAAACTAAAAACAAATTGAGACTATTTTTAGAGCACAGTCCTAGGGCCAGCATCCCAGCAGGAGGAGCTGCAACGTGTCAGCCGGCTTATCACAGGCAATGGAAAACTCCCTCTGCTATAACAATTCATACAGCGGATGAAAGCAAGCCATAAGAGCCTGACAGCAGCAGAGGGAAATCCATGGCCTCATCTACTTATGTAGAGATCTTCCTAAACTGTCTTTGAGAGCTTACTGGTTTCCAAGCGCCTGCTTTCTATCTTCCACACCATCAGCACAGGAGCTGCTCTCTCCGTAGAGAGGCCAGCATGAGCTTTGTTTCTTTGCCTTCTGCAGAGGCACCAAACCTATGCAAGACCATCTCCAGTAAAATGATCACTAGGAAAACAAAGAAGCAAGTTTGCAGATATAAACCATCAGGAAGATGTATGCACTCTCACGTCCGTTTCTTGTAATGGGAAGGACCCAATATGTATCTCCTCTGATACAGAGTGCTTCAGGCATATTCGGGTTGCTGCAGTTCAGACTTCCCAGAACTCTTGGGAACAATTTACTGCATTTCTCATGAACCTTGGCTACCGTAGATAACATTTTCAGGTTGGCCTGACAACCAAATAAGCCATGTTTAGCTTCAAGACCTAGGACACTGGCAATTTGCTTGTTCCCATACTGATATTTATCTCATCAACATTTTTCCATCCTTTAGATTCAACATCCCCAAAAAAAAAAAAGGCATTCAAAGGGAGAAAAAAAGATAGCAGAGAAACCACAAGGTGCCAGTAGAGAAAGCACAAGCTGCATGGCACAATGGCAATTAGGAGAAAGAGATGCATCAAAGATGCCCTGCGTCCCCAAACAAGAAGATGATCCGAATGAGAAATACGAAGCAGTGAACTGAGCGCATAAAGAAAGAATGGAAGCTCTGAAACAAAGCTTTTGAGGTCATGGGATTGGGGTCTCAGCAGTTATGTCTGCATGACCAAGCAAATGTGGCCTCAGCATCGTGCTTTGGAGTGCAGGGACTGGGTAGGGACTGGCTACCTCCAGATTACCATCTGCTCTTACAGCAGCATTGCCCAGCACAGGGCAGAAAGGCTAACCCAGGGTTTTCTCCTTGCCATGAAAGCAGTTGGCATACTAAACTTAAGAAGAGGCAAAGGCTACCTGCAATGGCAACACAAATGCATAGAGCCAGTGTCTTTACATGTACAATTTGGAATAATGCTATAAACAAAAGTGGAGAACAACAAATAATAGAAAAAGGCCATGGAAAGAACCATGTCCATGCTGAGAAGTGATTTTCTAAGAGATTTCTGCCCAAAATGCCTTTTACTCAGAAACTGACAGGAGAAAGCATGTAATGATCCCTAAAACACTCCAAAGGTGTGAAATGAAAAACAAGAAAAGTTAGATCTGTGTCAGTGCCAACTGTCCTCAAAGAAGAGCCGGATCTCCAGAGAAGCTGGCACATGACAGGACCACCACAGAAGCCTGAGCTGCAAGCATCAACAGATAGGCACTAGTCACATCATAGGATCTGACAAGAAATGCTCCCTTAAAATAAAGAAGAGTTCAGTAAGGTGTAAGGCCTTTGCTAGAGCACTGACAGTAGCACACAATTCTCTGGAGTGTGTTGCAGTGTAACTAGTAACAAGAAATTAGATTGTGTGTGCATTATGCTTTTCACTGGCTCTAGTTATCTTCATGATCACCTATAATGAAAGAAAAGTTACTTGTACAAGGACTCTGTGCCATTCAGCTGAATTTCTTTCACAAGACAAGACTAAGAGCTATTCAGAAAGTCCTTTGTCAAAGCACATCTCCTTCAAAGCATGGTCAGGTACTGCAGTACAAATGATTAGCATAATAACTTTAGAAGTGTCACAAATTTAATAAAACACCTTGTTAAGCAAAAATGTAAGAAAGGCACACATTTACAGTCGCTGAGGACAAGGATTGATGGATGCAGACAAAGGCTGCAGAGTGCACATGAGCTCTGGTAACTTCTGCCAGGATCTGTGTTGTCATAGAGACAAGCAGAGAGTGATGAAAAGTTCACCACGGTAGCTATACCTTAGTGGATAAGTCTTAATGTAACTTCCAGCTGAGGACATGTAATCAATCTCTGTATGAGCTTATTGAAGGAATTCCCTTTATGCTTACTCAGTCCTCAAGAGTCCAAAAATGAGGGAAAAGGTTTTAAAATATACATTTTTCTACTTTTAAAGATAAGCCAAGGCTTAGTGCTTCTTTTGGACTGGGGGAGTAGGGGGGTGATGGCAGGAAGAGAACTGTTTCTTTTCAGAAAGAAATTATGTGAAACATGAAAAACTTGATAAAGACATTCAATTAAAACAAAACAAAACACTAATACCACCACAAAAAAAAAAGAAAAAGAAAAAGAAAAAAACAGGCATGGAAATAGTAATTCAAGTGCAGCCTGGCAAGTTTGGCCACATGCAACCATGTCTCGCTCTTTCTCCAGACGCTTTCCCTACAGAGATGGTCGCAGTCCTGGCGTCTCACTGCTGCTCTCCTCCCATTGGGTTTAATCATCTCATTCCCTTTTACACTGATAAACACAGGACTTTCCCCGCTCTCTCTTCCATCTCCATGCCTTTCTCTTGGCATTTTCCTCTCCAGTGGCATTTGACCCCTAGTTTACCTTCTACAAGGCAGCAGCACCCCCTGACCCTTCTTGGGTTCCTGCTCCAGGCTCTGTCCCACCACTTGGGAGGTACAGGACGCTGGAGCCCACAACAAACAGCTCAGAAACAGTGCCAGGGGTTGTTTATTGGCCGAGGTCTTCAATTCTTAGCTTACACAACTAGAGGTTTTCTACGCAAGAAAGAGAGAGAAAAAAAATCGCAGCACTCGCGTGTTACAGTTTAAAGTTACGGTTATTTGCGTAATCCTGAGAGGCAAGGAACAGAAGAAAAAGAGAACCTTAGGACGCTATTCATACTTTTCCCTAACATTTTAGGATATAAAGATCAGACTAATTACCAAACAGTCCTGAGGTGAACAGGGTTCACTAATCATGCTCTGCTTGAGGAATTAGAAGAGAATTTACTTAGCCGCATCATGAAAGGTGCCAATAAATTGTTCAGCTGGAGAGTTAACATAATAAAAAAAATCATTTTTTATGTTATTTTCTTTAGCAGTTTATTAATTGCTGCCTGAAATACTTTTCTGAAACACAACGAGCTGCAAATGAATTCATGGGCTATTAATCTGCTGTACATGGCACTGGAGGGAAAGCTCATTAGGTGAGTTGATGCAATTACTGCTATTACATAACCATCTTCACAGAACATAGAGTAAATTATGGATAATAACACTCAATCTAAGTTGTTCCTTTAAACATTAAAGCTGGCAAGTGAAAGCTATGCAAAATCAGGAGGAAAGGCTAAAACACAAAAGAGGCAGACCCCAAAAGGAGAAAAGAAAAACAGATCTGCTCCTTTGAAGACAACAAAATGATGTGAAAAGGAAGAGATGTTTGTTTAACCATGGGAAACAATGCGCAACAAGTAGAACCCAGTTCTCTACAAGAGAATTTTAATTGTATATAGATCATTTTCAGCCACCCGACATAACAAAGTGTGCATTATCTCTGGCAGAACACAGGCTGACACTGGAGCACTGTCGGTTTTGTTGCAGGAAGACCCTTCCCACTAGCTTTGCTCTCATCTTAAAAAAAAAAACCCTGTCAGTGCTATTGAGAGTTTGGTGTTAGCTTTTAAAAATTCCCAATTTCTCGGCCTGAAAAAACTAAATACAACTTTTCCTATGTGATCAGCAACTGAAAAAATCTCTCCAAACCAAGCCAACTTTAATGAACAAAATGAAAAAAATGTGATCTCTACGGCTTGGGCAAAACTTCCCCACTATCTATATATTCAAACTCCTCATTTAATTAGTATTTTTCACAGTTTACAATTTTCTGTCTTCAAAGCACTTGCAATACAAGGTCTCCCAGCCCCTGTAAAAGACATCATTTTTACCTCTCAAGTTAGGAAAGACTAATCAGCTTGTAGCATTTAGAGAGAGGAATTAGTCCCAGAAGAGAATTCAGGGGTTTGTGATTCCCACTCTGATATTTAGTTCCTGCCTCTGGAGAAAGTTAACAGGTGAGGCAACTACACTGGAATTTTTAAAACAGCCCCTAGCCACTGTGAGGTATTTAAGCAACCAGTTAAAAATCTAGCCTGTAGCAAAGCAGAAACAATTCCTAAACCCAGTGCTTCCTGCTGGCTAAAAAGAATAAAAATAAACCAGTTCAGTTCTGACTAAAAGCATCTAAATGAAGATTTCATGCATTTTAATTAATTCACTTTCAAATTACATCCGTGGAATAAGCATGAACGTCTAAATGCAGCTATGCAGACTAGCTCTCCACTTAGCCACTCACTGTAGATGGAATCATGCTTCACTAAGGAGTCTGAAAAAAATTAGAGAGAAATGTAAAATACAAACATGACAGTTCTTCAAGTTGATGTTTCCTGGTTGCCAGTGTAAACCAGAATGAAAATAAGTAAATCCATTCATTCTATTGTTCAGTAGCAGAATGTAATCATATGTTCCAAGAAGCATGAACGTTTATTTACTGTAAGACTCAAGTCTGTGACAAGGAGTAACAGACATTTCTGTGCAAGTTTAAAAAAAAAAAAAAACAACCCACAAACAAATACAGAGCACACAAACTGGATTCTCTCCTCTTCATGATAATTTCCCTGCATTCCCTCCCTCCACGAAAGTTAATTGTAAGCAGACTTGCAAATCTGAACATTGCTTCAGTGCACTGAAGCAAATCGGGACAATTCCATACCTTTATAAAGATAATTTTGCTCTATTAGAGCTTACTACAGACAAAGTTTATGCCATTATGGAGAGCTTCTCTGCACTGCACCCTGGTATGTGGGCTGGGTTGTGTCTGAAGGGATCCCAAAGATCATCAAGTACAGTGACAGTCCCTGCAGCCTGCAAATTTTATGAAAGAGGATGAAGAGCTGCTGGGCTAAGCTGGGCAGTTGTGGCAGAAGGAAGATCCATTTTTCCCCCCTTGTACCCTCCAAAAAAAATCCACTTTCGGTTTTTCTTTAAGGATTTAAGGATTCTTTAAGATTTCACCTTACAAAGCACCTGTTTCGGCATCCTACTTGAAAGGGGCCATTATTGTTTGAGAGTTTTGCCCATCTTCCCATGTGCTGCCTTAATTGCAGGAGGTGGCACCGTATGTGTGACCCCTCATCAGCTCCTCAGCACCAAGCTCGTGCATCCAGGCAACTGTTGGCTTCTTGCTGGCACCCGGGGTCAGGCCAAGGATGGTGCTTCAACATCAGCTTAGGGATCATGTAATAGAAGGGCAAAGGTTAGTTTCCTAAGGCTCTCCATCACATAATGAACCACTGTCAGCTTTAGTAGCCTTCTCACTTCAGCAGCAGCAAAAAAAGAATCCTGTGTGATCACCATTTGTCTCTACATGGTAATTAAACAAATTAACAGGCTGGAAGGGTAAGAAGGACAAAAGTGGTCTGGAGGGGGGACCACAGCCTCAGCTGCACTTACACACCCCTAAGTACCATGCAAGAACTGAGGTGGGACAGCCATACAACAGTCCCCAGACCTGATGCGGTGCTGGTGGAGGGGCTGGCTCCAGGCCAGGACACTGTGAGGTGCAGCTCAGGTTGCAGAGACAGCTCAGGAGTTTCTGAAGTAGGGGATATCTGATGAAAGACAGCAGGGCTTTATTTCAAGCTGTGCTTTGCCCTGTTGTAGGATGATAAGACAGTCATCACCAAGTCGTTTCCCCTCACACCCTTTGTCTTGTCTATCTGAAGCACAAACTTTTTGCAAGGGGACTACAAAATGAAAGCCAGTCCCTACACCAGTGGGATCCAGTTTCAGTGGGTCTTGCAGATATTATCACAAGGCAAACAGCTCCACTCCTGCCCTGGAGGCAGTCTTGTTATTGACCTCTCTTGATCAGATCTGGGGAGTAATATGGCGTCCAAGACAACTTTTTTCCCCCTACACGAACAAAACAACCTATAAACAAATGCAAATTTGGTGCATTCCTTCATCCTCTCACTGCATTCTCTGAAACAAGATAAAAGCATACAAGAAAAGCTCAGTAGCTCTTCTCTTTCAAAAGACTGTACCCCCATTCTTAAAAAGCTACTTATCACACTGGCTAGGCATCCAGTTCCCATCTCTTCTCTGATGTTTGTGTGGAACGCTCATTAAGCTCAAAGGGAGTTGCATATCCAAGTACTTTTGCATGCCCTTTAAAGGCAGAACAAATAAACACAGGACTGCAGCTTTCAAGCACAGATTACTCTGTATACTAAAAATCAGCATCTACTACTCCTTAGCTCCTGGAACAGACCTCGGGGTTCCTATTTGCAGGTGCCCACCTCGGTTACTTGCCCCATTTGGGACTGGTTTGAGCACTGGAGGCTTGTTTCCCTGTGAGATTTCTCTGATACTTTTTTCCTGTCCTTTGTTCATGGTTTTCACATTACAAGGTAAGAGAACTGTAAGAAGACAGAAAAACAAAATGTGAATAATGAACTGTGGGGAAAAGAAAGACCTCTATCTGGTAAGAAAAAGGCTGACTGACAGATGTGTCTTTGTTTACATAAACTTCTAAAGAAACAGAGCTGAAACCTAGAGATGTGTATGAAAGAAGGTCAGATAAGAAAATAGTTTTTCAAATCTCTTAAGAAATGGAAAGTTCCTGTTTATGAAGGGATAACACCGAATCATTTCAGTTTTAGTTCTTAAACCCAAAAGACAAGACACACTGCATTCAAACTGATGACATTTAAAATAATTTCTCTGTTCCTTTGCAAATGCCTTCTACAGAAATGCAGCCAGAGGACATCCCTCACCTCTCCCCAGGATCCTCTGTTCCCCCTCCAACCTGCTATCCCTCTTTCAGTGCCTGTAGTGGTTTGAGATAAAGGCAACTGCCAAAGGGCAATTTCACTCAGTTCACCCCAGGAAAGAGGCAGAGCAAAACCTTAATTTTTGCTGGCAAACCTCCAGCTACACTATGGGAGAAAACAATCCATCACCCAAAAGGCAGTAAGTCTTTATAGTTTATCCAAAGTAACTTTGGTTAACATGTTAGAAAAACCACTGATATTTCCAAAACCTATCCCGATGTGACGTTACAGCATTTAATAAGATTACTATTTCACGTCAGCAATAAAATCCTTAAGATCTCAAGACCAACAAACCCTCAGGTGAGAAAAGTGCTTTTTCTTCTCTTCCAAACTGCATCATACTGTTTTTATCAAAAAAACAAAAAAAAAAGCTTCATGTGCACAGATACATATGTAGTCAAATACCTATCAATAAAATCCTCGTCATTCAATCTTACATCTTTGTATTCAGCCTCCCTTTTCCTTTACGCCCACCACAGCCTCCAGGTACACAAGAAAACCAGAAAACCCAACAAGGACAGTGAAATAATGGCAATCCTTCACCAGTAGCTTGAAACTTTTCAATTATCACAATTTCAGGTTCCCATGAAAAGGACCTGGAAACACAGCACAATGGTCCTAAAGATCTATCTGGTTCTTTCTCCACTTCTCAACATTCTCTCTCTGAGAGGAAAGGGAAGGTGGGAGAGAGAAATAGGATGAAATTAGGAGGGACAAGTGTGACTTAAGGACCACTTTGGCTCCTGCCCAAGTATGGAGAAGGGAACTACCGGGATGTCCCAGACAATTCAGGAAGGCAAAATGCTGAAGATGAGAACTGGTTTAAGTCACAGTTCGGGTATTACTGTCTCATTACAGTCAATTTTTCTTTTATTCTGGTCTTAAAATCTCTCCAAGAAACACCTGTGGGTGGTGCTGGGCAATTGTCCCTCCTCTCTTATACACACACTGCAAATTTCTCTAGTGTTTATTATTTGAATTGACCTACTGAAATCAGGAACATCACTGATAGAGGTCAAACCCCTCAATAACTGAACAAATCACTACACCAAAAACTTTGCTACTGTAATCAATCCAATCAAAAATGAGAAAGTTTTGGAAGCATTACACCATAGAGATTTGAGAAAGGCTTTTATAGCTTTACTTTCAGGATTGACAGGGATATCAATAAACTGGAAGAAGAGAAAAATCACATATTTCTACAAGAATATTATAAAATGTTATTTTAAAGGGCAAACCAGAAATTTCTAGAAAAGAAGGGAGACGAAAATCCTTTAGGTTTTTTGTGTGCTTGGTAGCACTTTTGCATAGTCAGGTTTACTGGCTTTGCATGTTTAGATGAGGATTTGCCA
This sequence comes from Calyptomena viridis, assembly GCA_013390005.1. Classification (NCBI taxonomy): domain Eukaryota; kingdom Metazoa; phylum Chordata; class Aves; order Passeriformes; family Eurylaimidae; genus Calyptomena; species Calyptomena viridis. Next base: position 46,486 of record WEIV01016797.1, read on the forward strand.
GCTTGTTTCACCTTTCAGAGAGAGTCCAGACAGTAAGAACAGAAGGCTCAAGGCCATTATACCATCAGATTTGTAAAATGGCATGAACCAGTGACATCACCAAAAGAAGGCCCTCGGGCAAAGCACCTGCACTGGTGTGAGGGAGAAGGTGTAAGGCTGAAGAAGGCTGCTGGCTGCTGCAGCAGAAAGCCTGGTGAAGTGACAGTCTGGGCTGAACCCAAGCCTAGCAAAGCCTCAAGCCAGTCTGTAGGGCAGAGGGAGGACTGAAACCAAGCTTAAGAAGGCACTACTCTTCCCCTTATACCCTTGCCCAAGGAAGCTATTTGTAGAGGTAATCCAATCTTAAAGTAAGTACCTGGGGGTTTGTTCCTTTAGAAAACCTGGTAAAACTACCCACTGGGGCATTGTCACACTCACATGGGGTGGCCATGCCACACAAGTAGTGTGTTGCACTAAAAGTTCTTAACTGATGGCATTTAGGCTGCAAAATTAACTCAGAAATTTGTAAAGTAGGGGTTTAAAGTTGTGTACCAAAGTCATACTTCTTCCTTGACATACGAATGTAGATACTGGTTTCAGTCACGCAATTGCATAATAACTTTTTCCCTTAGGACTGCCACATAAATGTAGGATATGACAAACAATAAATTGTTTCTGAAGACAACTTACATTCTTTGGACATTCCCACTTCAAAGCACTTCTGTAGTCTGCAGTACTGGCAGCGATTTCTGGTAACTTTATTGATAACACAGTTTTTATCTCTGTGACATGTGTAAACCATGTTCTTCTGGATACTCCTGCGGAAAAAGCCCTGAAATTAAGAAAAAAAAAGAAATAAAGTAAACTTTTGAGCTTCCCATAACCCTCAGAGAAAAGCACTAATGTTGCTTTAAAATAACAAAATAAATTCAAAGTTATGGCTGGAGTATGGCATCTTTAAAGATTCAGTCTTACTATAATTTAGTACTGTTTCTTGCAACATAAGACTCATCTCTTAAATAAAAACTAATTATATAACACAACCCAAGGCCAAAATAAACAAAACTAGAAGTAGTAAGAGCATTCAGGAAATTAAGTCCTAGATTTTACAAAAAAGCTCAAATAGAAATGGTTTGGACTTACGGATGTAAGTAATGAGTCGGGTAAACAGCCTTCCTAACAGATCCACTTGGAAGTCAAACATTTATCCAATAACCAACAGACTCTCTCAGCCTAAAGGTCCTGTCTGTTTTGTTACTGCAGAGATTCTGTAGTTTGAAGGCTGCATGTCAACAGAAATAATTTGAAACCCAGGTTTCTTAGCTGCTGAAACTCCTACAGCAATTAACGAGGCTTCCGCAGGTGGAAGAGTTCCAGCATCAGGTTATTGAGCTGTGAACTTGTAAAAGTTGCCAATTACACTACTTTTTTTCTTACTTGGTTACAGCTGTGAAAATAATCAAGTAATTACAATGATCTTGAACAGAAATTAAAGAAACCTAGAGGTCTGGTTTGTACTGAAGGAACACCATTTGACTGGATTCCTTCTTCAACAAGTAAAAAAGAGAAAAACAGCCATAAATGGTAAGGTTAGGTGGCACATAAAAAAGGCAAAACCCAAGTTAATTTCTTTATCTGCACTAAACCCCAAACTTTAGATAATACTATATAATAATAAAGAAAAAAAAAGATGACTACTTTAAGAATTTTAGAGCTCAACCCACAGATATTCAGTGAAAGTATTCCTGCAACAGACATTTGGAAATTTGACAGCACTATTTAACCTTCTCACTCAGATTTGGAAAATCGTTTCAGCAAGCACCAGGGTCAAATTTCAGTCAGCATCGCTGCATTATGGAGGAATAGTTAGCAATTTAGTATTTGTTGGAGGGCTTAAGAGGCTAAAACTCTTCAACCAGCCCCATGTTTACACCCTACAGGGAAGCTGTAAACTTGATGCCGCAGACGATAGCTCTGTGCCCACAATGCATTTGTCTAAAGATGCAATCATGGTAAGCTATAAAATTGGCTCTCCTAGAAGCACTCACTCAGATACACGAGTAGATCAAAAGCCAAAAACCCCTATTGTTCAGTGTTAACTGGAAGGGTTTCTGGCTATATGATGAGGGAGTGGTAGGGCAGGCAGTAAGGGCTGGTCATAAATTCCTTGCACAGCCAACATACTATAGATGCTAATGTTACAAAAATACCTCAGATTCACTCAGAACTGAAAAATGCCTCCTTAATCACGTAACCCCTGGCAAAAGTTTTCTGCAGCTCTTGCACAGGCAAGCCCCATCCTGAGGTTAGCTCCTCTGATTAAGAAGATATTTCATACTACCACCAAAAAGGTAAACAGAAACTTTCCACTTCTTTTCCTTATGCTACTGGACACAGAAGAAGAATTTAAAGCTATTTGTTTAGACAATTAAAACCTTTTAAGTTATCAATAACACTGCTATTTTATATTCCAATCTTCTGATCATTAACACTGCTTGAACCTTTGCAATGGCAGGTATGTCAAGCGTGTGTACATTTGCTTACTTGCCAAGAAGAAAATTTATGGTAATATTCGCTTACTCCTTTCTTGCTTTGATATTTCCCCAACAGTGACTCCGGGCTGTGTGGAAATTGCTGATGATGCTAATGACGACAGTGAGGAGTCTACGGCATCTATTTTGCTTTAATTCAACAGGCAGAAAGTGCGAGCTGTGCTGATTCAAGGGTCTCTCTACAGCTTATTCGGTCACCACTTTTTAACTGGAAAGATGCAGGGAAAGCATCTGGTAGCTTCCAGAGCAGCCCCCCCAGCTTAATCCAGTGCTGCAGGGGAATTAACACACACAATCATGGATGGAATCACTCTCCTACCACCAGCCTGACAGCACAAGAAACAAAATGGCCCAAATGAACAAGCCACCTAATGCTGGTAAAGAAACAAACAGCCTTCTCCAAATGTGTCTGTACTCCACCAAAATATAACCAGTAGCTAATGGCACCCCCTGGTTGATCATCTGTTCTGATATTTAGATGCAGGTTCTGTATCCTTATAATTTCGGGTTTAATCACAGCCCATCAGGAAGCAAAGGAGAGGAGGCTTTCTCAATCCTCACCATACAAAGTGACCACACAGCCCAACAGAAAAACGCAATTCGACTTCTGCAGACAGCAAGTATAAAGCATTCATGAACTCATTATTAATAAAAAAAGCTTAAGAAGAACAAATTTGGAAAAAAACGATCTACAGGTTGAAATGAAGACAGTTTCCTCAACAGCCCAACCTCCTTAGGCAATGTTTTCCACAGAGTGAAAGATATAGATGAGGATATTAATTGTGGAAGCTTGGACTGATGTTTTACAAATTACTTTTTGACACCTGTATTTGATTTTCTTCCTGGAATTACTCCTGGAACAGAATGAAAAATGAACTTGTTTACATAAAATATTCAGGTGAAAAAAAGATGTAATGTGGTCTTCCTGCTCAAATTTAAGGACATGGTTCTCAACAGTATATTACTGTCCGTTCCACAGTACTCTTCTCCAAGACAACACTGCGATATTTTTCCTACTCAGATTTGTGGCAAACTCATTTTAAAATCTCAGCAGCATGTCATCAGAAAGATTTGATTTTCAAATTTTCCTCTGGACAGGCACTAAGAAAAATGCCCAGATTATAAATACCTTTGCATACAAACACCAAACCAAAGCCATCCTAGGGGGAGTGACAGGAATTCAGGCACCAGCGAGTGAGAAGCATTTGCTGGGTGCTGGGGCTCGGTTTCCCCATGCACCTTCATAAACACGGTGCTGTGCAGCCACAAGCTTTGGGCAGCACTGCAAGCAGGGTCATGCTCAGAACCATTTCCTGACTCTGGGCTGAAAAAACAGAGAGTGTCCTGTCTTTCCCTCTGCAGGGGTTTGGACCTTGCCTGCAGTTCTGCAGCAAAAGAAAACCCCGCAGGACATGGGATGGGCAGAGCGGGTGCTTGCTGCCCGGTTAAACAGAAAAGCACATTTAAACCATTTCAAAGCTGAGTTTCAAATAGCACAGGTATAATAACACTGGCCTTTTCACTAAAATCAGCAAAGTTAGAAGCAAGCCTGAGTTTTCCTCCAAGTGCTTTTTGTCAAATAATTCCCCATCTCATCTCACAACCCCAACAGTTTCTTCAAAAACCAAGAAAATCCAAATGTGACCTGACCTTAAGAAGTTGTCAGAAACTTCAGAGACAGCAAACCTTATAAATTAATCAACTTCTAGTGCCTACTGGCTCTTGGAAAACAATCTGTTTGGCTGAATATTTACATGAACCATTTTTTATGCAAATATTTTAGCATCCTGTCCAAATTAACACCCTGTGATGGGAGATGAGAGACTCCTGTGCCAAAAACAATCACATACGATTCTCTCTTTGTAATTTAAAACGCCTTACGAATATAAAAAAAATTCCATTCTGTGAGACATAAAGCATTGCTGTCATACATAACTGTTTTTGACAGCACGTACAAAGTACTTGAATTTAGAGTAGAGGAAGCTACTGAAAGCATATCAGGAATGACGATTTGCTCCAGTATTCCTTTTATCCAGAACTTTTGAAAGGAACATGCATCTTCTGTTTTTATTCTAGCGAAGTCAAAGCTTCGCGGAAATCATACTTTGAATCAATCTGTTTTTTTGAGCTGCTTTTATCAGCATCTTTTACACAGAGCATTTTGGACAAACATTTCAATTTTTAATCTCATCTTTTCTGTGTACCACACCGTGCTCCTCCCAGGCTCACCAATCTTGTTATCTTAATGGATGACAGATAGAGTATCACTCTGACCATGCCACATTAGGCGTCCTCATTTACCGAGTGCAAGCTAAAAATGCTGAGTATAAATTATTCAGAAATCTATTGTATCAGCGTGTGTTCTCCGAGCATCCACCACTGGCAGAGCAGGCAGATTATTTTTCACTTTTAATTGTGTTGGTATCTTATCTGCTGCACTGAAAGCAGAGAGTGATATGTGAAACCATATGTATCAAGCAGCAAATAAACCCGGGCTCCTAGGATTAGAAGTAAATAATCTATTTAGTCAACCTAACTTCAACACAATGCTGAAAAGAACACCTCATCCCATTCACCACTTTTGTAGCATTTGCCTGTGAGTGCATCAAACTTGGAGAGCTCCGTACAGGACAGTGGTGCCCACAGAGAATATAACTATTAGAGTAATACTTTGAATGCCATTATGTCACTAGCTATCTGAATACAAAGGACCTCATTAAGGATGAGCCCTCAAGATAAGGTTAACTGTTTAAGCTTATGAAGTCTTATGGATTTGTTAGCATGAATTGCTACCCTTACAAATCTGATCGAGAATCTATACAACTCCCTCTCCTTCACTGTCCAGTTGATTTTGGCAAGGCAGATGATTTAGAGCCCAAGTTATGCACATTGCATGAAGAGATGGATCATTTGATCTCAACAATGTCTTAAAAATATTTTGCCAGCACAGGGCATGCCAAATCCTATTTGCAGATGTAGTGGGCTTACAAGCTGAAAACTTGCACTGCAAGCCAGGGACAGGGTAATCAGCAGAGAGGGGCTATTGCAAGCTCAATCTGTTTGAACAGCCTGCTTGGTTCATCTGGTTCAGCCTTGATTACCCCCAAATACAGGCAGCTAGTTATGACTCCTGCAGATTTAGGGGCTATTTGGTAAATTTGCAAAACATCTGAGCGAAGCATATTGCTACTTTATCATAAAAGAAACAAAGGGTTAGGAAGCACTTTTCTATGGTACAGTTTATCAGTCATTTATAAACCCTGACTGAGCTCTGAAAAATAAATACCAGTAACAACGGAAAAGAAAAATCCAACTCATCACACACCTGTAACCTTTGCCATTAGCTTTATTCTGAAATAGGGGCTGGGCAAACGTGTACTTTTTTAACACAAGAAACCTGTTTGTGATGCATAGCCTCTTTCGAGTCTCTGTATTTTAATCATTCAAGTTATCCTCTGACCCTGCAAAATGTAGTTAAACAACGTAAAAAGACTCTGTTCCTGCTCTCTCTGGAGCATCAAGAGACATTTAAGGTATCTCTCAGTGACAGGATCTGCACAAAACTACTTTGTTCTGTGAACATGTACCTCCATGAACCGAATGTCATTTGCAGTGTTTTTATTAACCGGTAGCAGAAGTCAAGGAACAAGACAACCCTTCCTCATGAAGTTCTGGTAGGATCAGCAGTCGTTAGGGCAGAGACACACATTTTTGAGTTGTTAAGCAGGAACATTTGCTCTGAAAGGCCTTGGTAACATGCAAACTCACAACTGGAGTTCCATAGAAAGGCTTACAAAAGACCTAAAACCAGCCCAGCATATGCTGTTCAGTGATACCATATAGACAAAACACATTGCAAAATGGCTGCAGCCAGAACATGAGATCCTACAAGTAATGAAAGCTAGCAAAGCAGCTATCTAAAAGGAAGCTCAAATGAGCTTATTCCCAGTCGCACAGCACTTTTCCAGGATGTCTGCGCTGTCCATCACGCTTTGGAAGTCACGGCTTGCAGAATAAACAAATTAATTGTCTGACATTGTGGCTGGAAACCACCGCTGGCACAAAATGGAAGCAGCTACAACAATAAGTAAAGGAAGGCTCACTGCCAGAAAGCAGGGAAATTGTGCTGATGATGTATGTCAGGGCAGGACAGGCAGATCTTTGCAAAAAACAAATGAATAAATGCTGATAAAGGCCAATAGCTTGTAGAAAGCACCTAAAGATGTCAGATGGACAGTGGAGGGGGAGCTGGGCACCAGCCCATCCTGGGAAGAGATCTGGCTTTATCTGTCATTGCTCACATTTCCAGCAGAAACTCTCTGCTTGGCATCCACATTTCTGCTCATCTAGCCATTTATTCTGCAGATGAAGAGCAGCCGTAAGATTCTATGGCCAAAGAAACCCATATTTGCTATTGAAACCAGCATGGCAGTGATTTGTATTCTTTTTAATTGACAGAACTCAAAACACTTCATAAAAATAAGCAGCTGTTATCTCACACTTTGCATACAGAAATACAGACCTGTGGACCTAAGAGCATCCACTATGGGGAAAAAAAGGCCCATTATCTTTTCATTATTGTTACACAAATGGAAAAGTTTGAAATGTGTCAGGGTTTTCTCATTTCTTAAGAAGAGAAAAGGACTCAAAGGATATGGACAGGCAGATGAGGAAGATGTCACTCCTCTCTAAGCTACCATAATGGGGATGCTCATCTGCTATTGCAAAAAATTCTCCAGCAAAGACAGAGCAGGCCATGCTTGATAAATCCTAATAGTTTCTAAGGTGAAAAAGGTCTTGTGGGCTTCAGAGGGCAAGGAAAAAAATCATGATGACAGAGCTTGAAGAAAGTTACTCATGGGGCTACTAATGTCAATTAGCCATTAGCCACAGCTGAGGCTGGAAACAAACACCAATTTTTATGGTGCCCCAAGCCAACACATCATCTTATTCCACAAACCTTGGTGTAATGTCAAAAACATACCTCCAAACATCAAACTATTGACTACTTTTTTTTTTTTTCTGGGGAGTTTGAAACACTTCTGCTGCCAGTTGGCAGAGAGGCAGCTAACAATGAAACAGAGGAGACGTGTTCCATTGCCTGCAAATCTGCAGCAACCGGCTTCTTCTAGCAAGGGTACCACGGCATCCTTAAGACCATGCACAGATTTTTCCACAATTTCGATTTTCACTGAACTCCTGACCTTTTTAGCAAACATGTCAAAGTCTCCAGACAGAACAGTCATCACCTTGAAACAATATGTGAGGGGAAAGAACGGCCGAGATTTTCTGTTTCTCCACTTCAGTGATTTAAACAGAGAGGAAGGCACTGGTATGTGCTTCCATCTGCTTTCTTCAAATTAAAAAAAAAAAAAAAAAAAAAAAAGGAATGTATATAATTAAAAAGTTACAGTTAACTTCCTTTCAGTCATGTCTGTAGGATGATTTTTGGCCTGCTATGGAACTCCAGATGGGAAGAGTAATGAATATAATTTAATACAAATAACAGGAGATCAAAGAAGCGCTTTTCTGAGTCGCAGCACACTGAGTTATTTCACACAGTTTAATGGAGAACCCAAGAATGAATTACTGCATTTTGCTGTTGTGCTATATTTTTGTTTATGCAAATCAATTACCTTTAACCTAATTTGTAAAGGACCAGACCTATAACCCAATAAAACCATAAATGTCACCAGGATGGTCATACAACTGGCTAGCACTTATCCAAAAGGCTACATGTTGTTAACTGCTCATCGTTTTTTCCCTCTCTTCCCCTCTAGTGCCTCAGGATTTATACCACCAATTAAGACAATAATGAGTGCCCCAGGTTGACCTCCCAGGAGCAAGAATTAATTAAGCGCAGTATTTCTTCGTAAAGAACGACACTTTTCCAAACCATTTCTGTAGCTGTCTTCCTGCATCAAAGCTCAGTATCACAGAGGACTTTCCAAATTGTTATCCCCAACTGTAAAACTGATTTTGGTTTACACTTATAATTCACGTCTTTCTTTTTATCCATTAGGTTTTTGGGTAGTTGGAGCAGGGGGACCATTTTCCAAGGACAATGTCACAATTTTACTAGGACATGGAATTTTTTTGCACAGAACTACAATGGAAAGACACTAAACAAAAGCTACTCTAACAATGTAGTGGACCTCCTAGCAAAACGAAAACACCCCCATCAAGCTATGCCCATGCAGTGACATGCAGATTCCTGCAGCAGGCAGGACAAGGAAAAGACTCATGTTAGCTATGCAACTACCATGCTGAAATTACTTGTAGCAGGTTCTCAAATTAACCTCTCCTTTTAGCTGCTGGCAGAGATGGAAACATGCGAAGAGGAAAGGGCAAGCTCAAACACAAACCTACATGGGAGAAAGAAGGTGTGTGCATGTTCCAAGGAAATTCCCCTCAAAGGCAAGCTTTGTGTTCTCCTCCTCTTCCCTCACAGCCCTCCCCACAAAGGCTTGGAGGGTTCCCGCACATATTTGGCACCAGAGTTATTTATCAGAAGAGGCACAGGGACTATTTAATTGTCAGGCAATACAAAAATCCCTGCATTTCTGCACCATGCAGAATTTATAGAGACGCTTGTTTCTAATCCGCTATGAGCAACTGAATGTTTACAGCTCAGCTGAAAAAATAACGCAAAGCTATGCCACAAATATTTATATGTGCCTGCAAGCCAGCTGAAGCACAATTCCTCTTGCACTAGCAGAGAGATTTGCACAGTTTGCCCATACAGCCAGCTGTTCCCAGCTCTCTTCCCAACCAACTCGGAGCCAATGCAGTGCCCCAGCCTGAGCCCAGCTAGCTGGATGGGTGCCTGTGGGTGCTGGCCCAGTGCCCACGTGCCAGGACAGCTGGCAAAGAGATGGCTCCAGCCACACCACAGCACGGCCCCTGCTTGCCTTCAACACCCAGCATGTTTCTATTCTCTTTGTCTGACCTGGGAGGAGTTTTAAAACCTGCTCGATCCACAACAGAGGTTTCCAAGGACAGATGAAGTGACACATGAAAACAATGCAGAAAACAACCTAAAAATACTCAGAAGAAATAACATGGACATAAACATGCCAAAATAAACCAGATGTCTTGAGCATTATGCTTCCTGGTACAGTTTTCAGGCATTTAACTGAATGACTCATCAACACACATTCATTATCTCCCCATAATTTTTTTTTGCTCTTAGTTTTGACAGTTGACATCTAAACAAATATGTTGTACCAGATCTCTTGAAATCTGGCAAGTAATATCTTGTACTTACTACTCCCTGCTACACTCTCATTCCCTTGCATTCAGCAACAAAGAAACTCCGCTAATACAGAACTATCCACTAAAACTCTGTAAAGCAGAGTTCAGTGAAACTTGGATGCCTGGGAGACTAGAAAACAGAGTTCAAGTAAACACCCAGAAATATCCAAGTCTGCCTCTCTAGTGCTGGCAGTAGTCAAGGAAAATTACCTTTCCACACTGCAGCTGAAACTCATTACTGAAGGCGACAGCAGAGAGATGAGTTGGAGCTGGACCAGCCCGGAAAACCCACCATTTTTAGGAGCGAGATGGTGGCCATACTCCTCTGCCCAGTTTCCATACACAGTGAAAGCACCCATGGTCAAAATGGCCTCAACAACACGGGAAAGCAGGCTGAGAAAGGTGGATGAAATGCAGCAGTGCCAGTGCAAGGCATCAGCAACTGCAGAAGCAGAGCCAGAGGAATCAACTGACTAGTTTCTCCAAGCAATAAAGACTCTTAAGGTAACACTAATCAGAGAGATATATCTTGCTGCAAATACCAACACAAATCACACTGAGATGCTGAAAAAGCATCATAGCTTTCAGGACAAAAGCAGCACTGCATCTACCTTGCCCAGTGCTGGGCACCACTAATCAATTCAGTCAAGCTGTAAGGAAGCAAAGGGAAAGTCTGGGACTCTGCAACTTTGACAGAGAAAACATGACCTTTCAGAGATGAGTGAATGAACTAGAGCTGATTAATCTAACACAGGAAAATCTTAACAAGATGTTTTCTTGTTTTCTCCCTCCCCTGCCAGACTCCAATCAATGGCCAGAGTCAAACACAGAGCTCATATAATGATCATCACAAGATGATCATTCTTTCAGTTTACAAAGATCACATGAACTTAGGGTAAAATGAAAGGTCTTTTTAGTTAGCTCACCCATCTGGCTCCTGGATGCTGTGCTTGCATCTCTCCTGTTCACTTAACACTCCCTTTCCTTTCAAAAAAATGCCTAGTTTTCACTTTTGTGCCTGTACACATAACAGTCACTGTGCATCACTATGGACAAATGTGGACTGGGTAAGACCATTTTCAGCAGCACCTGAGAAATGCCTTAATCCCCTGATCAAAAAAAAAGAAAAAAAACCTAAAAAAAAAGTGGTAGTGCTCATTAATTTAAAAAATGATGGGTTGCAGAGCTCTCTCTTAAATGCTCTACTTAAATCTTCCTGAATCTGGAGTGCTGCCACTTTTTTGGAACAGCAGAAAGCATGGTCAGGATCAAAGCACGCACTGAAGCAAGGACCTAATAATTCACAAATATATTTATCACAGGTGCACAGGACTCCAAAGTAAGCCAAGCAGTCCAGAGACAGGGAAGACCTCTCCCCTGTTTGGAAGATTCATCTGGAGAGCAGCCAGCCGGGACACTCGTGGGAGGAGGGAACAGTAGTCCATTGGAGTGGCTGCACCACTGCTATAAATCTCTGCTTTCCCTGTTAAGCTCCTGGGAGGAAGGAGAGTGAACCAGCCACAGCTGACAGTAATGGTCCCATTAAATTGTCACTTTTAAAGAGACTCTAAAACGAGAACAAACCTGCTTCATAAGCTTTTGATCAGTTTCCCTGACACCACGCAATGGCAGACCCTGCTCACATGCAGTGGCTAGGGGCTTCTGGCTCTGCCCTCCAGCACCAAGTTCAAAATAGCTGGAGTTGAAATCACTGGCTGCATTTACAGCCAACCAAATTTGCATTTTTTGGCACTTCTTGCAACTGTGTGTCACCTTGTAATTTACGTATCCGTTATTCTGGATGCGGGATCCAGAAACAATATACCTTTTTCCCCTAAAATGTAGATAGTATGATTCAGTTGTTATTGCATAGTAACTTTTCCCACTAAAATACAGTAAATGAGTAATTTTAAGCATGACCACATGAAATCATAAGGGATTTCATACACAAAAAATGTCTTTCTACTTCTCAGCTGTCTCCTGAATTGAGACGTGGAAATTGTGGGGACTCCTGCATATTATCAAAAGGAAGAACAATTTATGAATAGGGACCCTGAATATTTGGCAAACCAGCTGCAGCAGCATACCAGTTAAACAGCTCCCATTCCAATATACCCAAACTACCAATTACACAACTGGATGCATGGCTTCTTTAACACTGCAAGTTTTTGTAAGTGGAGTACTGAGACGCACAGGTGTCACACCTAGAGGTGTCTGCTGTATATGGGAAGTTCCTCTGAAATAATCAGAATAATATAAAATAGAAAGAAGGATACAACATGTATGTCATTTACATGATTCTCAAGAAACAAGATATTCCTACTTAAGGACTACAGCAAAGTCCAAGTACAAGGAGGGAGAGAGAGGCATATGGCTATAATCTCAACTTTGGCAGTTTCTGTTCTTTGGAATGGTTACTCAAAAGTGAAAAAGTTTTTTTAGTAAGGCATTTGTTTTGTTTTACAGGGTGAAGAAAAAGAAGAATGTATATAATAAACAAATTGGAGAAAGAATCTCTAAAGCTGACTGCATTGGAAATACTGAATCTTGGAAAATTACATCCAGTTGTCTTTCCTGCTACAGCACAGACAAAGAGTAGCTCTGCAAATCAGAACAGCCCTGGGATCCATGCTGCAAAGTCAATTGCACTCCATTTCCAGAAGAATCTAAAGCAAATACCCCTTTAGGAAACTTCCTCAAAAGAACGCTTCATTCAGGATTAGAAAGAACCTCTGTTTTCATTATCAGGGCAGTCAGTAAGTGCAGATGGCAACAGAAGACCATTTTCCAAGGCCAAAGTATTTCTCCAAACTAGGAAGCTGACCATTTACAAACTGGGTGATGGTTTACAATAACCAAAAAATATAGATAGGTGTATCATTTAAAATAAATTCAAAATACTTAGCAAACAAAGAGCATCTGAATATCTACTTAATATATTAAGTGAACAGAATTAGATAATGGTTAATTTAATTTTATACCATTATGAAACCTCTTAATTTTGGATTTGTTGCTCTAAGGTGTACCAATCAGAGAAATTTTTAAGTACTTCCTAAGAAAAATTAACCCTACAATTTAAAAAGATGCTTAAAGCAAGCACAGCAGTGATCCCAACCATCACACCAGCACCAAAGTCACACTCAGCCAGAACCACACCTGACAAAACATTCTACTCTTCCTTCTTTCAGGGAAAACAGTGCACTTTCTTGTAGGGTTCAACAAGCTATCCTGAATCTAAATGCAACAAATCAATTGCTTGTATATCCTCCTCTATCAATTTCTCATTAGCCAGTTTCTTTTTTAAAAATTCTAAAATTAGCAAATGAAAGCTCGTTCATTGTAATTTTACACATCTGTAACTGCTGTTTTTTACACATCTGTAACTGGTGTTCAGTACACATAAATATGGCTCAGTATAAAAACCAAAAAGGTAGGCTAGTACTGTTTACAGAAAATCTCAGAGTATTTAATTTCTGAGATGTTTACTCTGATATCCCTGTTTCCTGATATCTGCTGAATTACCTCTGCAAACAGTACTTTTAAAGACCATATTATAAAATGTTGTACTAAACATGGTGGAAAGCTACATTTTTTTCCTACACTTGTACAACCCTCTGGGCGTACACAGAACAGCCTGTACTCCACAATTAATCTATAATTAAAGGCCACATGTGGTCCTTAAACTAATGGAGAAATATGAAACACATTGACAAGATGAGAACAAAATTAAGGGTTTTTCCCTTTATCCATACTTACGAAGAAAATTGAAAAAGTAAAAGCCATTAGAACCTACATACCGGAAAATAAAAACACATTCTACATCCCCTGCATGCAAACCAGGAGACTTCTCAGCAGGCAAATGCACCAGCCTGAATTGCTTGTGGCATCTCTGGTCCTACGTCATGATGTGATTTGCATAGACAGCACTTTCACATGTGCATATAATTTACTTAATTCTGTTGAAGCTGTTGCAAACCAGGCACACGTTACTGATTAGGTGTGAGCCTCAGCTCTCAGCCATCTGCTACTAAGCCACAACAGAAATGGACAGGTGAAGGTTGGATAGAAATGTGACAAACACATCTACAGGGATTCTTTATTATCCACCTTGGTGGAAACCATGATCCACCTCCAATAATGGCAGGTACTTACACATGTAAATGTGAAGTTTCTTCTTTTTACAGTGTGTATTCTCAAGTAGAGAAAGGCACAGACACTGCTAGAAGAGTCAAACCCAACAACTTTCATTTATGAATTATAATGAAAAAACTGTAATTGTTACAGAATGGTTAGTGATCAAAGACCCTGAAAATTTATGCCAGGTCAGCAGGTATGAAGGCAACATTTATATTAGGAAATGCTCTTAGGAACAGTCACAGGCACTATGGCTTGCTGACAATGGGAAAGTCCACATCTACCTTAGTTAACTCCTTTGGACCCTGAAATGGGATGGCTGCATCCAAACTGTACACAGGAGGTGGTCACATGCAGGAGGAACACTAGTCGGTACAGCCAGAAACCTTCCAGGTACACAGTACAGCAAAGCCATGCCCCAAAACATAGCTGGTCACCAACACACAAGAGTTTAAGAGTCTGACACTGTTGCTCTTTTTTGAGAAAGCCTTCACTGATGGTATCAAGAATTTTACAAGACAAAGAACTGCAAACTTTAAGCCGAATACGTCATTATTTGAAAATTCATGGAAATTAAGAGGAGTTTCCAGTTGCTGTTTCCGCAGGACCTTAGCCCTTGTGCTCACAAATAACTGCATCAGTGTGGTTAGCATGGTTAAAAAGTTAATTTGGGATAATCTCTGCACTTCTATAGTACCTGTATTGCTGCCAGAACAAAATTACAGTAATTAGTAAAAAACAACTATTCTCACATCTTAAGATGAACCCCTGTTCTATGCCCAGGTAACAAGCAGGATAAGAGGAAGACCAGCTGTGGATGTATGTGCTATACCCCCATATGGACACTGCTGCTCTTTGTCCATCTCTGTTCCCAAAACACAGTGCAGGGTAGCAGCAGAGCTATAACCCACAAACTCGGCCCAAAGCACAGGGCAGCAAATATGAGATTCAAACACACAACATAATTTACGTTTTGGTTAACTATCATGGTTCGTGAGTAATTTTTTTTTTCATTAATGGCACTCACACAACCCAGAAAGAGATTTTAATAAACATGGTGAGATAAAATTTTTGTTCCTGATCCCATCTACTTCATCACGTTTGATTGCTTTCAGTGAGCTTCCAATAAATACATGCTTCCCCATCTTCAAAATTTTGAAACAAATTCAGGATCTGTCAGAAGTTTTATCTCCCAAACAAATAATTAAGAACTTACTGAAATATATACCAGCTTTTCACAGGGCACTTGCCTTTCTTGGGTTTGTTATTTGAAAAACTAAAATTTCAAAGATGGCATTAAAACAACCAGGTCTCCTATGATAGCACAAATTTATAAAAATTCCAGATTTTCAGTACTACATTTAAAGCAGTTGCAACTCATTTAGTGTCTTTCTGCATATGGCACTACTTTCTGCAAATGAATGGCTTGTTAAGTTGCTATGCTGTGAAGTGCTTACAATTTAAGATCAGATTATACTAATACTATGCAGAAATGTATCTCAAAATACATTTTTCACCTTCTACAAAATTATTGTTGATTTAACTGAAACTAGCAGCAATTTTCCATGATTCAAGGAATTTTTCATAGCTGTGCATGGATGACAGTGTGCATCTCTACTGCTGGCACTGTCACTAATGCAGCTTAAATGGAAACAAATATAGCTTTATCACTCAAGCTGATCCATATTTTTCTTTGAACCAACAGAAGTTTTTACAATTGCATTGCTGCAAACAATATTACTTCTTTCCTGATACAAATCATACCGTGCACTTATATTCAAGTTTACATTTCTTACTTTCTGTTTCAGTTGTAGGTAATTAAAACATGCCAGGAAAACAAAGCCAAACAAATATACGGAATGTTAGTTAGCTGGTTTTATGGAGTGTGCTTTTTTTTTTACTGCTAAGTAGCTGAGAATATTCTNCAAAAGGAACTGCTGCTTAAGATCCCTCCACAATCCCAAAACTGCCTAAGAAAATGCAAATCTGTTCTCACATGATATAAGAGACGTTATTAAAAGGAAAAGGCATCTGTCCCAAAGGACACTGTTCCATAAAGGGAACTTTGCTATGACAATCTATAAAATATTTTAGGTCTCTCAGCAACATTTCTCAAAGACTAAAGCATAATATCATAGAATCAAAATATCGTTTAGGTTGGAAATAATATCCTTGCCATCAAACTTCAAGTAAGTAACTAAAATGAAAGCCATTTCCTCTCTGTCAGTAATACTTTGTAAATCAGTTGTTGACCAATGCTGACCAGGGATTCATGGCCTGCAACAGGGAAACCTCAACCCCCTCGGCATCCAGAGGGAGATAACCATGGGGGACATCATCTCAGAGAATATTAACACAGCTGTGCTCGTGCACCTAACCCAAAGGCTCACAGACACAGGCTGCTCTGGAAGGTGACTCACAGTAGATCTGGTTTAGATGCTCTGAATCAGCCACCAGAGGAGCTTCTCTCTCCACACAGACTGAGAAAGCCCAGTCTTCAAAGTTACGCAACTAATTCAGGGCCTCAGGCTGAGTGGTGCGACTATCTCGCACCAATCTGTAAATAAGTTAGAGCTGTAATAAAATGACAGCTTTTCTCACGAACTTAACATCCATGTAGATCAGTAAATTTGGACAAAGCAAAAACTGCTGCCATTTTCTCTCTTTTCTTCTCCTATGTGTGCCTTATCTTTTCTGGAGAATCAGTCCTACAAAATTATAGGCCTAAATGTCAAGGTTTATATCAATGCCTATTTTTCCATACTGCTTAAAGCCTTTGCACTAAAAAATAAATACATATATTTGAGTCAGGAAGATGTCAAACAAATAAACATATTTTCATAGCTGAAGATCTTTGAAAATAAAGTAAATGTGGCTACCCTTTTAATTTAACGATCCCACATTAGATGTGATCCTATATGAAAACTCTGATGGAAGGAAAGCTTATTTTATGATAAAAGCCAACCTGGGATCACTCAGTATTGAAATACATTTATCTACATTTTTGTCTGTTAGCATCACTAACAGGCAGAGAGGCATCTTCATCATTCAGACAAAACTGCTGGACCGTAAACCTACCCTCTCATATACTGCGCTGTCTTCTCCCATGAAACTGCTCTAGGCATCTTTGCTGCCCACTGAATTCAAGATGGTAATCTGGGCAGGACTGTCAGCACAGGAACGCCGTCTTTTAAATGCCCAGAACAAGAGACAAGGCTTTCAGAGACAGCTGAAGCTGCCAGAACACCAGCTACTCCTCCTCACCCACACAATGATGGCATTGTGTGGGGAATCCAACCCACTGCTCAGTCTCCCTTTCTGCAAACCCAGCTACATCAAGTCAAGTCAGGACCAAAGAGCTGTGCTTTTGGTGACAGCCGGCCCTATAACCACTTGTACCAGCTGGATAAATCCAAATTGCTCCATTTTCTACGGAATTTGTTTGCGTGCTGTCTAGCAACACCCAGAGACTGGAGGAAAAAAAAGTCTCAGAAGTCTGTAACTGAGGTCATGAAACGCACAAGTAGATTCCAAAACCCACCTCTGAAATGCCACACAGTTTACACAATGGAAAAGTTGTAAATCAGCTGAATATTCTCAATGTACTGTTTTACACATAAAAAGATGCACTGGTCCTAATTAGATAAATATAATATGAGCAGAGTTTTCCATTTGTGTTTCCCTGGAGAAACAAGACTGCCAGGAGTTCGAAGTGAAACATAAATGAGTCAGAAAGGAAAAAGGAAAAGACTTGAGAAACGGACCTCAGAACAGAGGGAGGTACAAATGCAGGAGGAAAAATGAGTAAATTTAACATTTAACATCACAGAACAGGGACTGCAAATCAGGTGAAGAAAGGAACAGGGAAAACAGGAGTGAAGAAGGAGAAAATGGTAAAAAGCTCAGACGAAAGGAAAGGGATTGGCTGATATTTTAGTCTAGCTTCTTATGGAATGAAGTTTGTGCAACCTGGCCGTGAGGTTGCCTCTCCCCACCCCAACAGCTTCTGAACACGCTGGTCAACTTTAGTGAAACTTCAAATCTTGAAGAAAATAGAGCTCTTTGAAATTGCATGGAGATGTGTCTTCAAGGTAAAGGGGAAATGAATTTAAGTTTCGTAATGACACAAAAGGCTGAAATACAAATTCTTCCTTATTACTGTTCCCCTGATTCATCAGAGAATCAGCATGAAACTGCAGCTCCCTATTGAGCAGAAGCCTTCAGTGAAACACAGGCGCTCTAATAAACTTGGGTTAATCAACTGTAAGGCAGAGATCCACAAGAGGCAACGCTTCCCCAGCGGCAGTGCTCAATTCTCAGTGCTTATTGAAACTTGTGAAGCAATTGGTTACATTTTTATATGAAGAAGGCTGAAGAGAAAGAGATTCGTGAAGAACTGATATTGGGAACAGAGGGTGAAAGTAGTCTTGAGAACAGGCAGGAGCCTGGATGGTGAGAAATCAGAAGTACAAGGCGGCAATTTTCTTTTTGTACAGGACCAAGAACTGACAGTGTGGAAGCAAGTGTAGAGACAAAGGAAAAGAAAAATAAACCAGTCAAAAAGGGCTCAAGAGAAAATGGTAACATTCTTCAGAGAAAGAGTAGAAACTGGCAACACAGAGGTTTCTGAGGCAGTCTCTGGTGTTGCAGTCACACACTGCTGTCTGCTGACATCCAGCTCACCACTTCTGCTGACCCAAAAGCTCAGACAACTTTCAATAGCAAATGTAGTACCTCACTGTCCACCAAGGGGACCGCTGGTTGATTCAGCAGTCTCATAATGTTCTTGCCAGTTTCTGGCACTCACTAAGGAAGTTGATTCATTCTGTGGAAGAGATTCCATAAAATCCCAGTCCAACCTGCTGAAGAGCTAGCATCAACAAACCCAAATATTACCAGTCTCAAGCAGCCAAGTTACTGCTTTGGAAACTCGTCATTTCTCACAGGCTGACAGGTTTTGTATGTAACTAATCTTTTTTTCTTCTTCTTCTTTTAACAGCCAGCTATCGTTAAATGCTGAATTACTCCATCTTGCAAATTAGCAAATAAGTGAAGATTTTTTTGTTGTTTTTGAGTAATGGCCAACACATTACAAGATGGATTTCTTCATGCATCTTGACAAGTGTGATCTTGTTTTAATTATTTATGAAAATGCTTTGCAGTATGCCAATAAAAGTCGTACAGTATATTTTTGCATATTTTTCAAAAATAATGAACTCTTAGGGAATTGTGACCTTTCTGCCATAGTCTGCAATTATGTCAGTGCTTAGAGGTAACATGTGGGTGAGCAAATGACACCATCATTTGCATGTTAGCTCTGAGTATGATGAGATTTCCTATTTAACGAAATCAGCTACAGTATATTCTTACCATAGCTCTTCCTAACAGACACTTAAATTTAGATAGTTTTGTGGCATCTACAAGAAAAAAATACAGACAGGATACCCAAGGAAAACCTCAATACCAGAAAGAGAGTCTAAAACTGAGGTGAAATTAAGCAGTTACTTTCACTAATTCAGTATTTACAATTATAAAATAGGGGGAAACCAGATTCCAATCCTTCAGTTTTTTGCCTTATGACACAAACCCAAGACTATGGTATTTTATGTCACTACAAAAACCCACTAGCATGAAAGAAGTTGAAGGCTCAAAGTACAAAGTAAAAATGGCTACCTGCACACTATCTCAAAAATATTGTAACATTTCACAAAAATAAACCCGCAAAATACCTTTTTGTTAATTCATTCTAATAACTTTATTTATACAAATATAGCACCTGTCACATTTTCAGCATATATTAGTACCTTCACTGTACTAAACACTACACAAGTATTTTAAGCTGAAGGATGAAAATCATAGGTCTTCTCTTTAATTGTTAAAAAAGAATATTGCACTAGGGTACCCTAACACAGTGAACTATGAGAGCATCTACCCTATGATATCTTTTCTTTAGCATTTTTCACGCTATCTTCTTCCTTGCATGCATACTGTTCACTGTGTGCACACCTCCAATTATTGCCATGGCTTCTCTGATGGGTATCTTAGACATTCTCTGCTTTGAATGGTATATNTGGACAGCCAATTTATGCTCTGACAATCACAGTACTGGCAAGCAGCTACCAGATGTGCCAGCAATGTAGTCTGACAGATTAAATTTTGCAAATACCAACCTGCTAATCCCCAAATTCCCAATTTGATTTGAGATTAGTTAGTTAGAGACTATGCTAAAAATTTCCAGATGATCAGATCCTGTTCCCAAATTCCACTCCCTGGATATAGAGAGGTACCAGCACACAGAAAAAGATCGAGACCAGCCAAAGGCCATGTGAGATCTCAGGGAATACCTGACCTACAAGTGGCCAGTGAAGTCTCAAAGGGTTTTCAGTTTATTCTTTGATTATGTCTACACCTATGATCACATTCTCATGCTAATCAACACATAAGGAAGTCAATGAAGAACTTAATTTGCTAGAAATTATGAAGGAAATCATTTCCAGGAATTATGGTAATTTACTTGGTTTTACTCATGAATAAGAATTAATTCCCATATGAAAGGTACATCTGTCTTTGGAGACAATCAAGTCACACCATACTGTATTGCTTTATCCCCTTCTAAGATGAAATGAAGTCCTATTAAAGGAAAGGGAGATGATGGCACTCACCTTACATCCCTCACAAGCACTGACACCATAATGATATCCGGATGACTTGTCTTGACAGACAAAACAGGGCTTGTAAACACGAGGGGGTGGAAGTGGTGAAGGAGGGCTCGGAACAAGTTCCTCAGAACTGGTGCTCTGAGTTTCAACTGCTACAAAAGAAAAGAAAATATAATAATTGAATGATACGTTAATTAATTTTGAATAAACTATTACACATAACAATATTGTAAGTATCAAACTGGACCATATCTCTCTTTGCATAATAAATGTTAATTTGTCTTTCCTAGCAAGATTTAAGGGGAACTAAGGAAGGCAAGTAATAACAGGACTACATCCTATAGCCTCAAAGTATATTTTAAAGTACCCAATAATTTAGATATAGGGCTTGAATCTATTACCAGGCTCCAAAAATGGACTACTTTGGGCTTATGTTCTGGTTTTAGCCTATTGAATTGCATGGGATCCACGTGTGCATGCTGGATATCAGCCTTCAAAGGGAAACTGTTTGTGACATGTACCCTTTTAATCAGTACTTAATCTTGGGAGAGTTCTTATATCTCCTGCCTTTTTCTACAAAAGCTAACACATCCAATGTGCAGCATATATCAGGACATATGTAAAGGGTAAGTGTGAGACCTGATGTGAAAATTACCTGAAAAAGTAGTCTTTTTGTTTTCCCTTTAATCTGTAAAACTAGAACAACCCAGCAACAATTTCTCACCTTCCTTAGGACCTGTAACATCAGAAAACCTTGCTGAGAAAAAGCTACTTATATATTATGACCCCACATCCCTTTATTGCCTTAATATTTCTAGATGGTCATTTGTTTTGAGCCTGTTGAAAAGCCAGTTACCCCTTTCAAGGAAAGGACGTGAAAGCCCTACGATGCAAGATAAGACATGTGAACTACATCTCTCCAAAACATCTGCATTAGTTTTCTGTGATATGCTGTCATCATTCCTCACATTTATTGTGGATGTGCAATCCATTTTCATGTTTCACCTAGCCGTCTGCTGCTTCTCAGATAAATCTCTCTAACTTTTCAACAGATATACAGGGATGACAGGATCTGTGAACTCAGATCTAGCCAGAAATATTAGGCACTATCAGCAGAGCTAAATCTCAAGAGTACTAACAGCAGGCCCTAAAGAATATTGCTCAATGGAAAAATCTTAGACAAGATTTACTGTACATGATACTTTTCAGATTACAAAGATGATACATTTGTATTAAACTCATGATTCATTGTCAACTCGTGTGCTACAGAATTCATAGAGGGCATCACAAATCATGATGCAACCTCTGATTACTCATTTATTTGCCATTTTATCCTGGGTTAAGCTAGTATCAACCTCAAGGATGGACATTTCTTGAGAAGAAAATAAATGCTAGAGTTAAGTATTAAAGGCTCTGATTCTAAGCAAAGAAGTATCTTTCCAATTACATCAATTTATTTATATATTTAACAATAAGGAGGCTGTGAAAAAATCAGAAAAGTAAAATAACATGGCTCCATAAATTGTGGCATTAAGACAATGTCCAGAACTATACTCGTCTTTTTCAGCATTAAATAAACTGAACATGGAAAACCAAAAATCTACCGCACCAAGAAAACATTAATGAAGTTTTTTCTTAATGAAAACTCAGATGAGAATGATCACTTCTTTTCAACAGTAATTTTTGGTATTTAAGAGAGATAGAGAGTGCTCTGTTATTGATCTCTGCACAGCCACCCTGCTTGAATCAATAATCTATTAGTACTTCTAAATTAAAGTTAGATTCATCAAATGCCCTTGAGAGGCCTCAAACATTCCTCGCCTTATTTCATGCTCGTACATGAATTATGGTGGCTTCCAATGAGTCTATGGAATGATAAAATTTTAGCTTTAAAACTAATACCAGCAGACAATGTGTTTCATATTAGCTCATTCAACCCTCCCAGCCCATCTAAAAGGCAGTTTTTAGGCTCCCCCTGGGGAAACAAGGTTGTATAATTCAATAAAACAACAGCACTCCTGCAATTCTTCTGTGATTTCACTTTGGGGACAGCATCTTTCAGGAATAATACTGATACACTTCTGCTTTATTCATAATTTCTTCCTAAAAAAGCATCAGCATCCAATAGTAGTGTTCAAACCATGAAGAATATGTACATCAGAGAGATCTCTCAAGCACCACTGAAACACCAGGAGCTCGTGATACCCAGAAGAGATTAAGCAACTCAGTTCATAAATTCACAACACAGTCAACAACTGAGGAGTTCAAGATAAAGCTAGAAAATATTTTTCATGACAATTTGAAAAGGTACACAACAGTGAAAGAGCTTACGGAAATCAGAAGATCCTCCGTAAAACACACACACGCATATATATATGTGTGTGTATGCACACCACTAAAAGGACTTAGTCTACTAAATGCAATACTTGCATCAGCTGAACAATTGTCTAGAGTTTGGCTGGGGTTTGATTTGGTTAGGGTTTTTGGCCATTTTTGTTGGGTTGTTGTTTGTTTCGGTTTTGGTTGTTTGGGGTTTGTTGGTTTTGTGGTTTGGGGTTTTGTTTTGTTTGCTTGTTTTTGTTTGTGGGTTTTTTTTGGTAAGAAAACTTACTTAGGGCACATTTACTTTTGATCACAGGCAAGATGTAGAGTTTTCTAGGAAAGGCTTGAACCCAGGTTACACATGCTCGACTCTCAGTCCAGCTGACTTACTATTCTCCCTTGGATTTAGCTTTTTCAACTCTTTACTTGAAAATGTATGTACTGCCAGTATGGAAGTGCAGAAGTCCTGTGCGAGCATCTGCAGCAATTCATGCTCAGCAGGTATAAAGTGTTATTTTTGTAACATGTTGGCGGCTAGTGGATGCACAACAGCAGAAGTACTTTCTTCTATGCATGTCTGCACATGCAAAGTGGTAAAAAGGGAAGGATGGGAGGCGGACAGTTGACATTTCCAGAAGAGGCATTTTTAAAGCAGTCTTACAGTTTCAGGAGGAATTCGGGGGGGGAGGAAGGAAAAAAAGGCAACTTCTTTCCATGCCCTGTCCTGTCCTATGGGACACAGGACTTCAGGGTCCCTATTCACCTGAGAAAACAGAACCTTGGTGCTGTCATCCAACACCTGAATGTAGCTTAAGCACATGGGGACTCAAACAATCGGTCACTTCACAATTCCTAACATGTCTGAAATATTTCTAAAGGTTAGATAAAGTAGCAGATAAGATCTTTAAAAGCACAGCGTGCTTTGTGAGAGCTAATTTACTGCCAGATAAACCGTGTTGACAGATGGAGGAGGTATTTTACTTTGAGACCAACTAGAAGCAGGCAGGCACTATGAAATGCCTCGTGTTCTGCTAGAAACTTAGATTATTAGGCTTGCATGTTAATGCACACTTTGGACAGTTGAGTTTTAAAAGAATAAGAAGTTGTAAAGCAAATGGCATTTCCTGGATAGCCTCAAGGGAATTTCGAATACTGAGCTCAGGGTCCCTGGTGGGAAGCAGCAATTTCAGCTAATTAGGGTGAATAGCAAAGTGTTGCATTTGGTCAAAACATTCTGTTAACCCTCATTTTTGTTGGCACCAACAAGAGTCTGGATTTTTTGCCTTTTTTTCTTTTTTTTTTTTTGTGAATTCACTGCAGGAGTGCAAGGCACACAGCTCACATACATTAGGCAGAAAGTCAAAGGAAACGCCAAAGTTCAACTAAAGTACAAGTAATTAGAACCAGATTCTCTGCTGCTTGTATGTGTGCATTTGATTGTAGAAGTTATTTATAAGCCTCCAAACATTTGAAAAAATAACTATATACTGTAGATCATTTAATTTTTATGTCTAGTCTGGAAAAAAAAGTCTGCTTTTAATCATCTTCCAGGAAAGAGCCAGGAACTGGGAAAGTGGGTCTCAATTGCTTCAATACAAATTTCTTTCTTTCATGTGCCACATAAAACTATACTATAAAATTAAATCCAAAATATCATTGACTTCACCCCCCCACTCCAATTTTTTTTTAATAAAAAGCTTCTTTGAATTTGTCATGCTTAAATAGTTTGCATTGTTATGAGGGTTTGGGGTTTTTTTAAACTCTTGTTTGGAAGACAGACAAGGGGAGAAGAAAAAAATAAAAGAGTGAGAGAGAAAGAAAACATTATCGTGGAGACTTGCCAGCCTTGACTTAGTAACCTGGCCATGACCCTCCAGCGAGTGTGTGTTTGACCCGGTCACACATGACTCTAGCTGCGTACTGTTGCTGGGCTGTAAGTCCCAGATATTTTTACCATATATACAACAGGTGGGGATCACAGACAACAGAAAGAGGAAAACAAAGTCTTCTCTTTCGGGAAGACTCCCATTTTCTCCCCAGCAAAGAAAACAGCACAAGGCAAAGAAATTGTGCTACTATTTCATGTACTGGCACTCGCTTTGCTGGATCGTTGTTTTACCCGGGGGGTGGATGCCTGGAGGTGGAGTGGGCTGAGGGCAGGAGGACAGAGGAAAAGGCTCAGAGGAAGCCATGTGTGAATGTTAATCAATGCAGAACGAATTACCATAGTCAAAAATCTTTCCTTACAGAGCTCAATACACATCGAAGTTCAGGAAGAAATGCTTTTCATTACACGCAAACACAACAGACCTGGATTAAAATGCACAGTACCTTCAGACTGAGATGTTATTAGGATTTTCAGAAGTACTTAAGAAATTTCATTTTCCACATTTGAATGTTTCCATTTTATTATGTGCATCTTGGTAGCTGCACATATCTGCCTGAAAGTTACGATGTTAAATATATTCTATTATAATTCTTGGTTACAATTTTTCCAGCATTAATTTTAATCAAGTCTTAGCTCCTCTCTACAAAACTGTCCTTAAAAAAAGGGTGGTATTTGGGATGAAATCCAAAAAGACACTCTAAGTCTTCAGGTTTGCACTTAGTGTGAAAAGGGGCATTCCACTTCCAACAGGGACATCAGAAGATGAGGCTCCATGACCTTGTTTCTTCTTGAGGGTGCTCAATGCAAAATGATCCTTTTTCTGTTATTTTAAAAGCTAAGAGAGTATCCCACAGGTTTTCACTGTGTGCTGCTCAGGATTCCTACAGTATGACTAAAATAACAACAAAACTAGCAAGAGGTAGAGGTCATGGAGCTCAGAAGCCCAATCTGCAATGACTGGACTAATAGACAAAACTACACACAAGGTCACTTAAAAGGAGCCTCAGACCCAGGTCCCTTTAGGGGCCATGCTGAGGGCCCAGGCTGCTGCTGCCAACAGCTATCTCAGACAAGGTGCAAGTCCTGATAGGCGCAGCTGAGTTGGCAGGAGTTTTCTAAAGCTGAAGTACTTTTGCTGTTACAACTCTTGTCAGTTAAAGAGCGATATGGACAGCTGGCTTCTGTCCCAAAGCATCTGGGAGAAGAGGGGTCCTGCTGAACTCTGCCCTTCACGAGTACAAGCAGTTAAGCACACTCTCTGCTCCAGCATCCTCATGCTAATGAAGTTCCAAGTACAAATTTGGCCATTGCTACACTGCAGGCAGACATACCACCAGGACAGTATTTTCTTCCCCTGCCCTTTTGCATCTCATGTATTTAGACAGTACACTATTTTGGGCAGGGCCTCAGAATATGCTCTACAGTAACCAGCGCTGCAGGACCTTCCAGTGCTACTCCAATGCAAATAATGGTAATGATCGTGATCCTGCCAAAAGATATTTGAAAACATGAACCTTGAAAGGCCTCCCTACCCTTGAGGGGAGCCATTACTTGCAAAGCAGGTCCTTGGAGCACTTTCATTTTAACTATTTTAGTACTTTCCAGTGTTAAAACACAGACTAACTTTAAAGTATGATTTTTTTTTTTTTAAAAAAAAGGTTTCTTCATATTCAGCAAATGCTTTTGCTGTGTGTACACCAAGTTGTATTTGCCAACTGGAATGGCAGAAAAGAAGTGTTTACACTCATCTGCTGCATCTTCCCTGGCTCACAACTTGGAGAGCGTGAGCTGCATCATATTCCTTCATGCCTTTCAGCAACAAAATTGCCAAGTTTCAATTACAAATCTGTAATGTTAACCAGCAGAGTCGTGTAACATAAGTCAACAGAGTCAGTGGATACTGATCTTGGCCATACGACAGGACTACAGCCCTTTGAAACATATAATGTGATTAGGGCCAAGAAATAAAGTTTTGCATCCTACTACCAGCATAGCAGAGCTATCCAGATTTTCTGCTGTAAATCAGAAGACAACAGCATCCATCTTTTGTTTATTCTTCTGTTCTACTCTCATAATACAATTTCTGTTCCTTAGCAGCCAACATCTTCATTTGTAGCACAGATTTTATTATTCCAAAAAATATTCTCTCCCGGTTGCCCAGTAAAGAGTGGGGGTTCTTTTCTAACAGACTTTTCTGTTATGACACATTTTGGCCTCTTTATTAATCCATTTGTTAGGCATGCAAAGTTGGTCACAGGATTTGAACACTGACATTTAATAAGGCACCCCAGGAGCCCCACCTGCCAGCACATCTTCCCTGCACAGATCACAGACCCTTCAAGTGACTCTCCCCAGGCCCTGCTGTCCCCGTAACGCAGCACAGCCAGGACTGCTTCTGGTTCTGCCATATTTAGCAGCATGAAAGATCCTGTGCTCTTCTATCTATCTGATCTACAAGCATGGTCCTTGTCCTCTTCTACCTATCTGATCTACAAGCACGATCCCTGCCACTCCAATATGTGAATAACCCGTAAGCATTTGTATTTTTACCTTTGTAACACCTAAGCAAGATAAGGGAAGAGTTATTCTTACTTTACAGTCAGGAAACAGAAGCACTGACAGCGAAAGAGCTTTATTTGCTTGGGTCTTAAGTTCCTAGAGAAATGCGAGCAGTACCGAACTGGGATTTTCAACAGCAATTGAGAACCCAGCTGTATGCAGCACTAAGAGGTGTATTAAATTTAGCCTTACATGTCTTACCCCACATTACACATGGAATACGTAACAAAGCAGAGAGTTCTGTTAAGTCTGTTCTGATGCACACCCCAAGCCTGTATGTCCACCCCACTCAGCTGCCCACCGTGAGGCAGGACAGGGCTGGATGCCTCCTGCCCAAAAAGCAGCCACTGCTGCTGGCTGGGAACTTGGGAGAGAAGATGAAAGCCTTTCCTTCATTTTCTGATCTCCACAGCCAGCAGAGACTATGCCACCATACATACGACGACACAGGAATGTCCTCGCAGACAACAGACTTGTGTGAGAGGAACCCTGAATCCTCTCCTCAAGGCAACTCAGCAGCACCTGTGCAAGTGGATGCTGTGTACCACACAGGCATAAGCAATACCAGAAATTGCCACAATAACCTCTGCTCTTGACTGTACTATCCAAACCCCTTATATCTCCAAGATATCAGTCTGAATCTAGGAGTCTAGTCTTATATGTGTCTTATATGTGTGACCTGAAAATCACCAATATACACAATCATGTATTTCTGAACGAAAATACCCTAAAAAAACCCTTTTTCCGAAGCTGCTTCATCTTTTTGTTGTGTCCTACAGATATTCAGGGGGAAGCCACCACTGCAACCACTTTTGGTACTTCTCCCAGTAAAGCCAGAATTTTTGGCACCTACATACTGTATACACGTATTTACCACGGCTACCAGTGAAGGACAATGAGAAGGCTGCAGCTGCTCTGTAGGTTTGCAATGCCTGGTTCTCAAGCACCAGCTCCACCAAATCCTGAGGTAGTATGTATAACTAACATCACCTTTTCAAAGAAAATGATAGTGGTTTTCAGGCTGATTTTTTTTCCCTTTTTTTTTTTTTTACAGTTATATCACCAAACCATTTAGGTTTATGTGCCCATGTAGCCAGAGACAAGCATTTACACCTGACCAAACGCGGAAGGCAGAAGGCTTGTCAGGATTAATTATATCAGGGCCAAGAACTGCATCTGGTTATACCTGTGTAACTCTCAAGACATCGAGACTTAATGACGCACTAGTAACTGAGAACAGGAGTGTCTTTCACTAAATAAATGGCCAGGCAGACACCATGAGCAAACCAGGGTGAAAGTAAGAGTAGAGACAGGACGGCCGCAGGGCTTGGCAGGCAGAGTTTACAGGGCAGCAGCTCATCACTTTGTATTAGGAGCCTACCTTCAAAATGAAAAAGAAAACATGTTAAATGAAAAAAATAAATCGTATGGAAAACTGAAGAAAAACATCCGAAAGATGCTAGCTCTGTAGTTTTTTCAGGTCGCTGATTTTCTGCCTGTCCACTACCGTGCAAAACCACATCAGTTTCAACTGAAAATTCTGCATTACTGCAAAACTGAAAAATAGGATCTTCTTTGAACAAAAACACATAATTGTGCTATCATCTGCATGAAGTTAGATTTTCCTTTGAAAATTAACCTCTCTTACAATTCAGGCCCTGACTGCTTTACCTGTGAATTCCTATGGTCAGATTCTTATGTGGAGTAAAGTAGCATAGGCAGAGACACAAATGTGGAGAGGACAAGAACTCTGGCCTCTTTATTCTTTATTTATGAAAATTAAGCCTATTTCTGTGGCCTACTGATATAAACGTGGTGTAACAAATTCAGCGTGTTTTCCCTACAGGATCAAAAGGCCCATTGTGAGGAATAAAACACTCAAAAATAAAAGGGGTCTGATTCTTTTTTCAGATATGTGTGTTTGTATGGTGTTGCCACTCCACCGATTCCAAGAAATACTCGACTTGTAAACATAAATGGGAGAAAACTCAGATCCAGTACCTTCAACAAGAAATAAAACTTTCAAGGGCAATGAAAGAATTGCTATAATCTCCACACACATCAGATATTTTACTACTTCATAAAGTCTCCATTTATAGTTATTAAATGTTTTATAGTGTTTTGAAGATTTTTATTTTTACATCTTTTCAAGTATTGAAACAGAATTAATTCAGAGTATTATTCTAAAGGAATGATTGTATTCTTTGAAACTCACCTTCTATCCAAATTGGTATTAGTTTTTGGCACTACTATGTCTGCCAAATAAATTTTTTATTTTCTATATATTCAACATATCTTATGACACTATTCATCATGACTGTGCTATGGCTTGAATCCAACAAGAAAAGGAGTGTTTTAATATCTTTAATCATGTAATACTATTACACAGTTGTTCGGTATCACACGGACAAAATAAAACTGTTGTGCTTTCTTGGGAAATGCAGTAAAACTGACTTGCTGTGTAATATTTTACATACCATTTTATTTCTCAAACTTTAGGACCATTAGTTCAGAGCATTTTGATCTTTAAGTGTTTTTAAATCTTAAAATTAATAGAGTGACTCAATAAGAGCCAATTCAGTGATCAGAACTACTTCAAGCTAGTATAGTAGCAGTTAAAATGCTTATCATCCCAATTAATTTGTATTACAGCCACACTGCTGGATATCACTAATTGATTTATATACCCTCCTTTCTATACCCATTTACAAGGGCAATTATGAACTCCATCACATATGTTTAAATGGGTTACATTAGAATAATATCTAGAAACTAGATTGCTGAGCTTAAAATCTTTAAGAACAGGTAAATTCTGCATTAACGGGTATGCTATCAATCCACTACAAATAGCCTATAACCTTTTAAGGCAGCACAAGGTACTACTATTTTACTTTTCATAGGCAGTTTGAGGTTGACTCCAATGATGAGCTCCACCACTATCTTTAATTGTTTTTAAAATTGCATATTATAGGCAGCAATAAACACAAATTAGTATTATACCATCCACAGCTTTCTGCAAGGCACGGTTTCTATAAACAAGTTAAAATGCATACATCTGTAAATAATAAGTATAAGTATGCTGAATTTAATGAATAAGGGCACTAAAAGAAATTGAACAGTAGGGGTTCAGCAATTAGAGTAACTGCCCATTTTATTAAAAATGTATTGTTTCCAGCTTTCGCTTTAGAAGGCTTTTATTGTTCTGCTAATTCTAAGTTTTGATTTCCTTAGAAAAGGAGGTCTAACTCCTTATTTTCCTTTGACAGCCCCCTGTCATCCAGCCACTCACCTTTTTTACAAGGCAACGGACAACTGTGAAGCTTTATATCTCATTGCTTGGGATCTCACTCCTGGGCCCTCTCTGCAGGTCTGGTCTTGGCGTGATGCCACCCAGAGGTACGATTCTTTATTGAGTAAGGTTTCATTCCACAACGAAGCTGAGATGAAACCTGCTGAACCAGCAAACCCCAGGCAGCCACTCTCCGGCCCCTTAACAAGAGGTTACCAACACTGGCAGAGTGGGGAGAAAAGAGCACGAGTCCAGCTCCCCAGCCAGGCTGCTGCAAAACAGGGCCATTTGCTGAAGCTGGCAAGGCTCGGGGCCGTGAAATGGAGCCATGAGTTTCCTCCTGCTGTTCAGCAGCAGCCTCCTCCAAGAGGACAGGGCAGTGTGTAGACTGCAAGAAGCAAAGGTAGCTTCTCAAACCTGTCAGATATGCCAATACACATGCTCCAGCGTTATTGCAGTGAGCCCCTGGGCTACCTTTGCTTGTATATAGATGTTTTACATCTATGTAGCTTACTTTCTGAGTAAGTGTTGAGATCATTCCTTACGCTGGCCTAATTGCACCCATGTTTCTGCTCTGCTGCAACTGTGGGGGTATAATTAAAACAATACATTATTTCCATTTAGACGTGACACAATAACAGGAAAAAATGGCTTTCATCACTTGAGCTTATCTGTAACTAGAAGGGCAGTCAGACCAAAACTTAACCTTGCTGACATCCTTCGGGACACGTACATTTGCAGTATCTGAGACCAAAACAGGGACATAGCATGACAGACCAGAACAGTGCAGTAGTAAGAGCAGCCCATCCCAGCATTTCTGATGCTAATGTAAGAAATACAAATTTGTGGAATATTTAAGAAATGCACATTGCCATTGTCTTTTGAGCGGGCATAAAAAATTTAGAGTTCACCAAGCTGTAAGGCTTGCCTCATCAGAATTTCAATATTTCTGAACTGAAGACCTGCCAGACAAAAAATGGTGACACAGTCTGGAAGGTAACATGAAAACTAAAACAATACTAGATTTCCTTTTCTCATAGTTCACAGTACCTTGACAGTGAGTTTATGGACTATTTCGGTGTGGTTTTTTTTTCTTTTAACTTTCCACCAGCACAGTTAACCTGGCAAACTCTGCCCCTCTCAC
This sequence comes from Calyptomena viridis, assembly GCA_013390005.1. NCBI lineage: Eukaryota > Metazoa > Chordata > Aves > Passeriformes > Eurylaimidae > Calyptomena > Calyptomena viridis. Next base: position 78,266 of record WEIV01016797.1, read on the forward strand.
AGTAGGTGCAGCAGAAGCTGAAAGCTGGGAAGGATCATGGTGTCCTAGAGCCAAGTGGCAGCAGAGCTCCAACTGTGGTTCAAGGCACACCTCCACACTCCAACTAGAAGAAGCAAAGATCAATAAAGAAAGACATTCACAAGAGCCTGGAGACAAGACAAAACAATGCAGGCAAACACCTATGTGCTAACAGTATTTCCTCGTTACTTGGTCTTTCTTCCAACAACAGTGGAACTTTCCTACCTTCAACAGTGACTTGGGAGTTTTTTTGCCTAGATAAGCTGCTCACAAAGGACTGCAATATCGCAGCCTTGCAAACAGGAAAAATGTCAACCGTACTTTACAAAGAATACGGCAAAAAGACAGCACTTTATTTCCAAAGAGCTGGAAAAGCAACATTCAGTTCTAATGCCTGATGCCCCAAGAAACTTAAAATTTATGCTCTGAAAAACTGAAGTTACTATTTTCCAAAGAGATTCAAATCCAGAAAATCTCTGGCTACCATGATCTAATAATTTTAAAATGTCTGTGTTATGAATATCCACTATTACATATATGGATATAAGCATGTTTCACAAAACATACTTATTTTAAGGGGAAAACTCCCTCCACTTTTCCTGCTATGTTTGAGAAATTTGGGTTATCATTTTCTGTAGAAATTAGGCTCTCTTTAAAAATGCTTATCCAGCTGTCATGAGTAGAAAGATATGTTATTAAATAAAGATTCATTCAATCCCATTGAAGGACTCCTTTAGTGCTTCTCCTGATACTGAAAGGATTCTGAAGCCATAGCAAAGTATTACTGACAACACACCAAGGCTATTTAAAAAAATGTAGATAGCAGTGAAACTGTCTTAAGGTCCAGAAAGCCTCCAACTCGTGGCACTAGTATTTCATGAGTCACTGTGACAAGGCAAAGCAGCCATTTCAAGGAATTAGTAAAATACAGTGGCAGAGAGTTGTTAGTTAGAAATCGCTGCTTTTAATTTCTTAGTATTTGTCTAAGTCTGAAAACTGCACAGCAGCCTATAATTGCCTCAAACTGTAAAATATCTAGGCAAGCTTTCCACAGAATAAGTTTAGCATACTTTCTTTTACTTCCCTTTCTAAGGTCTGATCTTGTTGTGTATCTCATTCTGTGGACCAGCTGGAAATTTTGGGAAAAGTTCTTGGTTCTTTTCCCACACCTTACCCAGCAGGTATAAGTTTGTCATCCAAAGGTGACAATCTATAAAAACAGTAATTAAATAAAAAAGCATAACCTATGAACTCAAGGGATTCTGTCTGAGAAAACCTCTGACCATGTTATTCTGGGACCAGGCACTCCCAGTGGGACAGGGACAGGGACATCTTGGACGGCTCTCACACCACTCAGGCACAGGGAAGACCCCGCTGTTTCATGGCACCCCCGGTATTTGCAAACCAGTTGGCCTGATCATTGCCTTCTATTGTTTCCTGAGATAAGCAAGGCCCCAGTGAACAATTAAAGCTTTCAATAAATAATCTGTAAGCACATTCTCTTGATTTACTGTTATTTGATACAGCAGTTAGTTTCAATGGGGCAGTTACTATTGATCACATAAAGTACTACAGACAAACATGAAACACTTCCAGAACTCCATGGATTATTACTCTTTATCTGCCACTCATCTGAGTTACTTGTAATGGTTGCAAAATTTAAAATCAATAACAACAATTAGTGTTCGGTATACTCTGAGGAATGAATCATGTGAAATATGTTTTGTTACAAAAATGAAAGGCTGGAGAGCTTGCAAATGTGAAAGACTTGCAAACAGCCAAACTCTAAAATAATTTCTCCTGGTATTAGAAAGTATCCAGTCAAGTGAGTAAAGAAAATTAAAACCAGGTATTTCAAAGGCACGCACAAAGCATACACACAGTTATAAAAAGGTATTGGTAGGATTTTCAAAGGATAAAACTTTCAACTAAGCTGGTGAGAAAGAAGCAACCAAGTTTTTCTTAGAAAATTCCACTACACGTCCTGCAATGTCATACTCGCTCCTTGACCTCTACAGGAGTTTTGGGTTGTTAACCATGGCAGGACTTGCTCCTGTGTAGAGAACTGAAGACATAGAAATAGGTCTGACTCCTCTTCCCACTAGCTTTTACTGCAGTTTATTACCAAAAAAAGGTATCTAAATATAAGAAATTAATGCAAATGAAATTAATAAAACTAGAAACTGATTTTAAGGTATATATGTTGAAAAACACCTTTTATCTTCAGATTCATATAAATTAGTTGTGAATCTAATGAAATGGATAGAAACAACAGGATTTTGAGATCTCAGCCAAAGTAATAATTCTAGATAATTAAAATGCAAAGCAATAAGAGAAATGTTTTATCATTAAACTGTAACCAGAGATCTGTGTGAAACCATCCATTCAGAAGACTTGTTTTTCATCAATTATTTGTTATTTATCTGATGTAAATATAAGAAGGTCTAATTAAAATGTATGACTTCTTATGCAGCTTCTTGTCATTAAGACCAATGAAAGCATTCTGAAGATCATAATGAAATAATTATGTTTGCCTTTAAGAATCCTCTTCAACAACACATGGCAGTACCACACTAAATTAAAACATTAGGAACTAAATTTCACTTGCATCTATTTCCATTTTCACTAATTATACCCCCAAGCTTTCCAATAGACCAGGCCTTAAAATTCTTTTGAAGCTGAAACAGCCTGAGGAACAGCAGCCTTTTCATAGTAATGGACTTTGATGAAGAAATAAAGGTAATGCAGCCCTGGAAGCATTAATATTTCAAATAGAGTTATCATGTAAAAATATGTGTTTATTTGAAAAAATGGGGAAAAGATTGTTGATAAAAAGCCAAATACGTGTTCCAAGGAAACCAATGCTCTGATTTAATCTCATTTAATTGCGTCATTCCTTCCTCACCTCTTTCGTCAGTGTATTTTCTTGTTCTGCACACAAATTCAAGTTAGCAAAAGCATTACAAACACAGTGCTACTGGGCACTGCCAGTGTACTGTGCTGTAAAGGAGCTCTTTCACATTTTGGTAGAGGTGAAAACAGCCCCTGTGAAAAATTGCAGCGTTCATAATGGACTCCATTCCAGGGAGAACTGCTATTTTCCCAAACTGCCTCCAGACATGCAGTGCTTCCTAACACACAGCTCCTGCTTTAACCATGAAGTCTTGCAGGACCTCTCTAAAACAGAGAGAAAGGAAAAGATTTGGATAAGAGGAAAAAAAAAAACCACAGAAGGATATGAGTCAGCTTTGACTTCTTGCAGGAGCTGAAGGCTTCTTTTCAAAACTTCAGGGAGATAATGGATTCTTCTTGGTGAGGTCTCAGAGAAGCAAATGTGGCAATATGTGCAAAGCACAGAAAGATAAGAAGTTCACATAACCTGCACAGCATGTGATTATATGTGCAACTAGAAAAACACAGCCAGAATGTGCTCTCCAAACAGAAAGACAAAGGCAGAAGTCCACTGAGGGATGAAGACTTGAGAAAAGCATCTTCCTCTGTCAGCCCCCCTCATCATAGACACTGAAAGACATAGGTGCTTTGCCATTTGTTCTGCACTTTTCATCTTGGTGTTCAAAGTGTGGGGTGAAACCAGAAGGATCTTTAGAAAGACAGGTCTCCAAGACCTTCCAACTAGCCACTGAGGAGGATCTGACAAATACCCTGGTCCAGTAACTAATAAAATTTCTTCCTCAACTGACTGAAGAGAGGAAACTCAAAGAACAAAGCAATGGAAAGGAATACTCTGCATGATGAGAGAAAAAAAGGAAAACCTCCTCAGACCAAGAGTTGAGAGGCAGGAGAATGAACAATGGCTTAAAACCAAACAAAGAACCCCCCAACCTCAGGACCTGATCTTAACAATAAAAAAGCTCACCCATGCATGACATTTAAGCTAGTCCTTTGTCTTGCACCCTAAGCCAGAAACTGCAGACTGGTGCATCAGTGAGGGCAGATCTCTGTGAAGGAGGGAAAGTTTGTAGAGAAGTTAGGACCTTTGATTAGAGCAACCAGGAGAAACCGCCCCAGGGAGTCGAGCTTTGGGGGCACAGGCATTTCCCTGTGCCTTAACCAGGGTTCTGGGGGAAGCATCCGCCTGTGGATCTGCAGCCCTTGCCCAGGGGAAGGTCTGGGTATCAGGTATCGCCAGATGGCACTGTGACACAGTTTTCCAACTCCCTTTTCTTCCTGTGCGAGTGAATGTTCAGTCTTGGAAAGACAGGCAACACTGGTCTTCCTTGTGAGTTTTTGGGTACAAGATGAGAAATTAAAGCAGAAGAGGAGCTGGCTTCCTGCCTCAAGCTCCATCTATGGACAGTCCCTGAGCAATGGTGCTGGAGGCACTGAGACCCCCAAAAGTCAGGGTAGAGCTGCTCCCTGACTGAACACCTCTGTCTCAGATTGGTATTTGTGAACATATGAAATACTTAAATCAGATGCTGTTACATTCATTTATCATGCAGGAAACTAGGAATCCTCTTGGTATGAGCCACCAGCTGGCAGAGGAGTGATTCTGGGTCAAGACTGAAAGATGACATGAAAGTCTCTAGGAAATGAGATACATATCTATACGGTGTGCTGCTGTGCCACCAGCCAGCCTGGCAGAGAAGTCCACTGGAGTGGTGCAATGGCCATTTCAGGAACACCTCAAGATGCAGATTATTAAAAACAAAAACAAAAACCCACACGATTCAAGAGATCTTTTGTGTTCTTTAACTGTTTTGGTGGGGTGGGTGTTTTCTTGTTTACTTTTGTTCTGGGGTTTGTTTTGGGGGGGTGGGGGAATTGAACCATTCCTTCTACTGTTGGTATCTTACAGGCACAAACGGCTTTCTAGAATCAAAGCAACCACTGAAGGAAATCTGTGCTAAATCTAACTGTGGCTGTTGTCTCTGGTTGGTACAACACCAGTCAACCTGTTTAATTGCTCCACACATCTGCTATATATCCTTTGAAGAAGTATGAACCTTCTTTCTTTTTAAGAAGAAATGTTGGATGTTCATTGTGCTGAACATCCAGCGTAGTGGCATGAACTTTTACTGGCATTTCATAAAAGTACTGGTACATAAAAACACTAAAGGCTCACTCATACAACCATTCTGTGTCAGAAACTCTTACTAAAATCAAGGGTGGAGGGCTGAGTGCATTTAAGTGCTTCACTAGATAAGAGTGTAAAAGACAAAGATATACTTAATTTGTCATTTTATTGTTCAAAGATCCTTGCTAAAAATACAATGTGAGCCAAGAGAAAAATATTATGGTTCAACAGAAAGAGATTCTCCCAACCATTAAAAGAAACTAAACAGTGCTAAAAAACCTCTTTGTTGTGAGACATTTCTCTGCTTTTTCTTAAGGGATGCACTTAGAGGGTAAAATGTAAGTCACTGAAAGTGCATAAAACGGAAATCCCTCCAAACTATGGATGGACTTTAACATCATGTCCTTGGCAGTGAAGATCCAGAGCACTCTGAGAATTTATAAATACTCATTCAAGCTTTAACCTATTAAACCTATACAAGTGTTGCTTGCATGTGTATATTTAACTTACATAGTTTTATAATATTCAGTTTATATATGGTATAAGCAGGGGAAAGAAAAATCACCCTGTTCAAGAGGAACAGAAGGTATATTATATACTCTGTGTCTAGGATTCTTTAACACAAACTTGCTGGATTATATTTCCATCTCTCTTAACAAAAGTATTTGAAGAAGCTGCAAGGCTCAAATAGAATGCTAAAAGAAAGTGGAGTCAGTTATATAAGGGCTAGCATTAGTTTGTTAGAAGCTTTTTTCCTACCCACTCCCAAATAAAGAGACAAAGAAGTGAACATTGTGGGAATGTGTTTCTAAACCACATGATATCCTTATCAGATTGTCATGTACAAGGGAGGTTCTCACACAGGGACCCCATGCTGGTGAGCTGCCCTGTCACATGATGCAAGTTCTACGCTCCTATTCAGATTACTAAAACGAGCTGAAGAAAGCTAGATTTCTCCCTCCTCCTCCCTATCCCCCCCCTCAAAATAAGCAAAATGTACAGTGACCAAAGTCATATTAATTTGCTGCCACTGGGAAAGCAATCCTGAGCAGCTGCTAATGATAAGTGAGTATACAAAGAAGATAATCTAGCTATTAAAACCTATACCAAGATTAATATCAGATGAGCAGACTTTAATGCATGGAAGCAAACAGAGAATCAGACAGACCTGTGAATCAGACAAAACACAGGGGAAAAAACCTCGGTTGACTTGTAAATTTATAGAAAAAGGGTAGTATGTTTTCATAAACAAGTCCTACTTTGTCCTGTAAGTGTCTGTATTTTCACTGTTGATGTTGTGAACTCTGTCATTGAACTACTTTTTCAAATAGTTTGAGGGAAGTGGAAGAATCCGGTAAGCCTTTTTAATATTAAATGAAGGTTCTAAATAGTATTTGGTCATTTGAATACGTGTCCTGTTTTAAAAAGTGCTGAGGGAGCTCCTAGATGCTCAGCATATTTGGAAATGAAGCCATGAAATGTGGATTTAGGATGCTAACTTTAGGCTACTGTTTCTAACATTCTTAACTTTCGAAACACATTTTGAAATGATGAATTAATAAAATCCCAGACCTTAGATTATTTTTAAAAAGGCAGTTTAAAATCCATATTTTTGGATGCAAGCTGTTTACAGATTACAATTAGGAGGAACAGCTAAGATTACTGTGACCGAAAAACTGCACAGAATAATTTCCACATGATACCAGTTTGTTTATTTTATACCTAGAATATGGTTCTCGTAAAAAGGCAGCAGCAGTAGACGAAAGACATTACTCTTGGTTTGCCCGCTAGAAAACCCAGCTTTGTTACCCTCTTGCCTATACTTTTTCCTGCAGCACCAACAAAATGATTATTCTGTTACTTTAAAACAGTTTTGAGCATTTTGTGGCTTCTATTTTTGTGATTCCATTTGGTTTGAAAGGGCTTGGATTTCAGCAAGAAGTGGCATGGGTCACAGTGCATGGGGACAGACTTCATGCACGTGAGCAAAGGTCAAAATCAATCATAGCTTTGTATTTCCAGGCCTATTACTTTTGGCAGTTTACCCTGCCAGAAGGGGCTAAAATATTTGCCTCCCAAAAGGAGTAAACATCAATAGGGGGCAGGAATATAATCAGCTTCTCAACCACTCAGCAATGAGAAATGAGGGAAAAGTATCTCCTCCTCGCCGTAGCCACTAAGCCACTTAAATGTTAGACGCAACATTTTCAGCAAAAAGTTGAAAGATTTCACAGCATAGTGACTTGAAAAGGACAATAGGCCTATTTAGGCAATTATATTATGCAGGCTTTGTTATTAGGCAGCCCTGCTCAGTCCCAGAAAGTCTGGATAATCAAAAGTGTCCAAGTACAGGAAGGGGAAAAGTACAACCCCACCCTCCCGCACAGCCGCTGCCAGGACCTCTGGATTTGAAGGGTAAAGTCTATTTACCGAAGTTCCTTGGCCATTTTATACATCAACTGATATCCTTCCTCATGGGGCTGCGTGCTACAGCCTAGCAAAGCTCTGGAAAGCCCTCTGAAACCACAACTAATTTGGCCCCAGCCGCCCGCCCCTGTAAATTCAGTGCTCAGAGGCTGCTGCCAGCCCCCTAGGCAGAAACTGCGAGGGGAGAGGGATGTTCCCCCCCGGCTCGCACGCATACCAGTGCCGGTCCCCACGGCCAAACAGATCTGGAAACTCATTGCAGCTGTGCTCTCCTTTTGAGGTCTCAATAGGACGGGGCACAGCGCGGCCGGGCCGCGGCAGACAAGCAGTCCTTCTGAGCACAATGTCCCTTTCACAACCCCACTCCCAAATCTAAATGCTGGCTGTGTAACACAGCCGCACTTCATCGGCCGCGTAAAGGGCGGTATATAAATTAGACCTGAGCAAAACCAGTCACTTGGCGTGTTTAGGGGAGGTGGAACCATAATACACAGACCAGGGCGCCTCGCTCCCCGCGCTCCCCCGAGCGAAGCCCCTCGGCCTGGCTGGGCTGCAGAGCCGGCGTGACGCGCACATGGGCAACGACCGGCCCGGCAGTAAGTGGGGATTTAGCTGGATGTGAGGATGACTAACTTCGCTGTCTGAAACACTATCTCTCTCTTTCAACTCCTTAACTTCGCCGTAACCCTCTTCAAGGCATCGGCCTCACCAGCCTGGCTTTGTTCTGACAAGTTGCACCTTTGCCGCACAGACTCATTAGGCAAGCAGGGAGTCACCCAAAGATACATTGCTCTCCTCCAAGATTATCCCACCCTGACTTCACCAGCGAACGCCTCTCATCATTTTTGTCTGCAGGAGTTTTTGACAGTGGTGCGTGTCCATTAGTTTTCCTGTACCAGCAGCCGACTCAGGCTAACTGCATTACAGCTACGTTAAGAATAGCTTTCTCCTTTCAATTAATTTGGAAGCAAAATATCCCCACGGAATTTTTTTTTTAATGTACTGGATCAGAAACGATCTTTTTTTCATAACGTATTTCAGGGTATTTACCTAGAAGTATGAAAATTTAAACAAAGACTATCCCTAAGCAAATCAGTCCTAGCAATTTAGCTGTAAAGTTTATAGATGAACTTTAAAGAAAATAACCTGGTTCAAACAGATCTTGCCTTCTGGGCACTAGCAAACACACCTGCAGCAATTTGATACTTGGGAATGCAGATTACAAGTCCTTCACTTCAAAATGTTTGTTTTTAAATTCAGAAAGATGAAAGAAAATAAAGTAGTGAGCTTTTTTTTGTTGAGCACAGATGTTTCCAGTGCTTGCAGGGAATGAGAATCTGACCCAAACATTGCAATAATCCAGAATTCTGGATTATTTCTGAAGGAAAACATGCACCTTCTAGAGTCCCATCTTCATGAACTTTCTGAAAGTTAATACCCACTAGCTCCTCTCTAGGCAAACACTTCTTACCAAACTCAAATGAGAACTGTATGCTACATAAGCCTCAACATCCCAGTATGTTCTGCTGTTATATCCGTAACTTTCGCCTTCATCACATTTTTTATGCTTCTAACACTAAGGATACGCAGTAGGCAGTAGTCTTCTACTTGATACAATTAGCTGAAACACTACATAAAACCAAACAAACTTACTCTTGTATTGGGCCTGCTCATTTGGGTTTTTTTGTCTGTTTAATTAATGAAGACTAATAAAGACTTTTTTTAATAGGTCTTTCCAAGGTCAAATCGCCATTCTTTGCTCCTCTCCCAGGACCTGTCATGTTCTCACTTCTGCTCACGTTTTACCAAAAGTTACTGCTTTTCTGTCAGCGTTTGCTGCCACTGCATTACAAGGGAAAATTATATCTTACTTAAGAAACTATAGATTACTCATTTTTGCAGTCTTAACTCTTTCATCCTCTGAAGAACTATCCTTGCCTAATTTTGATTACACTGACCTGATTTTTATCTTATGACAAAAGAAGTGAGAAAGAAGCACAATTAAAAGTGCAGTTGGTTTGACTCTCTCAGTCCGTAATCTTCTTTGCCAACAAATAATTTCATTTTCAATCTACAACAATAAAACTAATATCACATAAAACATAAACACATAGGAGTGCAAAACTAGGCTTTTTTTCTTTTTGCACGCTTGTAGAACATCGCACAATACGCAGTGGCTAATAGTTGCAGTGCAAACCCATGGCAGGCTTTTCCTCCCACAGGGGAGTGGGAAAAAATACCACACAAGTTAAGGTCACGTTTGGGTTGCGCCTTATCCTCTATTTTTACTTTGCAGACCCTCGTGGACTAGAAAATTCATGATGCTGCAGGAGTGCGGTAGCTTAGTGAATCGTAACAGGATTAACGTCCTGAAGATGTGCTGAAGTTGGAGACCTACAGCATTCTGCCCTGAACCCTGCAGTGGCCAATTTTGCCAGCATTTTAGTTGAAACCCTGATGCTGTCTGGGATTGTTACTGGTCTGCTCTGAGTCTGCACTATCCATGTACTATTCCCTCAACAACCATTTACCTTTTACTCTACAATCACGTCTCTATCAAAGCAATATTTCTAAGGCCTAAAGCAAGGGCTGCAGGTGTACTGCTTTTTTTGCAGAGCCAAAAATAACCCTATATATTTAACAATTAAAAAAATTGTCTATTATTACATTTCATTAAATCACAGAGGTCTTCTTAAAAATGGAGAATCAGGAAATGCTTGAGTCAGAATTAAACATTGCTATCTTTGTATTTATAAGCGCTGGAATAACCTTTAAACTATTAAAAGCTTTCTGGACCACAAAAATTCTGGTTTTCTAATTATTTTCATGATATGGCAGATAAAATTCTTACGTTTTGAGAGAATTTTAACATTTTATAATCCATTTATGTATTTACTCATATGCATAAACTGCTTACACTTTCTTCAAAATTTAAAACCTAATTTGCTCTAGTAATCAAACAGAAATCTTAATTTGGACCCTAAATAAATTGGTTTTCCACATTCCTATATCATTAATTTCCACAGTTCAAATTACAGCCATCATCTTATGATTCAGGTTTCAGCCCAATTTTAAATTCCCATGCAGTGAAGATTAATTCTATTGCTTACAAAGTTACAAGACTGGATTCCTGAATGAATTTTCCTGTATTTTTATTTACTCTTGTTAATATGAGTTTCTTTGATTAGCTAAACTTTGCTGTTATCAACACTTGTCTCTTATCACAGGCCCTAGGCAAATGACATATTTACCACTCATTCCATTCTGATAAGGGTAATCCTGTGTTTAACTTGCCCAAGAACAAACACCATATATTTTGTTTTTAAGAATTCTGCTTCTACGTATTAACAATATGCAAGAGAATGAGCGGGAAACTTTAAAACCAGAAGTTATTTAAAGAATATTTTGCAAATGTGAGCTTTTAACAACAGTATATGCCTCCTACTCCAGGAAAGTTTATTTAATTCCAAGCTTCCACAACGTCACCGCTGAAGTTATACTAAAGTTTAAACCATGAAAGGATGAAAACACATTTTTAGTAAAACATCTGGTTTGGATTTTTGTTTTTGCTAACTTAAGCTCTCCCATAGCTAGTAACATTATTTTGAAGTGAAAGCTTTGTTTCACAATTTATTTGAAGCATTTTGAAAACAGCGCAAAGAAAATAAATATCCTATGCGGAACTTCACAGGCTCCTTTTAATTGTAAAGAAATCAAAACATTTGCAGTGTTGTAGGCTGGTAGTCACTGATTTTTACAATTCTGTTTTCATTACTCAACCCACACAAACCTCAAACGGTGACTGAAAACTTTTGAGCAGAGTGAAACACCCTATTTCACCAAACATTTTTAAATTTATCTTTCAATTCCCCCCTCCACCCCTTTGAGATATTAAAGGGAAAACGCTTCTAATTCATAGTCAACTTTTTAACATACCGCCAAACAAAAATTTCAAACAGAATTATATGGTTAATGGTGTACTGAAGTGCCCGAGAGCGTGCTAAAAACATTTTGATAGATAGCCAAGTCATTTATCTAAATCACCGTCAGAGCAGCGAAGCATCCTGCAAGCTTTTATACAGAGTATAAGGTGATGTTTTCTGGCACTTTTTGTCATTTCTCAAACTTGAAACTGGGGTGTTAAAATACTGCTATTATTTACCATCTATATATTTCGGCAACAAACAAAGATGCTATAACATAATAACACATTTTCAGAAGTGTCCTACCACTAACTCTCACTCCTCTGTTACCAGTGCAACACTGCCTGAATCTCAAGGTATAGAAATAATTGATGGTTAAACTCAAAGGGTGTTCACAGTAAGTAGTTTTCTAGCAAAACAGCAACTTCTTAGAGCAACAAAGTGAAGAAGAAAGGTGGCAGCAAGGTCAGTACAAAGAAATATTGCCTTTTCTTTGGAAACTTAAAACTACTGTCTGATTTTTGGAATGGCACCTACCCAATGCAATTCCACATCTTTGCAAGAACTGTAGAGAGCAGCATTTTAATTGCTGGGTTGCTCTGCTAAAATGCACTTCGACAACATCCATTTGATTATCAAATGTGCTACAAAAGTAGATTAAGGAGGGAAAGAAAAAAAAACCCTACCACAGAGATGTTATGTAAATTCATCTGTCCTTCACTGATTGGAGTTTTGTAAGTATTTGCTGTATTACATTACAATTTTATGTGTTGCTGTTTGGCCCCACAACTGTTGTTAGGATCAATATGCTACATGAGAAGGGATAAACAGAAAGAAGTCCGGTGCTTCTTTCCTTTTTCCTTTCTTGACAAAAGGAGAAAAAAAAAGCTTGCAAACCACATTTTGCAGAAAAACTCACCCCACCCCTCAATACCTCTGCGCTTAATTACGAGTCTTTTCTTTTTAAATACATGCAAATAAATAAATAAGTGAAATAATAACAACAACAATAATAATTACAGTAATTGCTTTAAAGTGGAAAAATAACAGTTGGGACCTACATTGAGCACTGTGCCGGTGTTGCCACTCTGTTTGTGCCAATCCACTGAAGCATGCTTTGAGAGCCTTCTCCTGGAGCATGCAGGAAGACGGACTCGCAGTGTAGAAATCCAGCATCTGAGCAGGGCTCACTGCTAGAACGTCCATACAGTCAAACATGATTCCCCCTGCACAGAATGCCTGCAAAAGTGCTTTCCTCTAGGTGTGGAGGAAAATGGCACATAAAAGTACACCCAACTCCATCAAACTCTGCCCCTTTTTTGGCACGTAGGCTGTTGGTCTTTTTCCCAGACCAGAATCATGAATTATGACAGACAACACAGCTAAAAGCCTGTAATTGATCCAAATGATCATTTACCATTTTCCAGGCTGCCCAGCCAATCCAGCAAGATGGGGGGATGCGAGCCGCATTCCAAGTTTTAGCTACCATCAATTTCCCCCAAAATTTCTTGAGAGTCAGTCCAGCTCCTGGGGCGATCTCCGGGTGCGTGCCGCGTCCCACGCCGTGCCAATCGCCCACCTCCCCGGGATGAAACAGCTCCGGTAGAGGCTCGGGATCCCCCTCGGCCGTGAATAGATGCTTCTGCCTCTGAACAGCTCACTTCCTACTACTTGTGTCACAGGGAATGAAAGATTGAATTGCCTAATATATGCGAGTGAACTTTCCGTGAACCCTTCCCAGGCTGCTAACCTTCAAATGACCCAAGCGGTCTGACATCACCAGCTCCCAGGATTCTCACACGCCTTCACAACTCCCAGCAGCCCTGCAAAAAAGCAGGCAGGCAGGCGGGCAGGCAAAGGCGAGCCCCAGCCCTGCCGGAGTCGCCCGGCTGCCGCCGAGCGGGCGGGTGTGGACGGGGAGCCTAACTTCCCAAAAAGACCCAAAATAACTAATACCAAATAAACCCCCAAACAACAATGAGGAGGAGAGGAGGGGAGTGGGAAAAGAAACGGTGATGTTTTCAGCGGTTGTACGGAACGGAGGATTTTTAAATTCCAGTTCAATTTTCTAAAACTTCGGTGCCTCCCTCCGCCACATTCCTTTCCTCCCCGGAGAGGCCACGACCGAGGCGCCGGCGCTGCCGCTGTTCCACAGCCCGGGACAAGGGCTTCGCCCCGACTTCTGGGCGGCGGGGCTGGGCTCGGAGCAGCCTCATCTTAACGCTGCCCCAGCACACGCCAGCAGGGACCCCGTTCAATGCCACCCGCAGGGACCCCGTTCAATACCACTCGCAGAGACGATGGCCGGTGCCAGCCCCACTCCCAGCGGGGAATCTGAGGGGCCCGTCCCTCCTGGGGCGTGGGGGGGGTCCGGCCCCATTTCTCCTCACGCATCCCTTCTCTCACCCCGACTCCTAAATCACCAGCGCTCCCTGGCTTCCCCGACGGGCCAGATTTGGCATTGCCGGGAGGGCTTGTCCCCACCACCCAGCCCAGGACAGGAGGCAGCCACGCATCCCTTCTCCCTCCTCAGCCCCGCCGCCGGGTCCCGCCTGTCTCTGATTAGCAGAGAGGGGCTGGGGCCGCTCCTCTGGCCCCGGAGGGGCTGTATCAGCTTTCAGAGGGCTAATGAGCCCCAGCTCCTCGGGACGGGAGAAAGGCCACGAGCTAATCCATGGCCAACAGGACCCAGCCCATGGTGCTGAGCAGGGACACTGTGGCTGCCCCCTCCCTGGGACACGCAGCCCTTCACAGCCATTCTGGAGGCAAGGGGCTGCTCCCACCCACCAAGGTCTCTGCAAAATCACACTGCCGGCAGCTCTCCCTCATGGCAGGAGTAGGTGTCAAAGTCTTGTCTGTGGCCAGGATGCCACAGCCAGTCCTGTGCTGGCCCACCATCTACATCAGGCCGGCAGAGAGCTCCATGCTTTTTAGGTAAGTAACTACCTTCTGCAAAGTCTTGCTTACAGAGAAAGACTCCATCGAGGCTTCCACCAGTCCTCATTCCTATGGACAACTTAAAAATTAAAACCAACAGCCTGGAAACACTCACTCTGCCGCAATGGAAATGACATGAGCTCAATAACCACATGCATGCTTTCATTTTAAATTAATAAGCCAAGCCACCTCAGCCCCAGCAGAGTAAGCATCATCCAGGAGCATGGCACAGAGCAGCCTTGCTTCCCGCTCCAGAGTGAGCTTGGGTTCGGAAACTGGAAAATGAAATGCTTGATTCTTGCCTGTTTCTTGCAAAGCCCAAGATGGGAGTTGGGCAGAGAGGGGGACACTGTGCTCAGGCACGGCACACCACTGGCAACAGCAAAGAAATGCTGGAGAGAGACTCACCCTGGGACCTGCGCAGCCACTTTAATGGATGTGGTGTCCCCTGTCCACAAAAAGTCCTTTGATGAACCGAAAGCTCTCTGACAATGCCTGCAGATTGTATTAACAAAACTTTTCACACAGGTTCAAGAATTAAAAAAAAAAAAAGCAAAACAAAATACAAAAACCTCCACAAAACAAAACCTCACACACAGCACACGTACTTGTTCCCTGAAACCGATATACCCACATTGAAAACCAGCAGCCAGCAAAAAGAGCTGCCGCAATCTGGAAGCAAATCCTTTTGAAGAGATAAAAACAAAAGCTTTTCTTAGCCTCCTTCCCCTCGACAGGAGAGCTGTGGTTGCCCCTGCAGCAAGCAGCCTCTCTTCCCCTCTTCCCTTCAGGCAGAAGAGTTACAAATGCTGGAGTTTAACAGCTTCTTTTTAAGGACTTTTTAAGGACTTTCTCAGCCCTTTGGGGTGTCCTCCCCCAGACTGAACTCCTCCAGCTGAAGAAGCCCCTGACATTCTCTAATCCAAAATTTATGCACGGAGTACGCTTACCGAAAAAGCCATTCTTCAGGGAAGGCTTGTTTAAACCATTTCAGCACAGCAAGCAGTGTTTGTTGTATTAAAAAGACAAGTGGAAAAGTGGCTAAAATTTTGTTTATGTCTCAGCTGGCTATGTTGCTACAATTTTGTTTTGAATAGCAAAGCTAAATTAAAAGATAGTATTTTCTAACCAGATGACACAGGACACATGAGAAGTTTGGAATATGAAATACGTCACCATAAAAATAACTGGAAAGCATGACATAAAACACAGTATATTTTGTCAATCTCCAATTTAAGGAGAAAACAGCTTTTTGTGCAGACCAAGGCTCTTGGAACAGTTTAAGCTTATGCCAAGAAAAACATCTTGCCCATATGAGTTAAAGTACACAAAATAAGACAAACAGAAAAATACAGTTATGTTTTTTTCCATTAGCAGTCTTAGAATAACATATTCAAAAATAAAACCTGTTGGTTATACCTCAAAACGTAGACAGGCAAATTCTGAAAGTAAATGTTGGAAAATCAGTCTTAAACTGAGTATGAACTGAAAAAAGATTGCTTTTTCTCACTGTATCTAAATGAGCCAAGTAGTTCATCATGCTTTATTACAAATAATAGTTGCACTAATGCTTATACTTATTACTAAAACCACATGTAATGAACAAATTCCTCAAACAGCCCAATGGTTTGCTTGCATACTATTTCTACAACACAGTAATCTGTGCATCTCATATTTCACTTTGAAACAGCACAATGGTCATTTTTCTTAAACAGAGTATCAGGAAAAGCTACATTCATAAAATGGGGGGTATTTTCTAATTTAGATCAGGGCTAACCATAATTATTGTGATAACTAATAATCCTCTAATTCAAAGGTAATGAAACTTTAAGTATTGCCACATATTTTAAATGCCTGCCCAGCTCCCAGAGAGGTGCAAGGAGGCAACAACTCTCCAATATCTTCTACTTTATCCATGCAAAGAAATTGTGATATCACATCACTGCTTTGATCTGTTTTCTCTCAGACTGTGATAGCAGAAACTTTACAATAAACATATTCTTAGCTATAAGTGAAATAAAAGCTTGAGTTCAAGTCAGAAATCTATTTCCTTTGGTGTTACTGTATATTTGTCAGTGTGACATAGCACATTTGAAACCCATAATCATAAAACAAAAATTTACAGCCAAGGTTTAGGGTCTACATCTGTTTCTCTGGTTTTTGTACTGCAATTACCCACTGGACAATTCAGAAAGCAGCACTATGAATCATGTACTGCACACATGGTTGTGCTGGTCACTTTTTCGTTAGTACAAGAAGCTGAGGATGCCATAATCCAGTTCACTGAGAGAGAGAGAGCATTAACTAGAATTAGGATGAGTGCACCAGGCTCTCTAACAAAAATTACTTTACGAGAAGCAACAGAGTACTTCTGGAACATTACAGGCATATTTATAGGATGGAAAAATTAAGAAGTACATGCAAAAATTCTCCCAATAGAAGTACCTCAGGGGAAACAGACTTTTTTTTCTTTTGCATGCATTTTACTATTAATCAAATGTAGCACTCTCTTGAAACAGTTTTGACAGCAGAGTAAATGGTTACTAGTGAATGATGTGTGTGTTTAAGCAGTGAAAGCAGAGACAAAGTGATGTTTTCTTCTACTCCCTAGGCAAGAGCTGACACTAAGCTTGCTGCCTCAGCTTTGATACTCACAGATTCCTTTGTGTCAGTTGCTGGGAGAATCACTGGCAGTTCACTAACCCTGCCTCACACACAGGGGCTTTGATTTTTACCTCTTCATTGACGATAGATGTTAATATGAAACAGTACTTGTCTGCCTTGATGGGTTTTTACCTTTTTTTTTTCCCCCTCTCCTCAACTGGTGATAGGTCTCAAATCTGAAAACCTGAATTCCCCGTTCACTACATGTAGTTTTTAGTGTTGAAGGATGTTTTCCTCGTGTCTCAAGCACATGAATGATGTCAAAAGATTATGGGGAAAAAAACCACTAGGTCACAAGAGAATGGCTGAATATTTAAAACTCTAAGGTAGTCCTAGTAAATGGATATCAATCCTGAACAAGAATTGCCCTGAAGAAAATAAAACAGTAAAATTACTAGCATGAAATGGCACAAATGACATGGAAAAACAAAAAATACAGTGAAATTAAGTCAAAAAGGGTTTTTTTCTGACTGCTATATGCTACTTTGCACAGCTTGCCATGACCAAAACAGGAATTTGCACATAACAGGAAGAATTACTTCAGGCCTGAAATATAACAGCAACTGGCAAAAGACTATTCAGTGCAGAGCAGTATGTTATTTTAGATGGGAAAAAGCAGCACCAGACCAAGAACTTGGGCATGCAACAAGTCTGCTAATCACTTACTGATAAAGGCTTTTTGTCTGTGGGTATGTATTCATAAAGATGCCTTTAAAGCTGATTGCTTAACTTAAAGGCTATAAAAATAATTCATCTCCACAAATTTGAGTACACAACCACGTTTCTTAGAAGCCATACAATCCTTTGGCCTGGAGGCAGGAGAAAAGAACTGCCCTATATGATAAAACTGGAAGTGTATCTGGCTCAGCAATCCATTTCTAAGGGTGACTGCTACTAGATCTTTTGAAGGAAAATACAGGAATCCCTAGTGATTGGCAAAGTATAATTCACCCATAGGTCCTCTAATAGCCTGTTCTCTATCAGCAAATCACTTAAGCATTAAAGCATGAGATTTAATATCCCTTCCGAATTTTTTTTGGTAATAGCCCTGATATTCTAGATATTCATATATAGCTAATGTCTTTTTGGATTGTGAGAAATTTTAGCTCTGTGATACAGGAGCAGATAGTAAGTTACTGGGCTTTAAGATGAAGAAGGATAACTATTTCTTTTAAAAAAACAAAAAAAACCCGCAAACAAAAAAAACACTGTAAAATTCATGCACGTTGCAAATAAAGAAGACAGACCAAACTGCTCCTCTCTGAGGCCCTGAAGGCTGATGACGGTGGGCTCCAGAAAGGTTGGCAAAGAGGCAATGATGTCATATGCATAAAGATGGAATGACATGCATTTTTGAACGATATAAAAAGAAAAAACATTATTAGACTAAAATTGGCTATATACTGAATCTACACTTGCTGTTTAGGAAGATCCTGCAATGCAAACATCACTGCTAAATGGCTGTCAGAAAAAAACAGAAGTAAGGAAAAAAAGGTTTGTTCCATTTTGTTTTCTTTTTACATGACCAGAAACTGCTGTTTCAAGGTTTAGCCAAGAAAGAGATTTTTACTGCTAGCCTATAAATCCCTCAAAACAGAGTTATAATGGAAATGCTGAGGTAACTGGACTGCCATGCATGGCACTTACACATTGCATTATACAATCTAGGGAGAATGAAGGTTGGGAGATCTATAAAACCTAAGCAGAAGCAAGATGTATGAAAGAGCAGAAGAGTAAGTAGAAATGTTGAATATTAAACTGCAGAGAACAATACTTCTAACAATAAAGTTTCCTGTATGCTGAATATGCTCATGGTTGGCTGAAGGTGAAAGAGCACAGAGCTCCTTTAAAACTAAAAGAGAGATTCAAAGAGGATGTTTGAGTAACTACTTTGTTTCTGCCTTCTTTAAGGAGAGGAAAAAAAGTTACCTAAAAAAAAGGATAGTATTTCCTGATGTTCTGATATCCTGAAATGTGTCTCAGAATGTATAAATAAATAATGTTAGAAAACGCAGAATATGCGGGAGTTCCAAACATAGACAACTTAGAACCCTAGTTGTAATGAGAATCAGAACAGAAATTTGGACAAATGTTCTACAGGTCCATTAATGGCAGCTTAAACTCTTAGAGAAAACTTAGTCCTTATGGCTTTCTTCCAGCAAAAGACCAAAACTACCAAGCAGCAACTGGAACTCCATCTCAATACATACGTATATTCTAAAAAAGACTAAACCTTACGTAAGCCCTATTTAACTTAAGAGACTTAAGCAGCATTCAGGGCTTGTGCTCCTGCACTTCTGGCAAGGACAACTCCTATAGAGGGATCCCAGAGGCCTGAGATAGCTGAAACACATTTGAACAGCACTCTGGTCACATAAAGCCCAATGCAAACTGGACTGGATTATGCCATTAATGTATAGATCCATGCTCAGCAGCTTGACACATGTATTCATGACAATCTAGTTCCTGCTTAGCTAGTTCCTAAACCTACCTCAAACATTGAAAGAACAGTCCAGTATCCTATCTGTGGGGATCTTAAAAAGCAAAATGAAGGAGTGACTGGAAAATGTGCTGGCATAGTTACCTGGCTAGCAGAGGTAATGACAGCAATGACAATGTGGTGACACAGCATGAAATAGGCTTGTAATAATAGTCATCACACCAACACCTCTACTGCCTGTTGCCCTAACACACTGTACATTCACACTTTTGTTTTTATAATGTAGATGTACTTTCTGTTTGGGAACAGCCTGAATAAATTTTTGCTGTTAATGAGCTGGAATTACCCAGAAACTGAGGTATATATTTGGCAAACTGGTGTCCCTTTTCTTTTGCAGAATGTGCCATCAATGAAGTGTGAATTAAATGAGGGCAGATGTCCTGTCAGGAACACTGTTATCACTGTAACTTTATTGATGTAGTCTGAAAAGTAAACTTTACTAACAGGGTCAGTTTTACAAGCATCCAGGTTATCATAGTCTACCTACTTGTTGGGCAGGTAAGGGATTCTGTATATTCCTTTTATACTGCAATAACTGTCCACGACTGGGCTGTTATAGGTAAAACTCTTTCAAAAAAGGAACTATTGCTTTCTCACCCTGCATTGTTTTATCAATGCAACATTCAAACATAGACGAGATCTCAGGAAAAATCAGGCTGGGCTGGACCTTCCTTGCATTCAGAACAAGCAGTGGCACCATCAATGCTGTCTGGTTTACAAGACGTTTCCTGGTTTTCCAACTCTACTAGAATACACCTATCAAATTTTTCTTTAGTGCATGCCTCAAATTCCACCTGACTTCTGCAATTTAAGCCAACAAAGAAAAACCTGCATGGTCTCAACATGATTCACTAAGGATGTGCAAATTCCCATACCTTTGGACTGTAAGACTCCCATATTGGGCCACAGAAGGGATTGAATGTCCACACATACTATGTCCATGCTCAGGGAACCACAACTGACACACATGCTTTAATCAAAGAGGACTTACAGAGCTGAGTTGCAGTTAGAGATTGCAGTGGTTAACAGCATATTGTCCTGGCCATTGTGCAGTGTAGTGTACTTTTTGCCTTTATCTTTAGTGTCAAATGTAGTGGAGGACATGCAAAGTGGTATTTAAGCGTGTCAGTCTTGACAGCTCTATAAAACTATCAAATTTCTTTTCCAGAAACCAGATCAAAACTCTTAATTTGGATAGCCTGAGCCTTCTTCTGACTGAACAATTCTGCACAGACCTTGTCATCAAACAGAAAAACCCCACCATTTCTTTCAATCCATTCAAAGTTTTGGGCAAACATCTTCAGGCTTCTCATTATGGGACACTGATTTTCCATGTATTGTTATCTGAATGTCAGAAGAACAGACTTCACTCAACTTCATATGCAGACATGCAAAGAAGAATGTTTGGAAGGATACTCTTTCCTTTGCAAAATGGCCCCGAGATCTCACTCTTGCTGCATCCATCCATTCTGTCTTTGGCACAAAGTATCCCAAAGGATATACCAGAAGACAGGGTTGTGGCCCAGCTTTTTCAAGGAATTATCAAGATTGATGGATGGGTAAAGTAAGCCTCAATCTATAGGAGGTTTAGTAACAAGAAAGAGGCATGTGCACATTCCCAATTCTGAGAAGTATCTTGTAATTCTCCTTAAAAAGTACAGCATGATGTTATCTACAGTCAGATCCTAAATGACTAAACTAAATGACAAGTTAGTGAATATAGGTTATTTAAAGACTCAAAAAAGTTAAAGGTCCACCTGCTGGATTCTTGAATTTGTTTAAAAATTGTTAGTTTTTTTCCTTTTTTTAAGAAACAGACTTCCTAAGAGCAGAAGCTCATACCACTGACACTAAAGCCTATTCTGCTAGCTGAACAATGCAGCAACATTATGTCACTCAGAGGTAGGACTTCACAACCAAGCAAGAAAGGCTAAGAGCTTTGCCAACACAAATTATCAGACAGAACGTCACTGGAAAAAATGAGACACAAAGATCTAAGTGAAGTGTAAAACTTACTGATACTTGAACGACATGTTGACAAATACCACTCCACTCTCTTGCTTCCTCTCAGAACCCAACAGCCAAAGCAAAGATTCCTAAGTAGTGTTTTTACAGGCCAAGCTTAGTCTCTCCCTCCTCTTATCAGCAGCCTTCAAAGGGACTGTGGGTGGATCTCCTGAAGGGAAAAAAAAAACCCCAACACACAACAAACACCTACCCCCCCTCTCCCCCCCAACCAACAAAAAAACCCTCAAAAGTGCCACCTCTTCCATACAAATACATTGGCGCAACCACAGAGCTGAGAAAACACACCTGGCTCTCCTAAAGCAGAAATTAAAGAATTTGTGCTTTAGCCCTCAAGCCTTGAGTGGCCTTAGAGAAGAGCAATAGCTAAGGAGAGAGTCTAATCAGGATGCAGGGAAAATCAATACTAGCTTCTTGAAATACCTTGAGCAGGAAGGAACAGTTTAAGATTGAGACATTTTGCTGCTCCTTCTGCACGAGCAAATGAGCTGAAGGCTGCATGCACAGGTGAGAACAGAAAGTAGGAGAAGGCTTTCTAGAGGGCTGAAAGCAATCCAAGGCACGTTTTGTACCCTGAAGTTCTTTGGGGAATCTTATCTTTTAAAAGTTTCCTAGTTTTGGTGCATGAGAGGTCTTTCTACACACCACTCAAAGTTGTCCAAAGTAAAATTTTCAGGGATAAATGCACACCATTATACTGTTATTTTCTGACTTTGTTGTGGAATACTATTATTTAAGACTCAGTGGGAGAGTATGAAAGGACCAGGAGTGTAATTCCAGTTCAGGAAAAACTCCAATAACTGACAACATGTAAGAAACACAAGATAGATGCATTGTATTGTCAGGGTGAGTCCCATTGGCTGGAAACCCTGACTCTCCCAGCAGGACTCAGTTACATAGCAACTTCTGAGGGCAGATTAACCCTTTCCCAGTCAACATATCTGAAGTGATCTAAGAGATCTTTTCCTTCTCCTGCTACAGAATAATTTCATAGGTTTGCAAAAATACTTGGGGAAAAATGAGTCAAATGCTACCAGTATAAAAGTGAAGCTATTTGACTCACCACGGGATACTAATGGTACAATGAACAGAGAATGCTGGGAGTTCAGGTCGATCTAAATTACGTTTTATATCATCAGGTGTTGTGACATATGTAAAATATAAAATGTATTTCTCATAAAATAGTTCATGTTTATTCTGTGGGGATCCTATGTCGACTGCATTTATCAAATGCCACTGGTATCTTTCACCCAAATTCTGCAGATTCATTGACTTTTGTCTAGGTAATTACTGAAGCATGAAAGAGTCCTCAGCTGGTAGAGATAGTACTCAATTAATCTGTAGGAGAATTTTTCACCATCAGAGAATGTGTTGCTTTCATCCAAAATTGTACAGCTTGATTATTGTAAACTCTTAGATAACTCCTACAAATCTTATAAAATTAGCTGGTTTTTTCTAATAGCCCTTTCTAATTACTAGAATCAAGTAATTACATGGGAATCATTATTTATTTAATAATGGCAATTTCCCTATTTTGTTTTTAGAACTGCATTACACT
The DNA here is from genome assembly GCA_013390005.1 of Calyptomena viridis. Classification (NCBI taxonomy): domain Eukaryota; kingdom Metazoa; phylum Chordata; class Aves; order Passeriformes; family Eurylaimidae; genus Calyptomena; species Calyptomena viridis. The sequence goes on from WEIV01016797.1 coordinate 101,356, forward strand.
TCTGTGTATACATACACATCAAATATAAGCACAAATATTACATAAATGTAAGCACAAAGACTATACATAATTAGCATAGTACTATTCCTGTTCTCCTGTTATCAGAAATACCAAAGTTCAAATCTAAAAATGTCAAAATCTAAGACAAAGACCCCTAAAGCTCTCTATTTTTAAAATGTTATAATTCAGCTACATTGGCTTTCCTGCTTGTAAGAGAGCAAGATGGTCCCTGGGGACAAGGAAGGGCACATGTCCTCACTCATGGCATCCCTCCTGTGGTCACACTTCACTGCTGTGAGCCACAGCTGCATACTATTAGGAAAAAGAAGCTGCTAGGCTTCCAGTGGAGAAAATAAGAGATTGGGCTGATTTAATATACACTTACTTCTGTCCATCTTCTGGTCACAGTAAGTGAGATCTCTGTCTTCTTTTCCTTCTTTTAACAGGCAAAATTAGACATTTGGTAGCATGGGCATTAACCAAGGCTTGGAAGGGCAGGCACCAATAACGCTGCCCCATTTCAGACAAGCAGCATATGACTGTACCTTTCCTTCCTCTGTAAGACCCAAGGACACTCTCAGCTGAAGGTTTAGAGGAGAAAAACCTTGAACCAGGTCTTCTTCTACTCCTCTTCCCTCACCCACCATTCTCACACAAAGATACAGTGGGTTATGTAATGCACAACTCCCACCAACATCTCTTCATGAAGTATGATCACTGCTCACCAGCAGCTCCTGATCTCCATTTAGACCAGCCAGAAGAAACCAGAAATTAATTTGCTCTAATAGCGCAGTTTTGTTAGAGCTTCTTTTTTTCTTAGTTGCTTACAAAAACAGGTAACCTTTGTGTTTTACTAAAAGGACTATCTACCTGTTTAAGATATGCCTTGCTTTTCTAAACATTTCACACTCTAAAAGTTCACCTGCATTTTCTTTCTGTGGTTCTCATAGATCACTTGCAAATCCAGATGGGATAGAAAGATACCATTTTAAATTATATTTATTCTTTAATTTGGCTTCTTGTATGATATCTTGAAAGCACATCTTCAGGAAGTTACCTGCTGACTTTTATAAAACTAAGAGTATCAAGACAGTGGGTGGGAGATTAGTCAAAAAAGAGGTATTTCAAAAACATTTTGTGAAAACTAATTAGCATGAATCAATTTAGTTTCTTATTATGGGCTTTTAAAAAAAGTTCATATTTTGCTATCATTACTCCTCTAAAACTATCACTGACGCCACTGGAAATGTAGCCTCTAACAGGGTAAAGCCTGAAGGACTAAGTTCAATATGGTTATGCTCTGTTGAAAGTAGCTTTTCATTTAAATGCCAACAAACACTTATCAAATATTTGTGTTCTTCATTAAACTAATGCCTTCCTGCATCATAAACAAGGTGGTACAAAATATAGGTGTATTCCCATGTCCTGCTACTAAGGTAGGTGATACCAAAATAAATTTGTAACCATATCATTACATCAATCTTCAGTATTACTGCATCAGTACTATAACCATAATTAACTAGCTGCAGGTCAAATTTCTAATAAATCTTTAGAAATTAAATGTATAATTTGTCAAAACCACATGCCTTCATAAATTGATTATTCAGAATTTAGAAGCTTTTTAATTAGGAAGAAATTTATGCAATACCATGTGTAATAATTACGATTCAGCTCTTCTGTGATATTTTTGTACATCAGCAAAAATTAAAACATTGGAAAACATTACCAGGTCATTGCAGTATTTCAATGTCAAAAGAAACACACAGTTTAAATGTAGAGGTTAAAGATATTTTCCCGTATCTTTTACATCTTATATAGCTTTATGATCTCAGAACTGGAATCATTAACCAAATACAAAATCAATGAGAGAAAGATCTAATCTGACCGTTTTCAAGTGCCGAGTCACTAAAAATAATTTATGTCACTGTAACACTTTTTTCCCATGGTTCTATAGTTTTACTAAACAGCATATATTCTAAGTCAAAGTTTCATTTTATGCTACACTAAACAGTCTTTTGCCTCTCTCATCCCTTCCAGCTAAAATTCTGAAAGATTTTAACACTTTAAAAACGTCACCTTCATAACAAGCATCAGGATGAGGGGTACAACCCTGGTTACCAAATAGGAAAGTAGAGAAAAAGGAAGTTAAGTGGTATTCGTTCATGGCACACAAGAAGCAAGAGCTCTCCTGCTCTCCCCTCCTGTGCTTTCACCACAGGCCTATTCAAACTCTGCACCCCCACAAGGGCTCTGGGTACTTCTATCAACATTTCATAGGAGAAGATTTTTTTTGACAGAGAACACAAAAGCTGCTTTGTGTGAAGTCTGGGCACTTTTTTTCTACCTAATAAAAACATGAATAGAAGTGGGACCTCAGCAAGCATATGGCAGAAAGTCTGGACTAACCGAAAAAAGGGGCCTAGAAGAGTTTGCTCTCTGTCATTCCCCACCGTGTTTACTGTTGAATGTATATGGTGTAAATAAGGACTATGCAGAGCAGGCCATAATGGAACATTGTTTATGTGCACATCCTGGCAAATGCATATACAGCATGGAGACTATTTTCAAGCAGAATGTAAACACAAAAGGGGAGTGATGACAAACAAGTATTTCAAGGCAAGAAAAATGTTATTCCATATACAAACCAAACAAACTAAAGTGGTTTCTCCCCTGCTAGGATCCAACTGGCAGCTCTCAGCTGCACACACTATGTAGCTGTTAAAGAAATGAGAGACATTCCAGGCTTACTGGTTGGCTTTCTTTTTCTTAAGCGACCTTATTATGCTCTCAATATTAAAAAGAAAAACACAGTTAATATTTTGTTTTACTCTCTTGCAAAAACACAACAAAACAAAACAGCCCTTTCTTTTGGCCTGAATAAGAGCTGGGGAGATAGAGCTGCTGCCAAGAAAACACCGTAAGGAATTAAGCCACTGCTTTTCTATTTCAAATTCCCACTGAAAGATACAGAGATGGTTCTTTCTTCTGAAGGTCTCTGACAAACCTATTAACATGGCTTTTGCGAGTGACACCAGTGTGACAATAACTTAGAGGTTTCATGCTCCTGAAAGAATCTTTTTCCTTTTAATCATGACTCATAAAAAGGAGGAGGGTTTAGAAAACCCAAGTCCCCGCAATTTCAAGATAGCAAACCAGGGGATGAACCTTTTTTTACGTGCTTGCTTCTGGAGAACAGAATATCATGCTTTAACAGCTGCTATGTAAATAAATGGATGTAATTTTATTCCTTTAAAACTAACTTCAAACACTTACCCAACTAAAGGAGGAAGATGACAAGTAGGAAAACAGACAGTAGAGTGACAACAAGAACCACAGAAAGTGAACTGATAATGCCGAGCTTTTTAAATAATTAATAGGCCTCGTTAGGATATTAGACACTAGAAGCTAGAGGCTTTAGTAAGAGATCATATGAGGTCCAGAACAAAAGTGCTTTGTGATGTTCTTCACAGAAATACAGAGCCAGCTTGTGATTTTGGACTATTCTAAGATACTCAGTGTGTCTCTCCAAGGCTCTAGATAGGAATTCAACAAAGCATGAAATACAAGTTCACAACCGGGACCTGCACCTGCATATAAGATTTCTGCTAGTCTGTCAAAACCTGGATCCAAATGCCACATGCTCTGACTTACTGAAGTCCTGGGACTTGGGTGCATCACTCATTGGGAAGTGATAAAGCTCATGCTGGGAATATTTGCTGCATCTTTACAATATATAGACAGTCCTTTAATGGAACCACATCATTCTTAGATTTTCCTTTTTTCATGTATCAGCTCCATTATACAACACCAAAAGAACCTTCACAAAGCCTCTTGCTGGTCACTGGTTTAACATTAATACTTTTCAATTACCATCACACTTCAAAATTCAAAGGAGGCTTATTTAATTTTATTTTTTTTTTAATTACCCCTGAACGCACATCCACCTCATCCCAACATGACCCTTATGCCCACCTGCTGCTTTGGTTTATGTTCAGCCATTTGCAGGGTTGTACAGAGCCTGCACTGTGCTTCACAAAACAACACATCTCTCATAATTACTCTTGGCTGCATGGACCACTTACAGTACGGTGACAGTGAGGGTGCACACAAATGCCAAGTTCACATGCTCTTTCCTCATTACAGAAGGTATTTTTGGTGCCTGAATATCTTCTGTGTATTAAAGTTGTTGACTGTATGAAGAGAAGTTTTGTAATGTGTGCCACACTGGGCAACCATATGGCAAAGGAGGGGATCTGTGATGGCTGTTGCAAAGCCGAGTCACAGTGGATGCTCTGATGATTTTACATAAAAGGGTTTTTATCAAGACTTCACATCTTATCCTTTACTCTTACAGAAAGGTATTAAGGTATGGGAAGAATCTTAAAAAAACTTTGCTAAATCCATAAAACTCATAGTGAGATTTTAAAATAATTTTTATTCTCTTCACCTAAGTCTCAGCAATCAAGCAAGCAACTCAGTTTTAATTTTAGAAGTCTTGAGCTTTAAGGATTCAGAAGAATGGCCTACAAATATGAGCAGACTGGCATGTTGAAAGGCTAGAAAACTAAAGGATAAGGAAGAAACACTCTAAATTACTAAGCCTTTTAATTTGTTCATAAGTATTATGATTTATTTTATATTTGTGGCTGGTAACACTGAGTAATTCAGAAATATTAGAGTGAATTCAGGACTTGCAAAAGAGGGAAGAGAAAGGTACTGAAAACACTCTGAGACCAGCTTTGTATTTCCTACTAACTGTTGTTCAAGCTGTGCAATCCTGTACATTGTTGTTTATTAGACAACTACATAAAAACTACTATTCTTTATATACTCCTCGCATCCCCCCTTTAAATTAAAATTGAGTTGTTATTTTAACCCTACTCAAATATGTAATATAGTGATGATTGTAAATCTTTATGATCACAAAATCCCTTTGATTTATCCCTCAGTTTACTAGCCTCAACAAACATAATCCTAAAAACAATACAGGGGAAGATCTTACAGGCCTTCAGTGGGGGAGAAGGAGCAGGGAATGACTATATAAGTAAAGCTACAGCTTCGGGGCTCATGACTTTCCTGTTGGGAGGCTGTCTGAATGCTGCTAATGAGGTCCTGCCAGTCAGACCAGAAGAATATCTTCATAAAAAAAGGCCTTCAGTGTGGGAAGATACAATTTTCCAGAAAATTTTTAATAAAAAGCTCATAGATGTGGGATCTGCACCTAACAATAGATATAAGCATGTCTAAATACATAGGAAAACATGAACGTTATGAAAGGTGGCATGTCCATCCTGCCTACCCCCCACCTCCAGATCTTAGTCACAAATGTGACAGCATGTTCAAAGCTTATGTGAGGCCTAGCACTCCACTATTTGTGATCATATAGCAACAGCCAGATAAGCACAGGAAAAAAAAATTCTGTTCAGTATTCCACGCTGTCACAGACACAAGAAAATACACAGATATTTATGTCCGCATTTTAGCAAAGTATACCTGCTTTGTCTATCAGCCTTGGCCTTAGCCAAGATGCATCCACCACCTTGCATAACAACTCACCCTCTGTCCATTTTGGGAATCTGCATCGAAAGAACATTTTAGTACAAACTCTCCCCCATGAATTCCAAAGGGTCTGTGCACAGGCACAGCAATTCTTCTTGGCTATACCTTCGGTTATAAATACAATGGGCCAGAGCTCAGTTTCAGCCCTGAGACTCTTCTTGCATCCAAAGCACCTCCCACTACATGACAGCATTAGCTTGGGGATACCTATGGAGATCCTTGCTCAGCTGACCCATAGTCTACACCTGGCATTGCTGGAGAGAGGAGGCCTGTGTGCCAGCTGTCAGTATGGACAAATCACAGGACACGACCCTGGTCCATGCCCCGACCCTGCTTGTTTTTGTGATAGCCTTTGAAGCCCTGCAGCATCCACTCTAACCAGCAACACGTGTAGGAACCAAGCAAGTCAAAGAGCTTCTTACAGCTTTTGCTGACTGTTAGGGCAGTTCATCACACTGCAGTGGAAACAGAGCCTGTGTGACTAGGTATGAGACTTCAAGCCCATGACAAGTGCTGAAAGCAGGAACTGTGACAGGCACTGTCTTTTCAATCAGCATTGCTAGCAGAGGGCTAGAGTCCTTGCACAAGTGCTCTTTGCTATCTCTGGAGCTGCCCAGTTTGGGGAAGAACTAGCTCTACCTGGCTAGCAACACTTACACAACATTTTATATCCTCATTGGACCCGCACAAGAAATCCGATCAACAACTTTTAGGATCCGTGCAAAAGCTTTAGAAGTTTCCAATTGCCATCCTGGTTAGTAAAAATTGTAAGGTTTCCCCTAAGTATAAAATTTGGTGTTGAGATAACCCAAATCCCCAAGCTTATCACACCAATAACAACTTCCCTTCTGGGAGGGCCCTACCCTATCTCATTAGTTTGGTCCCAGTTCTGTCTAATCATTAGCTAGTCATCACAGTCATTACTACCCTTGCCCCTGTCTAGCTAATAGAACTTCAGCCAAAAAGGTAACTTTTTTAATGTGTATACACTCCTTACCCTCCCCTGGATGTCAAGATGGAGACAGGACTACTTCCAGGATAAGGATGCTGGTCACCTAGCCAAGAAGACAGAAGGGATACACTCCTTAGCAGGTGTTATGGAGGCCAACCTCCCAGCAGTGGCAGAGAGAGCCAAGGAGCGAAGGCCAGCCAATCCTCACACATGCCCTTTGTCCCTCATGGAAAAAGGCAGGATACAGTGCAGTGCAACGGCCTTGTGCAGAGCTCAGCACTATGGCCCAGGAAAAGAAATCCTTAAATCCTCTCAGCGATCTCACCCAAAAGTAGGAACCACTGGAAAGTCAACTTCAGTGCATACCCGATATTCAGAGAGGAAAAAGCCGGCATAATGAAAAACGACGGTGTAGCTTTCAGTAAAAGGGACTTTTAACAGCAAAATCTCTAGACCTAAACCTTTCAGAGGCAAAGTGCTACTGCACCTTCCTTTTCTTCAACAGGGTTTGCTCATGTTCAGCAAATTAAAATGAGACCACCTGTTAGTGAACAGGGCTGATGACAAATACTTTATCACTAAATACAACCATTTAAAATAAGACAGCTCTGGGGTTGACGATCTAGGCTTAAACACCCTCCTGAGCTAACCATGCTGATGCTAGGGCAAAAACTATGAAAGGAATATGAAACTTAAGCAAAATAACTGATATATTTTGCAGAGGAGCAAGATGGAGTTATTGAGCAGAGCTTTTCTCAAATAATTTTTTTTAACCATTTCTGTGAACTCAATTCTGATCTCAAAATATATAACCTCTTGGGTCTACATGACATTTCCACTGCTGATAAACTATGTTCAAATATATCAGGTAAAGAGTGACCTGCTTGTTTAAAATTCTAATTGTCCATTTTAACGGATGGCTAGTAACAACGTTTATGATCCTTTGTTAGGGAAAAAAGCCACAGACTTAATTATATGGGATAAATGTATTTTTTAAGCATTTTCCATAGCTATTTATGTTTTAAATTCATATGCTTTCAAAGCCAAGTGCATGCCACAGGAGTGAAAGATTTAACAGTTGGGGGTTTTCTGTTGTTGTTTCTAAGAGTTAAGAATACTGGGCTTGCTCAGTCTATAGAGAAGTCAGTTTAGCTTGAAAAGTGGGTGGATAAACATCTTTACTGCCACAGCAAACAAAATCTAATACTGACTTTTCTTATTCTCACAGTAGATGTCATGTCAAGATACATGGAATCCACTGGAAATAACAGTTACTCCAAATTACTGCTGGTCAAACAGAGCAGAATTTGGCTGACATGAAGGCAGAAAACCAACTCTGCAATTGCATATATGAAAGAAAATAGTAACATAATATATTCTTTACTTAAGAACTCTATGAAATATTTAAACACTGAGAGAAAATAGTTTCCCTATGAAAAATTTGCTGCTGAATTCCCAGGGCCACAAACATTCTGAGAGTAGGCTTTCAGATAGTAGGATGTAGCATTAGTATGAATTTGGGCCAGTGTTTTCAAACCAAGCATTTAGTGCTAAGATAAATACCTTTTTATGTGCCAAGTATTCATGGTTCATAGACACACTGATAACCACTGACTTAGGCAGGACAGATGACACTCCAGCAGAGGATTTTAGGGATGTAACTCCTGCTTGCATCGAATTAAGATAACTATGCTGCAGATCCAGAATCACAACCACCAGAAAAGCTGAGTGTCTCTAGAAATACTCAGTCTCATAAATATGGAGAGTAGCAAAATTTGGTTAGTAACTTGGGCTAGACTGATCCTATCATCAGCACAATTTTTTTAATGAGACCTAACAATATAAAAAAGTAGTATCAACTCACAAAACACAGGCAAGCCTTAGAAAGTAAGAAAAAAAGGCAGAAACCACATTTGAGTGACAGGAAAATAAATACCATAAGAATTAATGTTTTTTGTTGTTTAAGTTTTTCTTTTTGGACAGCTTTATTTATACATGGGATAAAAAACACCACGGAAAGTTTTAACACAACCAGCTTTTTAAGGTGATCTCTATCTACTACAAAAGTAAGTTACGTTTCCATTATCAGTCTTAAATCTTCTGTGAGAGTTTGAAGGCCAAAATAAGTTTCTAATCTCAGCCACTGTCTACATGACCCATTCAAAAAGAAACCCTCAAAGCTCAGCCTCCTTAAATCAACTCCATTTGGTGCAAGGCTGTGTTTCCTGCTTGTTTGCTTTTGGCCTTCCTACATATTGGTTCAGGACTTGGGGCCGAACTCAGCTGCAGAGATAATGCAAAAGCAGAACAATTCTTTCCCTCTGGCTGCCAAGGAAATCCCTGCTTTAGATTAGAAAATAACTAATGATTGTGTGTCCCTGTATGCTTTGGAGAAGGGCCCCTTATTTTATCTACATGGCAGCTACCTGTCAACGTGTGGTGCTTGGAGTAGCGCACTGGGAGTTCATACACACCAAGACTATCTAAACAGACCATTAAGTGCTAGTAAAGTAACACATGTGAACGACAGGTCAATAAATTTTAAACAACTTATGTTCACTGCAAAGACCTGGCTGTTTTAGAACAAGCTGTGTTTACATAAAATCAATTTTTACAAGCATCTAAATAATTAGGGAATATACTGCAATAATAATTATATTCTAAGTTCGATATAATAATTCCAAAGGAATTCAATGAATCCCTTGCTTGTTTACGCAATTCCTCCCCCCTTCTCCCTCCCAGGTCTGGCTTCTTATGTAGCTTCTCCTCTTTACAGAAGATGTTCAAATTCCAACTTCTGTCCAAATAAGAACTGTTACTTTTCATACTAATGTGCCCTCATTCTCATCCCACTGTGTATGTATGTGCAAAACAACTGAGAGGTGAGTAATTCACAATTCTAACCTATTTTGTTATTTTACCCCTTCTAACAATATTTGCTAATATTTGTTTAAAGTCAGTTATTTACCCAGAGCAATCTAACAGAAAATTAGAATTATCTTAATTCAATTTTGGACCAAAAATTCAAAAGCTTTGGATTAAATGATGGCTGAGATTTCAACTTCCTGTTCTTTACACAATATCAGTCTATTAATTTAAAAGCTGCATATGCACACTCAAATAAACATACGCACATGCCGCATGCACTCACACCCAACTGCAAGTAGATGGCAAATAAAAGAACTCAAATTTCACAATAAAGACTAAACTAAATGTTATCCATAGCTACAATGGCAAAGACACTGGCAAACTGATTTACAGGGCTGAGTTTCCACTTCATTTTTGTTGCTTTTCAGCTACAGGCAAAAGACTTTAGCATGTTGTGAGCACTATAAATTCACATTTGCCACGAGAACCCATGATGCCATCTGTTCCCTAGAGCGTTTACATAAAGTATGCCAATGCAAACCATCTGCAAACTGTTCTTGCATGCGAATTCTTGTGATAATGCAATGTGGTACATTTGCAATTTCAAGCAAAGACCACTTGAGTTTCTTTGTAATTGCCATGCTTAACTCAGATGTTCTATAGAAACCTCTTTAGAGCAGGATTGTGGGGTATTTTGTCGGTGGTTTTGCTGAAGTCCTTGATGTTAACTCTTTACCATTGTTTTCAGGTTTCATTACTGCAAGATAATGGTGTACCTTAAGGTAAGGGTGAAAGGAGGGAACACAGAGAAGCAGGACATCCTGCATCCTGTTGAGCTAAGGACTTTGAAACAGACCCTATGCCCTTTGAAAACAAGAGAGCAAGACATGAGCTACTTGTATTAAGCATTGGATTGTACGAACTGTAGCACAGAACTGTAAGGTTGCAAAGCACTGTAATTCTTTCTATCCATTGTAGAATAATATCTCAGTTTCTCCTTTCCACAACTAACATTTTTTCCTTCTTACTATTTTAAAAACTTCATGGGCAACAAAATGCTTACAAATGATATGCTGATATGCCCTGATATTCTGAGCAGCAGTGGAAAGTTTCTTAAATAGTAACAGTGGAAAAGGTACACTCCCTGCCCCCCCCCATCCCCTCAACAGCAGAAATCCCTGCAGATCCTCCGCAGTTGGGGCCCTGGTTAACTCTTTACTAAATAGATAAATTATTGAGCCTTTAGTCCATTTTCTAGGTTTCTCCAGTTGGTATCTAACTTTTCAGTAACCACCTCTCCACACAGTGAATTTAAATTCAGACTTCCCTATCTTGGGTCAAACCAGCTACTATGAGTAATCTGTGTACATGTGTGTTCTGCTTCTGATCTGCTATAAAAAGGAGGATCACCATTTAATCATATTTCTTTATGTAGTACAATGTCATGCTTCTGCTGCTACTAAATATAACATAACTTCCCTCTTCCCTGCTACTCAAACATGCCTTTAGTAAAAACCACTCAGGAAAACAAAGATCTGGCAGAACACTTGGGTGACAGCCCTCCATTAGCTAGCCCGACACATGCCACACACTCGGGCTGCCTGCACTCTCCAGCTATGAGCCCAGCTGACTCCAGTGCATTAGCTGATGGTTAAAGAGTGTATTATAGACTGATTGTAGAAGTGATTAGCAATACTTAGAAGATTCAATCAGCTTGTAATTTGGTTCAGTGTGCACTTGTGCTCTATGAAAATGACTGTTAGTTTGAATCTTCCTCATTTTTATGAGTGTTACTACTGGGAAATTTCTGTTGCCAGCTAAACCCATACACCAGTCTCCTAACTAAATCCTAGTAAAACTAGCTCTGAGATTATAATTTCTATCATTCACTCACTCCAGACAATGCTAAACATTGTGAAAGCTGACATGCATTATATAATTAACTATGACTGAGAGTTTTCACTTGTTTACCTGCAGAGGCCTTTTTTTCGTAGAATCACAGAATCAACTAGGTTGGAAAAGACCTCTGAGATCATTGAGTCCAAGCTTTGATCAAACACCACCTTCTGAACTGGACCATGGCACTCAGTGCCACAGCCAGTCTCTTCTTAAATACCTCCAGGGACGGTGACTCCACCACCTCCCTGGGCAGCCCATTCCAATGGCCAATCACTCTCTCTGTAAAGAACTTCCTCCTCATGTCTAACCTAAACCTCCTCTGGTGCAGCTTAAGACTGTGCCCTCTTCTAGTTGCCTGGGAGAAGACACCAATACCCTCCTGCCTACAACCTCCTTCCAGGCAGTTGTAGAGAGTGATAAGGTCTCTTGATCTTCCTCTTCTCCAGGCTAAACAACCCCAGCTCCCTCAGCCACTGCTCACAGGACTTGTGCTCCAGTCCCTTTACCATCCTCATTGCCCTTCTTTGGACATGCTCCATGTTCAAAATCAATTATCTCCTTTTTAGTAGAGAAAGAAGCAAGCAAGCACTGACATATATGGTGCACTTCACATTCCTCTCAACAACCAATTAATGCCAATTTTTAGTGCTAACTCTGCCTTTCTTCAGCAAACCTGCTTCTTGGCTCCCTCCTGAGCCCCTGGGACTGGTACTCATCCCAGGCTGTTTTCCAGAGTAGGATATGTCACGCCTTGTTGGAAGTTTTCAGTATGCTCAAAATGTACACAAAAGAAAAAAAGAGATGATCAAAGAAGCAGGAATACCTGAGCTTCCCTGCCTGTGATAGCTCACTTTCACTGAGCAAGCCCCAACAGCATCTGTCACTAACGAAATGGATTGTGTTGCTCAGACATCTGTGGGTCACATTATTTCACAACAAGGCTGCAGCAAGAGGGGAAAGTAAAACTGAGGCAGGTTATTAATGACTTACCGTTTCCTGTATGACATAGAGGAAATAATCAAGCAGTAGAGTGGGTTATAAAGGGAGATTCCTGAGAAACAAAAATACGCACTTCATTTACGGCATTGCAGGAGGCCGTGTGATAAAGGCAGATTCAGTTTGTGGAGATTTGGCTTTATTTTATTTATGAGATTAAGTAACTGACAACAGCTGCCACATCTAAATGAGGGTATGATGGCATTCACCCAGCAACTGAGAAGAGCAGTGCTTCAGATTTACAAGTCTTCTCCATTCATATCCAAAATGCACATGGTTTGATCCAAAGCGGGTGGAACAAGCCCAAACTACTCTCAATGATATTACATGACCAGGAACAGAGATCTGGAGGGAATTTGCCCCATATAAATTAATGCCAGCCTTAACAAGAGTAACTTTGACTCATCAATATAGGCAGCTGTGTCCTCACTAGGGAGTTTTCTGGCTACACATGATTTTACGCATCTGTCAGCTTTAAATCAGGGATCCAAATATAGACTGCAGCACACCAGAATGCTCTGTCAATTTGTCCCTTTCCCTTGGGCCTATAAAGCACTAAATGGGCAGAGACTCATCAGAGAGGGATCAAGTCCTGATCCTACCCACACCCCATAATGCTGCCAACCTCAGAAGAGCAAAATGGGAGTCAAAGAAAACAAAGCTGTACCCAATTTTTTAAGTATCTTCCCCACTGCCCTGCCCCAATTATCAGTCTGCAGCACACTGAATTTTTCTGCATTTATTCCCCTGCCATGCAAATGTGTGGGCAGTTTCTTGCCAGCCAGAAGCGTAGAAAGTCAAAGGGTACACAGCATCAGCAATAATGAATATAGAGCCAAATGAGGCCATTTTGTGAATTGTCATTTCTTTGATGGATAGGGGAGATAAAACTTCCTTTGAAGAATTTTCTAAAGCTGCACTGAAGCAATCACCCAAAACACAATAGAGGTGGCTCACACGGAAGGAGCAATATGGGGGCACCATTTTGTGGGTTTGGGTGGCTTTTTAGTTACACTAAGGCTTAGGACTGCTACCTTTGGTAATTTATGTGAGGTGTTTCTAATACTCACCTACTCTTTAGGTTTGCAGGACAACAAAAGCTTGTCCCTGTTTCTGTTCCTACCATGAATTTCCGAAAGAAAAAGTGTTCAAAATCAGGGACAGGACTGGCCATGCTGGCAGATGAAGATGCTGCTATAGCAGCTTTGCAGTTCAATACCACTTGAGTTAAATAAAAACAAAATTAAAGACGAGCCAATTTAAGCAGTATCAACATACAGGTAATGGTGATTTTCACACTAAAAACAAAAAAGCCTCACCTTTCACTAACACTATTGTTATTAGTATTGATGGACCAAACTTCTAGTAAATGCTAACACCTCTAACATGAAACACTGCAACACACAAAAAGCAACCGCTAGATATATTCTTTTTTTCTTTTTTTGTATTGCTGAGCTTTATATTTCAGTCTTTAGAAATAGCTCAGTCATCAAAGACTGTGACCCCCATGAGGGCACTAATTGAGGAATGGATAGAGTTTCCCAGAGACTAACAGCCCAGGGTAGTGAGGCTGCACTGCCCTGCTACAGCGCTGCTGCGAGGAATACATATATGACAAGACCTTTGGTCCGTAAGGGTGATGGATACCAAGTTGCTACAGCAAATATTGCCCTGGATGACTGCCAAGGATTAATCTTTTGACAATTAGGAACCCGTTTCATTTTGCAGCATAAGTGAGGGTATGCCTTTGCTAACCTAATCTCAGTTTGAGAGATGTCAAGCATATTCTTCAAAATGAAATTAAAAGATAGGCTGTTTTATCTTCAAAAGAAGTGACTGGAACATAGAAAATCACACTTAAATCTGTCGCTGGATACAGGATTAGACAAAGACTGACTGTCTTTCACTGATTTGTACAGCTTCCAATACCCTCTTAAAAATCACAGCTCTAAAAAAAATCACATAGACAGAATCTGGTAGAAATTGTATTACTTTGTAGTGATCAGATTCTGTCCTGAGATGTACATGCATGGAGCTTCAATTTGACAGCAAGCCTGCATAACCAGGAAGCCCTCATATGAGAGCAGAATCTGACCCACAGATTCAGGAAAACATCTATGTTTGATGTAGCAGATTTTCTCTTTCAGAAGAGCAGCATCTGGCCCCTGAAAGTATTTTAACACACTGAGACTGATGCATTTGACATATTGTATTCTTGCTGAGTTCCTTCCTTTATATGGAGATGATGAACTTGATAGCAGTCCACACTACCAAGTGATTAATCAGTCACTTTTGTAAAGGTTATCTGTTAAAAATACATCTGATTAATTTGGTCCAATGACAGAAGAGGAGCTATAGATCCCTTACTCCTGACCCAGAGGCCATCACTGTATAACAATGGACAGGTTTCATTTATAACACGGTGAAGACACCTGGAAATCTGTTTGTAATTAGAAAGTGATAATGAATCCATCTATCAAAAGGAAGTTGGTCTGTCAGCAGTTCTGGATGAAAACCCTGATATTTACTGTAAATCCCTCTGGCTTTCCCTGGGGGGTATAATTGTAAATATAAGTCTTCAGCACCTTTCCAGGCTCCCATTTTAAGGAAGAGATTTCTCTTTTTGGTCAATTCATGTTCTTGCTCTAACAGTGAATAAAAGTGGCAAGTGATGAGTTACAGACATGAATCTTTTTCTTCAAACATTATTGTGCCTGTTTCAGCAGAGGAGAAAGATGCTTAGAGACTCTGATCATCTGAAAGACAAATGAGACCTATAGAAACAGAAAATGTTTAAATGAAGCAGAAGTACGACAGCTCAGAGGTAACAGGGAGAGTTATGTAACATGAGAGTTGTGTACCTACCGTAAGTTCCTGACAAAGGGTACAGGTCATTCAATAGCTATAAAGATTATTGGGGTGATACTAAGGCTGTTTCACAAATAATCTGATTACCACGAGCTTCTGAAGAAGGCTCAGACTCAAAAAGGACTTTGAGATTATGAGCTTTGGAAACTGGAAAAATAGAATTATCATCAAAGGAAATGATCAGGAAGGATGAAAGGGAATGAAAGACGTTTGGAAGAGCCCTGACAACAGCTGCTAGTCTTTTTCCTTTTTATCAGCATTAAGATGGAAAAATCTACAGAAAGCAGAACTCTGGTTCCAAACAGCAACCATAACAGAAACAGAGCCATTACTTAAGGTACCTGAACACCTCCATCATCCTGGGCAACTGGCACTGATGATCAAATGTAAGTAATGTCCCCGAAGGAAAGCCACAGCAAGAGTTCAATACATTTCTGAATATTGATTCCCTCCAGAAACCAGAGCAATCCTGATAGGACTGAAAGAAAACTGGACATCAGTCTTTAGTGTAAAATCAGTTACAATCCAATTAAGCATCTACCAGAAAGCCAACATAAACACTCACATGAAGCAACAAAAGAGAAAACAAAACCATGTAGTAATAGTCCTCTAAAATTTAACAGCAGAAGATGAAGAGACCTGGCCTGTTTCTCAGCCACAGACAGATGATTAAAACATAAAACACACATGTCAGAATAAAACTGTTAAATAAATCATTTTATGAAGAGGAATTTTAAAGTTTATTTCCACTATTTCTTGGCAACTAGCTAATTACCTGCTTATATCTTCTTAAGATGAGGAGGAAGCTGAAAAGAGGCCACTAATAAATCAGATGTTCCCCAGCAGCTCCAAGCCTTTAAACACAGTGGACAGCAGTTTTTACTATGGGAGAGCATAGCCAAGCTCATAACAACATCATTCAAAAAGTCCAAACAGCCCTTGAGCCGCCAGTCTTCTCAAGTGTTTGTGGGGAAAAAGCCCATTAAGAAAACTCTAGAATATACACACATGGAAGAAAATGAAGGAATTAAGCACAATGGAGCATGAAGGCTTATGTCAGGCAACCGCAGCAAGGATGCTGCAGTGGAGACACACTTCAGAGCAGCAGGACCATCCGGAACAGTTCACGATTGTAGAGAGAAAGGAGATGTTCCCTGTGGCCCCATGGATACTGCTGACCACTCCCAGAGGCATCATCATGGGTTTGCCATGAGCGCTGAACACCTGCGAAGTACAGCCAGGCTGGGGTGGTTGTAGTCAGAGCTCTGGGAGATCTTTCCAGGAACCCCCCCATAGCTGGGCATGGCAACATGGAAAAAGGCCAGCATAGCAAGGAGAGGAAATGACTGAGAACAGTCTTGAAACAACACCCTAAAATGTGAAGACTCATGTAGGTAAAGGATTTGAGAAGGAAAAAAAAAACAGCCAGAAGAATCACCTGGTCAAAGCAAGAGATCTGAAGTACAAAATTAGCTTTCAACCATTATAGTTAAGTCAAATTAAAATAACATGAAGAAGCCAGAAAAACAAGCATAACCACACAACACCCCCCAGTGCATTGGAAACAAGCAACAAACTGCATTAACACCAAATACAGCAAGAATGTAGACTGTCATTCATTCAAACATAAGTAAACAAACTGATTCAGAAAATTTTATTAATTTTTCTGGAGTTGAACACAAAAAGACCACGAAGAACCAGAAAAGGATGACCAAGGAAAAAAACATGGCAGAAGAAACACAAAGAAACATAGGTATCTCCAGCCAAGGGAGAGGACAATCACCATCATGCCCTTTTCAGCACTCCAGAGGGATTGTCCAGAAGGCTGGAAGGACAGATAAGTGCCCTAGCAGCCACTTTGTGATAGGACTCAAATACCCACAGCCCTTTGGATAACCACCAGCGAAGCTTCAAAATGGGGTTTATTTTTGGGAGACAACCATTCAGACCAGAAACTCTCACACAGTTGCAGACACAAAAAGACCACGAAGAACTAGAACATTACAAGACACTGCTTGCCCTCTGTAATTCCAACTGTTACTATAGAAATAGAAGGAATTTTTCTGGCATTGCCAAACACAACCAAGAGCTGCTGCAAAGGCAGCTGTGTGGATATAGTGACCTTAGGTGGACAGACCCACTCACCAGTGCCAGTGGAGCTGTCACTGGAAAGCAAAGGCCCTGGAAAAAGACAGTAAGGCTACTGAAGGCAGTACTGTAGGAAAGATCAAGTAACAGAAAGGCTTCATTGGGTAGAGGACCACAGAGTTGAAAAGCATAGAAAAGAGGGAGGAGGGCAATGGAAAGCATTGTAGGAGAAGAAATGCAAGAGAAGGATGACACAGGAAGAGGCACATCAGCACGTCTCACCAAGAAAGGTCCAGAATTCAATGACTGACACAGCAAATTAATTAATTAATGCCAGCCCCCTCTCAGCACACTCTCAACACACCTTCTAGCAACCTGCAGAAGGCGGCCTTCATCTTTGCATTTTGGTGCCAACATAGTTGAGTGCTACACAGTTGTCTGGCAAGCGTTGAGCCTTCAAATTCCACATGGTTGAATGTGCTTCTCCTAATGAAACACATTTATTAATACAGTGCTGTTTTTAAATGTGATTTTTAGAAACTGTGTCATCCAAGAGGTACACTGCAGGATGGAAGGATGGAGAGGTAGAGAGTGGAAATAGAGGCCCTCTGAGTATTGCTCACTGAGACAAAGCTACTGGGATAGCAGCAGTAGGAGAGCTGCGGATACAGCGCAGACACCAAATCACGAGTGAGGATGCTGGTTATACATGTGTGTGCGACAGGGCCACACAGTTCTGTTAGATACCAAGAGGCCCTGAAACACAGCTGGATCAATCCTGAGTGAAGTGCCAGGTGAAGGCAACTCCCAGCACTAAAATTCTTGCAGAGCTCGGCGTGGTCACCGAGTTAATGTTTGTGAAGTGCCACAGAAGCTCTACATTTTTCAGACACCTAATGATATTGAGGCAGAAAAAGAAAGCTAAACAAAGAGCTTCATTCACTCCAGCTCCATTAAAAACACAGAGAACAAAATCAGTTCCAGACGTGTGGGCAAGAACCAACAATTGCTAACAAAAACAGTAATAATGGCATTAGTTTTCCAAGAGAAAGAAAAAAAACCCTGATGGAATAAAAAAATAATCACATGAATCATAGAAGACGATGTTTTCAACAATCTGCGTACCATTTAAAAAGTATAAAAAGAAATCAAAACTAGCTTACTGAATTCAAAATGTAGACGTCTGAAAGATTAACAATGTTTCAAAGATATCCTTGTATAAATGGTCAGTAATAACAACTTATATAATGAGTACATGGTAATTAAGAAATATAGATAGCAATGACTTAATGAGGACATCATGTTTTCCCCTCAGGAATGACATTAGCATTGATGCATCCATCTGCTTTCTTCATACCTAGAGTCTTGTCCTGGTGGCACACTCCTCACATGCCTCATCCCACACTATTCTGTGAGAAGCAGTGGTCAATGCTGTAAATGTCCTTACATTTTTATGTTTGCTTACAAATACTAAAAGAATAGTTCAGTGACATCTGATCTAATAAAAGGAGGTTTGTACCTGGCCATCATACTTATTTCATCCTTGTCTGGCAAAGCTAGCTGAGAATCTTGTCTCTACTGTTAAGTGATCTTACTGCCCTGTCAAACTGCTCACTCCCCACTCTCCCCCACAGTCTTGCTTGTAGCCACATAAAGCAGTAATAATCCATCATCATATACACAGAGCAGCTCCTCAACTCCCTGTTTTCTTTTATTTCACCTTCTCAGCAACCATTCACTTTCCCTTCTTCAAGAAACCTGTCTCTCATTCCCCTTGGCAAAATGGCACCCTAAACTTCAAACATAACTGCCTACAATGCCAATGTTTTTTCTGGCATCTCCTAAAGTGATCAGGTCTTTTGAGGGCACAGCACTTCCCAAGTCAGCCTCTTACACAGATTTCATGGATCTAGTACGCCCAGTATTTTTTCCTGTCAAATGCATCATACAAATACTGCTCTGACAGTGTTTTTATGAGTGGCACAGGAACAGATCTGGAAACAAACAAATCTTATCCTCGGGACCAGAGACAAGGATATTAAGGAAAGAACATTTTGGTGGATATGAGGGTATGTTTTCCTACTTACTGCCCAGTAGGGAGGAAGGTGAATTGCTACTTACTTTCACAGATTGCAGTAAGAGTTCTGATTCTTCCTGCCAGGCTCAGATAGTATTATCACCTGCATCAATTAAGGCACCTCAGCAAAGAGTTTAAAAAAAAAAACCCAACAAACCAGTAATGGCTTTATCAAAGCACAAAAACATAAATGTGCCTTCATTCATTAGGAGGAAACAAATTATTAGAATATGAACACATCCTTTAGGGTAATGTGCAAAACAAGGGGATGTGCTGCAAGCACTTTTGTTGGTAGGTGAAAAATAGTTAGTCACAAGGGAAAAAAAAGCCACCCTGGATTTCCTCTCTCCTGACCACTGTCCTCCTTCTATTTTCTTATTTGACATTTAACTGATACATTTTGCTATTTTATTTTTTTTTATGACAATTTGGACACTATGTATCTCAAAGGTTTGTATAAAGTTCCTTATAAACTGCTGCAATCTCAGTCTGGGCTCTCTCAGCTTGCTCTCCAAGTCACTTGGAACCAGCTCCACACAGCTCCACACAGACTGTCTACACAGACTCTCAAAGAAGCACAACTGCAGCAAGGGTTTTCCTGCTAAGAGCAGTCCTTTCTCTAAGTATCTCTCTCTCTGCAGTTCTACCCATGATCTGCCCAGCTTAAAGGCAGAGTCAGGACAATACAACCTGCATAAATACACCTGGCCGGCCTGCTTTTTCTGGCTGATGGAGAAAGTTACATACTTTTGTAATGGGTTTTTGAAGTTTTTCACCTGTTTCTATTTTTCCAGAGATCCAAGACAAAACAGCCCCTGAGACTTCTACTGCTGGCCTTTATTCTTCATTACTGGAGATCCTAAGACAGCAATGCAGTCCTCCCCAGCTGCAAAGCAAAGGGAACAATATCTGACTATGAATTTCTAGCCAAGGATACTGTTAGAGGGTCTATGTCTCCAGAAAGCAGACATAGGCACTGTGTTACAGACTATTTCCAGGGAATAGTACAAGGAGTGGTTTCAGAGGGAGGTAGGATACTTCAGGAAAGCAATTCCACCACTTATAAAAGAGCTCCCATGCACTAGCTGAGCCTCTTCAGAACAAATGAACACTGAGAAGCAGCAGCTTCACAGTGAGGTGTGACCACCAAAATCTTCACTGAAAGACAATTCTGACAAGGGCTCAGGAAAAGAGCTGGATATAATGTAAATGGAAAGAATGACCAATGTGATTGTCCACTCATTTCTTTTGATATCAGAGTAAAGCCTATCCCACATGAGAAAATAAGGAACTCTGCAATAGTTCCTCCATACAGAATCAAAGTCTCATGGAATTCACATGGCACAGAATCATAGACTCATACAATGGCTTGGGTTGGAATGGACCTTAAAGATCATCTAGTTACATCTAGATGAGGGATAACATCTAGTTATCCCTCCCTATCATGGGCAGGGAACTTTCCACAAGACCAAGTGACTTCAAGCCTGATCTTGAAGCAGAATTGTAAAACTAAAGGCAATTGTAAAACTGTTTCGAATCCTTCACGGGTGGTTCTCATGCTGAAAATAATTCTGAGTTCAAAAAGAATAAAGAGAAATCTTTAGGATCATACCCTTCATACAAAGGATTTGCACACTTCTCAATTTTCCACTTTCAGTTGTCCAAATGAAGAACTGGATGGATAGGGGAGTTTTTATGGAAGACATTACTTTCCTATATAGGTCTCCACCTCTGGAAGTAGGACCACAATGACATCCACTGTGGGTGACTCCTGTGTTGCTCAGTCAATCTAACGAAGCTCAGCAATTAAAACTAAATTACGTGGAAGTTCAAGGCTTCCTCGGTTGCATCATTTACAGATCTCAGAGGCAATGACTGTCAGGAGACAATAGAGAAAAGGTGATATTTGAAGAATATAAATGAGAGCAGACAATTTCCAGCAATGGGTATAAAACATAATGCACTTTCAGCAGCGAGGTTGGACTACTGTTGGGAAGTACCTAGTTCTGTCCAGGTCTCTCCTCTCAAAGTGAGTACCAATGCCAACAGTCTTTGGAAATGACAGTGTTTAAGCCAGCAGAGTGTGTCTATTTGCAGGTCTTTGTCATTGACACATGAAAACTTTTTTAATATATGCCTGAGCCTCACCAGAGTCTTTATGGGAAGACTTATTGTGTGATAAGGTTGTTTCAGGAGTCAAGTGACTATTTCTTTTCCTTTGGGCACTGAAAGACATTAAGAAATTACTCCCATTTTGGAACCATTAATTGAGAGTCACAGAAAACTGCAGACTACCTAACTGGTATATGGGATTTCCTGAAGCAGAAGAGACATAAGCTCTTTTCACCCTTATGGGGCAGTTACCACACAGCAGGATGGGTGAGACTTAAAGACAGAGTATTTTGAATCCCCATTTCACAAGGGCACTTTGGCAGTCTGCCCAGTCTGTTACTTCAAAGTTATTTGCATTCAAACCAGAAGTGAGGACTGTAAATGAATATACGGATTGTACAGTTCTTGAAGATTTCAAAGGAGTTTAGCCTGAGCTAAAAGCTGGCAAGTTGGAAACCATTTAGACATCTTACTGTGATGGTCAGTAAGAGAAAACCAAAGTTTCAGCCTACCTCCTGCCTTAAGTAAACAAGATACATGTGTAGCCCTGTCAAAATCAACTAGTCAAGAACAAGTTTCAAGCACATTTAAAACTGAATCTATACTGACCCTGACTTGAAAGAGAAGCCTATTGTTAGTAAGCATATATAAAATTCAATTCTCATTTACGGAAAGGAAAAAAAAAGAACAACTCCGACACAAGCTTGCAGGTCGCCTTAGTACTTGAGCCTTCAAGATGTAGAAAAGGGTTTGCTGAGAAAGGAAAACATGCTGAGGATTTGATCTATATTCCAAAAGATCTTTGCAGTTATATAAAATGACCAAAACTTACTACAGCTTCAAAAGACACATATAGTTAATTCTGATTGTTATCGAATACCATAATACTACACAGCCTAGCACTGCTTTTGAAAGTATTTGCATAATGAATAACATGTCAAGCTGTATGAAACCCTTTACATTTTTGGTTTCTCATTGAGATATCTTTCAAACAAAGTCAATAGCAAAGCTATATGTTTATTTTGCCTTTTTATTTAACTTTATACAGAAATAAGATTTGCTATTTGCAAGCATTTGTGGTCCCTCCTTCATTTTGAGCAAGGAGAAATGGTTCTGACATATTACATATGACATATGACATAATGGATTTTTGGAAGAATCTTTTGCTGATTAACCATGCAGTGAAATGAAATGCTTAATAGAAAACACTTGGCACAAGCTCCCTGATCAAAATGTCACCTTGGAAATGGCTCATAAGTCATTTGTCACTGTAGAGTTTACCCACATTGCACAGTACTGGCATCCCATATTAACACACTGCAACTGTGAGTAGACAGCCTGGGGTGATAAGGAAATTACAGGTATTACCTTTCTGGTTATCCACAGATAATTAGCAACTCCCATAGGTTGCAATGGTCTAGGAAATACCATGTCAAAGGCAATCTTTGTGCAAGCACTGACTCTGACAGTGCTTTACTATCTTTGGCCAAGGTTAAATTTGGGTCACCGTACATGTGAACGTATGGAATCACGCATATGATGCCAAACAAGCTTCGTCCAGTGTTTGACCTTTACAGAGAATGTTTTTCTTGCAGTATCTAGAAATTATTTGTAAAAACTGGCATCTGAAGTGTGAATACAGTTGAGAAGTTACAAACAGAACTACATATTTTCATCTGCTCTGCTCCTATAAAGATGTCTGGGCCCTGATATTTTAGACAGAACAAGCTTCAGCTGAGAAATGACATCAACATTAGTCCACACAGTGCCCCTTATGATTGCAGGCAAAATGAAGATTCCTCAGACAAGCGACTCAATGCCCTTGTAAAGGGTAAAAGTCAAATTCTGCCCTTTTGAAGAAAAATGTTGGTAGCTGTCTGCCTGCTTTGAAAATTGCCATACACGGTGCAGATATGGCTCAGAAAAAATACCGTTAGTGTTCTACCCCTACACGTCTCTGCTTATTATTTTTATGTCATTCAGATTACCTCAGCATTATCGTGCATTTGAGAAGCTGTTTATTTCCCCTGGTTTTTAGGAAATGATATTTGTATCATTTGTACCTGGAGTATATGAATATATGAAACATTTGTGTAGAAATGCCACAGTCTGATTTTTTATCCAGTATTTGTGGCATGTGCAATAGAAATCAATTCATCACAGTGTCCCCTAATTTCCATATTCTCGTCCCATATGTAGTAAATGCAGCCCTCATAATAGAACACCACACTGCACGTGCAGTGGTACCTGGCACCTGGATTTTAAACCTCCTTTCTTTCTGCCTCTGTTCTCTGTAGCCCATCTTTACATGTCCACCTTATTATGTCTGTATGATGTAGCTCCAGTTCCTCCTAAAAACTCAGTATTTTTTGTCCAGTCAAGGGAACAGAGACACTTCTTAGCCCACGGTGACAAAGCCAATTGCTCTGCAGCACTTTCTGCTGACACAAACATGCACCAGAAGTGGGATTTACTGCATAGCCTGAACAGTACAACACATCGCAACACAAAAGGATCCTTGAATGGCTTCTTGTAGTAAAAACAAAGACCATATTTTTATTTGCATGAGTGGCCTGGTTCCATAACCAATATTACTGAGCATACTTTTTATTTTTTAAAGTGAGATTTTTGTACCTAAAAACTGAAAACCTCTGTGCTATCACATCTGTGAAAATGCGTCCATGCATTTGCAGTTTGAACCAGACTATTTGGAAGGTACTTTACAGCACTTTCTTCTATCTACAGCCCTGGGAACACTGCAATACACAGGGGTGCTCCTGGAAAGACATGCTAACACCAGGTCCATGAGGGATTTAATAAAGCCAAAGTGGTTTTTTTTCTTTCTCTCTAAAAAGCCTGTGGTACAGAAGGGAAAAAACAAAGTACTTCCATCATCACAATGCTAACATTAACCTTTAGGTAATGAGCACCATAATTCAGGCCATTCAGTTCAGGTCAGAAAAATCACATGAAGACATGAAGAGAAGGATACTATCAAGTAAATCTGGATGTGTCTACATGTCAGTGGGAAACACGGGCATGCTGTGGTGGACCAGTCACACCTTCATGAACGGCACTAGTGCAGCACAAATGATTAGGAGCATCATTCACTCTTACCAGCTTTATGAGTATTTCTGTGTTGTGGGTTAAACCACTGATGAACAAACCAATCCAAAGCCATGAAGGGCACAATCTTTCAGCAGAAATGTGGTTGCAGAAGGAAATGTCCATCATTGGCACACAAACATGCACACAACACACAGATGCCCTCACCCACACTGCTTTGTTAGTGACAATGAGCAGAAGGCATCTCCTCCCACCATCTGTGCCACCTCCTCCCAAAAACTATTTATGGAGGAAAGACTAGTACTTATCAATGACTTTGCTCCTTTCAGTGAACTTTAAGTCTTAAGTGAAGAAAACATATGTTTGTGTGCACCATAATCCAGTGAATCTTCAAAGGACCTGTGGATTTGCAGGATGATAGAGGACATGCCAGACTACAGACTCCAGTCAGCATCTTTGCAAGAAAATTGTTATTGAAGTCCACTCGTGAAACACAAGGGACATCACCTTATGTCCCTGCAGATGATTTCAGGGGGCTGCTCTGGAACCTCCCTATTCTGCTGGTCACAGACTCATTTCCTCTACAAACTCCTTTCATTTTCTGACCTGTGCATTCCCAGAATGCTCTTGTGCAAAGACTGTCCTCTAGATTTAACTAATTGCTTTCCCATCTCTCAGCCTTCTCCTCTGGGGTACTCAGTGCACATGGTATCACGGCTCAGTCCATGCTTTGCTAGACTAAACATACTGGGATCTTTGGTCTCTCCTCTCCTTGTCTGCTTCTAGCTGATATTTGTTCTCCTGTTGCACAACACATTTCCAGTCCTGTATTGCATAAAATTTCAATTGTTCCAGTTTTAATGTCTGGAAAATGCTGAGCACTCATAACTTCTTGGTTTTGTTTAAAAAAAAATTACTACCTCTAGACAGTGCATTTTTGAAACAGTCTGCTACCAAGTTATGCATATAAAATAACAGAACCTAGTGAAGATATAGCATAAAAAAAATGTGCTTCTATGGATCATTTGATTCTATGATGAAATGTAAAGCATCTGCTATTCTGGAATAGAAGCTTGTATTCACCATAAGCTTTTGATTAAGATTTCTGATTAAGACTGTGTTTTAACATCCAATACAGCAAAATCAAATGTTTGTATTATGTTGCCTCTGTACATCAAAGTTTGTCTCACATAACCTGTGCAATTCATTAACTTTACTTTTTGTATCTAGAATAGGTCATGTCACTGCCTAGATGTAAAAAAGCTAAAAAAAGACAGAGGGGGTAGCTAATAACTCCACTTTTTCTGCCATTGCCTTGAAATACGTATTAGGTTTAATGTGGAAGAAATGATGAAACAGAATATAACTCACTTCTTCTGTCAGTGTAAGCACTATATTGGTCTGGTTAAAAAGACAGCATAGAAAGTTCTTAGCTGCAGCACAGCAGTGAAATACACAGGATACTGCCACATGTGATGCACAAATCCCTAAAGAAAGACTTCCTGTAGTCCTTTTTAATTTTATTTACGCTTATTTCCTTCAAAGATTTTTTTTTTCAGGAGAACGTCAAGGCAGTGCTTCTATGTTTCTCCCTGAAGAGAAAAGGAGAAGGAACATCTACAAAGTGCCTGTATTGCTTAGATGAGCACAAAAACTGGCTCTGTGGCTTAGAGCTGTTGTCATCTTTGCCATCCCTGGCAGAGGACAACATATAATTTCTTACACAAGTTCAGAGTAGTCCCTGGTTCACATGTATTGCTGCTGCTTCTTTGTCCTTTCCTACTCATCTCCCAGTTGTCTGGCAATTGTGTCTCAAAGGAGAAAGTCCTCCTGAGGGTCATCCAAGATACTGGAACTGGAGCTATTGCCACTAACATATTCCCAGCTTCTCTCACCAAGGGACTTGAGGTCTTCCCCGGTGACCACTCATCCCCCAGACATTAGTGGCATGTATCAGATTAATATCATCTCTGAATATATGTCAAACCAAACAGGACCTCGGTGTGACTACATAAACCATTTACCAGTGACAAAAGGTTATTTTCTATCATCTGTTCTTTGGTATTTATCTGTGTGTACCCAGTGATAGAGATGAGGCTGATTAACACCTCTCCAAAAGATGCTGCAAGGTAAGTCCAGTTCCCATGACTCAAATGATGCACAGCAACTGGGAGGACCTCACAGAAGCATGTCTGTGTGTGGAAGCTCCAAAGCTGTAAGTGATTTCTGCCCACAGATGAGCACACACACCTCCTGCTGAGACCCACAGGGATCCTGGAGAACATGTCTGAGGGCAAAATTCTATCCTATCCTTACAGCTCAAATTAAAAGATAATAAAAATCCCCTCAATATATAGTCACATGACATGAAGCTGATGTTGCATAATGGAATAGTACAACTTGCTCTGTTTCCCTGGCCTTCTTGCTAGAAAAGCAACAACATTGATATTTATCTTCATGTAGTGCTTTTTGTCCTATTTTTAAATCTGAAATAAATCTTGCTTGGAAAAAGCATTTCAGGACCCTCAGTGACACAGAATCTCTTCACTGGCAGAGCCTCAGTGACAGGCGTGTTTGGCCAGAGATGTGCCCTGGGCTCCTCAACCATCAGGCAGTCTCAAAAGGTTTTGTCCTCAACACACACACCCACTTTAATGAGAACCAAAAAGCAACACTAATACAGGCAAAAACTATTAACCAGGGTTGTAATATTCTATCTCAACTACTAGCTGCAGCATACAAGGTAAAACATGCCCGTGCCACCCCTGAAAAGCAAGGCAGCGTGCTGCCCAGTCTGCCTGAACTGCCACACAGCTGCTGCCACTTGCCCCACGCAACATCATCATTCCCCACTCCCCAAGAAATACTCCGAGGGGAAATACCTGACAGCAACCAACACGTGGCACAAAAGTGTGAGGTTACCATAGCTAACCATACACACAGAAATGAGAAGGAGAAAATACGGCAAGGTGTTTGTCCCTCCTCAATAGCTGTTGGACTTTTTAACACTAATTTTCCCAATAAAGCCTTAATAACAATACAGTTAGTTACCACAGTAGATATTTTCATAGCATATCATCTCCTTTTTTAAAAAACAAGCGAACAAAAAAAAAAACGTCCAAGGAGTTCATACTGAAAAAATAAACTCCTGTAATTCACACAGAGCAGATTCCATTGTGAAAACATTCTTGTTCTCTTCAGGAATGTGAAACTGTTTAACTCCATCTACACACTGGGCTCCACAGTCTGGAAAAGACCGGGCTGGGTTTTATATTTGTAAACCATGCTGAACATCCCACCAGCATCAAATAAAGCCACATAGGAAAAGGAAGCAATAAGGAGTGATGAAGCTCTCCTCTGCCCTCTGAACCTGCAAAGGATTTTTAACCATGTATGCTACATTATGCAGGTTTTACTTGCCTCTTCTGAGAATGGTATGGGAAAAGCACTGGTCTGAGAGGAAACCTCCACAAAGGCAAAGACAAGAAGTGTGGCAAATGCTGAGTGGGAGGATCTGGAAAATTGTTGTGTGTAACTTTACAAAATCTTATTGGTATTGTCAAGTTATTGCTTCAAAAATTAGAGTATCAGCAAGTGCCTCTGCTGATAGCAGAAAGCAGGGTGGGGCCTGACTTGGGTAAGCTGAGCTTAGACCAACAACACTCCCTGCCAGTCTCTCACTCTGTGGCCAACAGGTGCTGGAAGAGGACTGTTACCAGGAAAAGTACTGGAAGAGTTGTGACCCCTTTCTGTAGAAATTAGAGAGGGAAGGTAGCTCTTTGCAGCATGTGGCCAGTGCTGGGGATCGAGGGGAGACCCAGTGGGCTATGGCAGCAGCCCATGGACCTGCAGCACCAGCTGCAGCCAGAAAAGATGAACCATGAGGTGTCCAATGCAGGTGTTTTACAAATAATCTTTCACGATGCCTTCAGTACGAAGATGTTGGCAACTGAGTTATAGGTGCACAGGAAAAGAAGTACAAATGAATGCTGTAACAGAGGCAGCAGTGTGCCTACCGAATATCCCCACAGTGACACTCAGTGCAGCCCCCACTCAGTGGCACTACCTCATTTCACAAAAAGAGGTGGTTTCTATGTATTGAGAGGAACACAACCAACCTGAAAATAAGACAATAATCCTCACATTTATATATGTTGTGCAAACATAAATAAGTGTGCACATACATACATACATATATATATATACACACACGGTTCTAAATAATAAAGAGTGCATAACTCACACATATCATTGCAACACACACACATAAACCATGCAAGTATGTTAAGGAAAACTGAGCACATGACTGAAATGTTCTCTATCAGCAGAGGCAGTCAAATGCATGCTTTGAAACAAAAAAGTTTCTGTAAAACATTATGGACATCTCTGGATAAATCTTACTCAATTTCAGAAAGTCTGGATGTACACAACACAGCTTCACAAGGATCCATAATATCTTATAGAAACAAATTCATATTTAATGCAAAGAATAAGCTACTACATTTATTTTCATTATTTTATGCTGATTCCATACAGTATAAAAGATTTCCTGTTATGGGGAATGCTACATTTAAGTACTGTATCCACATTCAGATACAGGAGGATGTTCCTCATCCTTTGATAAATCTTGGGGCCCTAAAACTTCTCATGCATCAGGAAAGAAAGTGTCTATTTTATTTCTTTACATCTATTTTTTTTCATTGTACTCATCCAGAGGAATAAATGTTGAATGTATTCAACAAATCATGCTAACAGGAAAAGTTTTTTACAAAAATGTAAAGTCATGGGAGTCTTTTCTAGATAGATAGATACACATATACAGGTATCTGGAGATATATATGTGCTTAGGCTGTCACTGATCTTCACTAAGCAGGGATTTAACACAATTTTCCTATGGCAGGATCTGGTAACTATTTTAAAATCATAAATATGTGCAGAGGCAGTTACAGACCTTTTCATTTATTCTGCATGCACTTACAAGATTTGCAAAATACACACAAAGAAGCAGAAAGGAAGTTAAGGTATCTGGCCTAATTTCAGCATGTAGAAGTTAGATGTCTAGTTCAGTGCTAGTCAGTCAATGCTCAGAATTAAGTAGGTATTTGTAAGGGTACCTCAGTATCACCCTGTCTAGACAGGCACTCTGGAAGTGCTTATTCACTGCCTGTCAAGGGGGCTCACAGTAATGAGTTAGTGTATAAGTTTTAGAGATGTCTAAAACTGAGTGAGACAAATCCAGACATCCACAAATGCCTTTGCAGAGGTGAGGGAAAGACTTTTTAACCCGCAAGACCTGCATGCCAAGTTTGAGGACCACCTCCACCTTTCTGTGATGTGATGCCCACAGCTCTCAGGCCATCACTGGGCCCATCTCTTACTCCTGCAATGCTACAGCTGAGGCCTGAATACACATCAGATGTGCACCATTAGCAATGATGTTTCCTGCATTTGCAGCACATAAACTTGTTCCTATAACAGCTCTTGCTATTTTCCGTCATTTGGCTGGTGCTCAGTGATGTAACCCAGTGTGAATGAAAGAACCCCCTTTTTCTCCAGTCTCAACAATGTGCCTATTTGTGAGCAAAGCCACTGCTTTCCCCCGTGGATCTGGCTAGTGATATTTTATTTAAAATTTTTGTGGAAGCTTACGGGCTGAAGTAACTGTGATGTGAAAACCAGATGTCCATGGCAGAGGAAAGACTCAAAGGGCTTTCAGAAACAGGGAGAGTCATAATTCGGCTTCAGAGTCTGAGTTATTCTTCTCCACAATGGGTCCTGGAGATGGGCAGGGTGCTGTGCAGTTGTATGCAGGGGGTATGTGATAAAGCACATCTGTGCTTTTGCTGTGGGATGGGCTGTGCTCAAACACAGGAGGAAATGGGGTGAGCTGGAGCTTATGGTTGGGCCCCACTCTTCCTGCAGTCAGCCCATCCCAGCACTGCCACCTTGCTCATGCTCAAGAGCTTTATCCCATGGAATGAGTAGGGGTGCACCCAGTGTGGCAGCAGCTCTGGGCATCATCCTGCGTCAGCTTATGTGGCCTTTGTCACCATGTTGTAGATGTCACCATGTGGTGACAGCAGCTGTAGCAGACCACAAGGCCAGTAAAGGGGTGTCTCATCACCCCACTGGGGATCTGAGCTGCAATACAACCATGCATGAGCAGGCAATGGGATGCTGCTCCAACACGCTTAATCTTAGGATCTCTTTAGGCACTTCTGCTCAAGCCTACCTAGGTCACTAAAACAGAGCCCCAGATGCTATCATACTGCAATGACACTGAGAAGACCTCAAGCTTGAAGTCAACAAGGAGCCAATATTCTCTCCAACTACTTTTGTTGCCCAAAATAAACACTTTACTATCTGGAAGTTTAAGGCAGCAAGGAAAGTTCGACGGCAGGCTTCAGTAAAGTAGCATCACTATCTTTCTAACACCAAAATTGTTAAGAATAACTGAAAGCCCAAAAGACTAGAAGAAGCCAGGTCCTTGGAATCATCCTGCACCAAAGCAGGGGATCAGCCCACCACAGCTATCAATACAATCTATGCTTCCATTAGAAACACAGCTGCAGCTACTTTAGGATTTTCTGAGTGTGCTGGTATGACTGATCTGCTTAAAACACTGACTAAGATGTAAGAAATTAAAAACTTGAAATGGTTTGGCTATAAAACAGGATCCAATTACATGTCAAAGCCAGCCTGAACATTTTTGGATACATAAAAATTTTGAAGATGTGTTTTTGCAACTGTAGGTGCTTCAGTTTTTGCCAGAATAATTTTCAATTGTTTAAAAGTCTCCCTATATGTCTGCCAAAGGACGTGCTCACTGACAGGAAAAGCTAGTAATAGATGACAAAATAGCAATGCACTCGTTCCCACTCAAAATGTTGGTGAGGTCTTGCTTAAATGAGGAGATGACTTGTTTGCAAGTGCTGTAACAGAACTACTGTACTTTGATCATGTTTATTTTAATACTTGAAGCTGTAATTATATCAATAGGAGTTCTTCATTCATTTTTACTATGGGTATAACGAATGCAAATATGCCTTTTTAATAATTTGTGTCTTACAGCTTTATCCAAGCACTATTAAGAAAATGGATGTGGAGTTATTTCAGGATAACACCCCCAAAACATATTATATTTTTCCTCTCTCCAATACACAACAAAATGTAATTTTTACTACAAGCAAACTGCTGGAAGCTAGCCTCTTACAACCTGCTGTCCTGTTTTGATTGTAGGAAAATGTGAAAATTCTACGGTACACAATCATCTATGTTCCTTTAACAGTTTCCTTTGAGTAAGTATTTTAAAACAGCATCTCTGTTCTTTGTATTTTTTTCATAATTTTAGTTTCCTTATTTTTACAGACATGCTTTAATAGACAGATTAAATTTCAAGTATTCTCTTCACATTATGACTCTTACTAATTTTCCCTCTTGCTAATGAACACTTCTTCATTTTTGAGGTCAACGAGTTAAAGAGTTGAGGCTGAACCCCAGGAAGTCAAGGGTTTAAGCTGGTGCACTGCTGGCTGTGTCTCTCCAAAAGCAAAAGCAAGCACTGGTGGTGACACTGAGGCAAGCCAAACACCCACTCGCAGCAACATTCCCAGTGGTATCGCCCCTTATGGCATTCATCAATCTTCTTAACATTTAGCAGAAGATAATACTACCAAACCTGCATGTAAACAGAAGTAAGGTGCATACAAAGGTATAATTTATACTGGGCAAGTTCAAAATTTGAATTTATGAATGAGATAAAAATGAAGAGCTGAAAAATATAAGTACATATGGTACAACCAGCAAAGATGCACTTCAGCCTGAGCCCATGCAAACCAAAGCCTGGTGTCACTGCTTTTCACCTTTAAAACCACCTTATAACCCCCACCACAAAAGGGATATTTTTATATTCAACAACACTAAAGACTGCTTTAACTTCTGTAACAAAACCAGAAGCACACAGATACAGGACACAGCCTCCAGCAGGCAGGGATGTGCTCTGTATTTCCCTGTAAGGAGGGCCCTTCTTTAATAAGAGCTTCATCCGATCACTGTCATTGTTCTGGATAATGGATTACCTACACATACATTTTCAAGTGTAATGACACTCTTGCTTATTAAAGACCTCTCAGCTGAAGGGGCAGAATATTATGAACTGGCCAATCCATTCATTTCCTTGAATATGTTATTCAGTATTTTATGCTAAACCAGCAATACACCATCCATTTTAGTACAATGATCCTTATGTTCAATAAAACTGAAGTGCTGGATCATAAATCATTATAGTCATTTATTTTACATTAGACACATTAGCCACTATATTCCATAATCTATTACAATAAGGTGGATTTAAATGTACCCCAAGGAACTACAATAATAACTCGAGAACCAAATATAGCAATTATGGATAAAATATGCTTAACCTAAAACTGCACTAGCTGCATAGACTGCTGTGAACTTTAAATAAAATTTAGGGAAGATGATAACTGTCCTGGAATAAACAAGTAACAGAAGAAAATCAGAACCTCCTCTCTATATTTCCGATAGTTTAACATACCCTATGTATGGAGGAGTGGATGTTATGCTTATAAACCAGTGCCTACTAAAATATTATTATTCCATTATTACTGGTTATGTTATCTTCCCATCATGTGAAAATTTTCTACATTTTCCTGGTGTATTACATCCTACTTATGTTTTTTACATAGCGCTCTTCCCTGTTAGCTGTCTGCTTAACCTCTTTGGATTCCTTGTATGTCCTTCAAACTTCCTCCAACCATTTTAATAGTTTTGGTAAATTTTCCATAATGTGTTTTATACCTTTCTTGTGTTCTTTCAGCTTCAGGTTCAGTGACAACCTAGTGCAAAACCTGTTTGTCTCCTCCAGACACAGTGCCTCTGCACAGTCCCACAAATGGGGCTATTGGAAACTTTTTGGCCCCAGACCAAGAAGCAATCTCAAACGCTTGTGAACACAGTTTAGCATTTTTCAGAACTAGTGCCCTGCCAAATATTAGAAACGATCTCATGCTCAAGAAAGCAGGGACGATCGAACACTTCAGACCACTGGGATTCCTGAAGATGCCTGCTGCCAACCTGGTGCAGAAGAGAACAAGGATTAAGGGCTCCCAGGTATTGTCTTTATGAAGAACTGAGGCACGTCATGGACAAACATCACACATGCTGCTTTGTATTTATAAAACCATGCTTCTTTCTGCATACATTCCATTATCCTTGAGACAGTTTTTCTGAGTTTATTTTCTGGGTTTTTTTCTTCCTGGGAACAGAAATTAGACTTAAGAACTAAATGCTCACTACTCCCAGAGTAGCTGCTCTTACTTATTACTGTTAATTCTCTATTGTCCTGATTTTTCTATGATGTTTCCAAAATAACTACTGTTAACTTACACTTCTTAAATAATTTCTTAAGGGCTATATTAGCTGGATCTGCAGATATGTACATTGGATGTTCCCTTTTTCAATTGTTCTGTAAGCTTTAATTAGAGGTCTATGTCTATTTACATCACTTTCTTTACTTCTTTTTTTTCCCTACCACGGAGGCCAAATACTAAGACTGGATATTGAGTGTAGCTCCTTGAGCAGTTTCTAAAAGTAACCATGCAGGTCCTGCTGGATTTGACAGGCAAACCACTGCTGCCCTAGGTGCACTTCTGCTGCCTGCCCTGCACCTACATAGGCTTCAGTCTCCAGCTACTGTTCCAGCACCTTTCATGAGACTTTACATAAGTACGAGAAAATGTCCAGCTCCAGAATTTATTCACTATAAATTCAAAATAAAATTTTGCTTTGGCTACAAAATCGTTAACTATACTCAATAACAAGGGCAAATAAGGGCATCTGAACCAAGGTAAGGCAGAAGCTTACTTTTTCCAATGATACTTTCATATTGTACTTTATGGCACGAGCTATAGTGGTGAAGGGTGTGCTGAATGCAAAAAACCTCAGCTAGGGTTTAAATGTTTCTCCTAATTCCTATCGGATGTGAGATGACCTGTTTGTTTTCATTCCGGAGTTTCTGACTGAGGAGTGCTGCTGTGGTGCCACCAAGAAGGGAACAATGCACCCAGCTCTGTGTGTTTTGGGAGAGAAAGTAAATATTTTGTACCATGTCCATTGTTGAACAAATAACTTTTCTTTTTGATAAACAAGCACCAAAAATCTTTATATATCATGAGAAGAATTCAAACCTCTGCAGTAACCTTACACCACAGGCGTCTGGCACAGCTCTGCAAGAAGCAGCTGAGAGAGGCAGGAGCTCTCCCAGCCTGCTTTGGCCTTGCATTGCTCCCTCGGACTCTCATGTTCACCCACACGTGCGATATAGGAACAGAAAGGAGACACAAGAGGTGGGTATCTAACCAAGTCACTGTAGTTTCGTTTGAAGCAGGACAGAGCCTCAGAGGCAAGCTGCATGTGAACCTCACTTCCCGCTTGCTTCACGTCCTTGGCTGTGCTCTGCCCCTCCACCAGCAATACAAGCCACCTCTATCTGACATCTCCAAAGGGGAATCTTTTTTCCAAAGTACAGTGTCAAAATGGAAAGCAGTGCACAGCAAAGACCTCTGAACACTCAGGAGTTCTGGCAGCCACTGAAGAGTCCTGCCAAGAAAAACTTTGCTCTGTTATTGGGTATATTTACACAGCATGAACTGATCAAGTGGGGCTCTCCTTCCTTCTCGGTCCTTCCCGAGAGTACAAATGGAAGAGGGAGATGAAAGCAACAGCAGCAAAACCAGGTGGCATGGAACACTTCGACCAAAGGCAGAAAAAGTGCAGGCTGTACTCACGGGGGAGGGATGCCCACACTGACAGGGGCCAGGACAGCTTAGCAACCTGGTGGTCACCACAGCACACTAGGTAAGAGTGTGCCACCCCTCCAGACGTACCTCATACCATGCAGGCACCGTCCCACTGCTGCCATGGGTCTCTGGCAAAATGCCGACTGCAAGCAGGAGGAGCCTGCTCACAAAGGGCGAAGGCAGCCATGCTCTCCCTGAGGCAGTATGGCACAGGTGGTACCAGGAAAGAGCTCCTACTTTCAACTGCATTTAACATATCAAGCTGCTTAGTGAGACAGAGTGATCAAAAATGGCAAGTACTGCTGTTCCTTATGCATAAGTGTTGTACATTTTAAAATGGAGACAGAAGCCCTTAAGGTATTAGTATATTAAATTCTCTCAAAAATCAAAATCTCAAAAAAGCTGCAATGCCCAAACATCCCTGTCCACTCCAAGGCACTGAGTGCTGCCCCTTCCCTGAACAAGAAGATCTCTCTGCTGGAGTGAATGACCCACAGTCAATAGGCCAGTTTTCCCATCCCTAGCAGGGCCCATAGGGACTCTCACCAGCACGCCAGGCTGTGCTAGAGGCTGGAGAGAAGCAGCTCTCCCAGAGGACACCTCTGCCAGCACTTGGGGCACCGAGGCCCTTCCCGCCGCCTCCCCAGCAAAGCAGCTGGCCGCCTGAATTCCAACAGCCGCTTCCTGCCGGCGCGGCTGGCAAACAAACCTGTGGAAAAGTAAATACATTTATCACGCAGATTTCCTCTGCCCTTTTTTAAATAAGGAAGGGCTCGATTGCTTTCCTGAGTCAGATCCATACCACACTGAAGTCATATCATTGATAAATATGCATTCCCATGCTCATTCCAATGACTGTAGCCACGGGTGATAGAGGGTTGTGTGGTTTCAGGATAATGTGCCACAGACCCCTCTGTGAAGGAACACTCTGACCC
Source organism: Calyptomena viridis (assembly GCA_013390005.1). Taxonomy (NCBI): domain Eukaryota; kingdom Metazoa; phylum Chordata; class Aves; order Passeriformes; family Eurylaimidae; genus Calyptomena; species Calyptomena viridis. Next base: position 137,596 of record WEIV01016797.1, read on the forward strand.
AGAAAACAGCATTAGGTATGATGTGGACCAGCCTGCATGAGCAAAAAAGCCGGCACAGCACAGTGAGATGAACATGTCCCTCACACAGTCTTGCTGAAGCCAGCAGATACACAGCAGCTCCCTATTTCCATGTCTTCCCCTTACAAATATTAAGGCCTCTTGAAAAAAACTGAAGTGAAATTTAGCCGTGTTAGTGGCAGGAAATAGCCAGCAGTTTGAAATCACCTGAGCCAGGGATTTGGCCTTAAATTTTCCAATCTGTTGGTAGCATGGCATCAGTACCTTTAAAGTCTCTATTAAGAAGGGGTAAAAACAGTTGGAGAAGTCAGGGTCATCGCTGGGAATTTATACGAGAAATGTTTGCTGTACTGCAGATCAAAATAGCATTTTGACTCATTGATCCCCTGAATGCCATAAAATCTGAAGCGAGATTCTCGTGCTTAGCAGTGGGAAAAATGAGTTTCTTTGGCCTCCTATCATAACATAAAGAATGAGTAAAATAAAGAAAAACAAAGGAAAAGACAGAAGATATAAAGCTCTAGATGAGGGCAAAGACAAGTAAGCAATTAAAAAAGATAAATGGACTTCAATTTACAAAATACACCCCTAAACGTCTGCCTCAGTAGCATGTTTATCTCTTAATCAAGTCTTATTACAATCGCATGCAAATACCAGGATGGCAGGACATTCCTTCAAACTACGTTTTCATTAAAGATTCTGCTTTTTCCAGAATAATAGTAAATGACACGTGAACTTCATATGAACTATAGGTCATGAAAGGATTTAGTATTGGCATTTTTAATCTAAAAAGTCTGTGCCAGAAAATCAATATGTTTCAGTCGCAGCATTCGAATGCAATTTTCTTCACGTAACAGGGTTCTTTCTTTCACTCCTCCTTCCTCTCCCTCTCTCTTTCTCTTTCCCTCTTCTTTAAAAATAATGAATAATTCCCAGTTTTTCTATGAAACAAGCAGGCACATTAGAAGGCAACGACATCAATAACGCGTTACATGTAAACAGAAAATGAACAAAAAAATCATTCAAGGCCCCTTTCAAACTGGCGTGCTTTTCATCAGCACTATTACAGGTTCCATTCACATTATCGGATTGAACCACGCTGCATAACCAAGGTGCTGACAAGCCTTGATTACCCAATAACTCCTGTATTCCTTTCAGGCAGGTTCACCGAGAGGACAGGAATGCGCGGCCTTCCTGTGGGGCAGGCTGCTTTCCAGCCAGACCAAGTCAATGAAACCCAACGCCCTCCCGCTCCTGCGCGCCGAAACAGCCCCTGCATTTCCTGAGAGGCAATTATGACTTTTCCCTTCTTTATTCTCAATTGTTTCGGATAACAATTTATTGTACATCGGAGGGGCCAATATAAACATTTTAAACTCTTTTCATAACACTTAGAGGGGGCTGCTAAGTCATCTCCGTAGTAAATCTGTTGTCGGCTCTTTCCCATGCTGCAGAGTCAACAAATCTGTCTCTCACCCAGGGCAGGCCCAGCCAGGCGCTGCAAAAACAGGGGAAAATGAATGCAGCGCCTCATACGTCGCGTCTCTACTTGCTCTGACTTTCCCTGCACGCTTGTTAGCCGCCCACCTTTCAGTTTTCCTTTGCATGACACACCTCTCAAAGACAGATTGCACACAAGGAAAAAAAAAAAGGCAGTTTCAGGCCATAAGTGTTTTTCACGTTTGGATTAAACCCTGCTCCATCCCAAGAAAGGGCAGAGATGCATTATGCACTCACTCTTTCTAGCAACTTAGGCTGGAGCACTAATGAAAAGCAGGAGACGGAGTTGGCAGCCAGATGTAGGGCGAAGGCTTCTACCCAAAGGGAGCTGGAGCCATTAGGGCTGGGATCTAACAGAGGCTAATTCCCTCACCATGTCACTTGCCTAATTCCTTGCAGACAATCCTTCTCCCTTCCCTAACAAGTATGCACATATCAAAGGCAATCAAGCAAAATAAACATTTGCAATAAATTTATTTTTGGTAGCAATTTATACTGAACTTACTGTTATTTCTCCTGAACTAATCAGTTCTTAGTCATCTTCTATGTGTCCCCCGAGTGAAACAGCTGCTTTAGTATCACTTTGCATCCAGAGTGGTGGGTGTAATATTACCCACATTTCTCTAATTAACTTTTAATGACACGAGTTATCTGCACATTTTTCTTATTATTTTCTATTATTCTAAAGTCAAGCAGAATTCAGCTTTCACCTGTGTCTGCTGCACATGCAGCAGGACTTGTAGCTCCGTGTACAAAGCTCCCGCCCAGCTCTGGCTCCGAGCAGCCCCAGCTGCCCACCAGCTGCAGGGCCACTGAGATCTCCTGCTCCCTGGCACGGGCTCAGTTTTCTGACCAATGCCTGTGGGATCAGAGGAAGGACTATGTCTGTTCCTCCCACCTCTGCCCAATACACCAAGGCTGTCTCTCTTCCCAACTTCAGAGGGAAAAGAAGAAAGACAGAGTTTTTGCAAGCCCTGAAGATTCCAGAGCAGTGGGCGAGGGCAGGGAGAGCTGTGGGATGGGGTCAGGGGAGCAAATTCTTGCTGAAGGTGTGAGGCTTGGCCAGGCCACCTCATGGCACAGATTTCTGACAAGCCATTGCCACATAGGCCACACACACATACTATACTCTGCTTTAAGGCCTTAATATTCTGTTCCCCTGGACAAATGCATGGGTGTGTGAAGCCCACAAAGCCATACTTCAGAACTGGTGTCCCAATACCAGGTCTCTGAAGCAGCTGACACTGAAACCATCTTGGCACCACAGGCGTGCAGAAATACACACAGAAGTCTGCAAATGCACACACAGATATGCTGGGAACTTCCCTGCTGTAAATATCCACTGCCCAGTTCTCAGCTTTATTATTTTGTCTATTTTTTAATTCCCTGCACTTGGCTGTTAGGTTCAGCTCATTACTATGGTCTATTTGTTGTCACAAGCCTTTTCTTTTAAATGGTAAATATTTTGAGCTATCTGTGGTTGTGTTAGTTTACTTTTCAACACAGCAAACTAAGGGCTTTTTACTTGGTATCTCCTAGAAATTGAACAAAAAGTGATTTCCTACACAAGTACAAACAAACAGAAGCTCGACCATTTTCCTTCCAAGCAGCAGAGTTACTCCTGTCCAAGGAAGTGTGCTTGATACCTTTCAGCAGAAAACACACTGCTTTGGGGATTTTCTCAGACACTTATGATAGCAAGCTTTAAACTTTTCAGCATCCACCATCGGGCAAACAGTGTCACACATGAACAATTAAAAAACTGAACAAATCTGACCTTCATTTCCCTTAGATGACTATGACACTAACAATGCAAACAGTAGAAGTATTGATGTATTTTTAAAATCATGATTACAGTAACATAGATTATAGAAATAATTCTTGATACTAGAAACACATTAAAATAACACATTAAAATGGGAGGATGAACAAGACAGATACGCGATCTCTAAAAAATGGAGGATTAAAATATATTCCAGGATAGGAAATTTACACAAAGGTTTCTATTTTACCTGTGTCTATAGTAATTTGTTATATTAAAAGAAAAAGAAATGGGATTAACTGAACTCCAGGCAACCAGAAAAGCAATTACAAGGGATTCCTTGCTTGTTTAGTACAGAATAGACTTGAAATCTGTGTTATGAATGTGTTGAAATTTGACTGGATGAATAACTTGTAGAAATCTTAGGACCAGAAAGCAGTAAGGCATCACTTCATTGTTAATTTAGTCATGGATTTTTGTTTTACTTACTCCTAGTTTATATGAAGAAATCAAAATTGCACCTTGTCATATTTGTCTGGTATCTCACTCCCAGTTTAAGAGTAAATGTTACCAAGCAAATCCCCCAAGGAATATTTACTAAACATGACTCTCAATTGCAGGCTGTCTCCAAACAAAATCAGTTGCAGAGTGTAGCTTTACAAAATCTCAGTACATGACAAAAAGAGACCAAAAGTGGACTGCTGAGTTTTTGCAATTCAGTCCCATTCTTTCAGGCTGAGATATAACTACCATGTCTTCATCTTACACATGTTTTAGAATCCCCTCTTCAAAATAATCTGTATTCTTCAGCTCCTGTTCCAACACCCACCAGAATGGAGACTTCATATAGCAACTTACTTCAATCAATCTAAATGAAAAGACATGTCATCATCCCTGTTCATCCATCATGTTGTTTGTTGCATGCTAAACTCTAAGTGCTGTGGCTTTATAGGATACCTTTTTTAGAATTTTCTGAGAAAGCTTCTCCCTTAATTGTGCCGAACAAATTGTAATAACAATTTTTAATAGATGCTTGGGGACAGTTCATAAAAACTCTATGTACCATTCAAATAAAGGTTTTACAGAACTCAATCAGATAAAGGTGAAATTAATCTATTTTCTAAAAGCTATTCTCCTATACACTGAGATATCCTTTCTGCAGTCTGATTAAACATCCCTAATCAGTTATATCACCTCCTGGGATGATAAATCATAGGAAAAGGAGAAAAAGCAGGCTGAGGTGTGAAGTCAGTCCTGTACCACATAAGCATAAACCATCATCAACCCATATTAAAACTTCGGAAAAAAATCCACGAACACTGCAATCCCAGGAATCTTAAAGGGACAGGCTGCAGTGCTGACTTTATTTTCCAATTAATGTGCTATTTTTATTGCCAGTCATTGGTATTCTTTTCATCAATAAAGTCTTTAATCAGATGATTTTATTACAAAGTATTGTTGGTCCGTTAGATCTTGAGCTATCTTTCAGTCAATGCAATGCCTTTGTCACTCTCAGCCATAGAAGTGATAGATGTAACATCAGCCAACCTGCTGTCTTTTCTGTAAATATTGGCATCAGATGCTAGTGATACCAATCATGTGCTCCTGAAAACAAAGATTACTTCCCTCCATCGGCAATAAAAGGCGACTAAACTGTATCACAGCATGGTCAAAATACCTGGAAGTCTCCTCTGAAAAAACAGGGTGGCACAACATCTCTGCATCCAAAGGCTTAATGCAATACCCTGAAAAAGCTCTTCTGACACACAAACTCATGCCCCTTGAATCTCTGTCACTCAACAAATACAACCCCTGAACCACCAAACTCTCTGAAGAAACCCAGTCTGAAGCATGTTTTGAAGGAAAAAAGTTCAAAATCAGTCCCAGACAAAAAGAACCTGGGTCTGAGCTACAAAGAAACTCCATATTAAATTGGCGTAGGATTACTGTTGACAGCAGGGCAGGTGGCTGCTCTCTTGAAGCTCTCTTCCTCTCTACCCCTCCAGATGGATTCAGATCGATTTTGCTCGGCAACTGTTTCTAAATGTGCATCTCTTTCTCAAGTGCCACTGCGGGTCCAGCAGTGCTGAGCCACATTACCAGCTAGACAGGTCGCCTGTTCCCAAACACGAGCAGCAGCCTTGGGTCAGCATTGCCTTCTGAAGCAATGGCAATGTGTACGACATACACAACATACAGCTGCCCGCAGGACCAAGCCGGGCTGCAAAAGGTGTTTTTTTCATGAATTAGTCCCTTAGGAAAGTGTTTACCCCAAAGCAAACTGCTGGCAGCATGAGATGGATGAAACCTGTAATATTCACCGTACAACAGCACAGAGGCAGCAACACTGGGACTGTGCACTGAAATTCTTTGTCACTTCACAGCAAACTTTTCTTTTTAAACACAGGAATAAAAGATTTAGTAGACTGTGCCACAAACAAAATCAAATGAGTGTTTACATAGGAAAACCAGCCCTCTTGTAGCTGCACAAATAAATAATATTCTTTTTCTTTGAAGAAAGAGCATATGCTCAACATTCCTTTGTCCTGTATCACAATAGAAAAACCCTTTGCACTGGAATATCTGAATCACTTCTTGGCAGTCTCTCAAGGTAAACAGAGTAAATTAAAAATGAATGTTTATCGTAGGCACACACATACACACACACACTAGCAAAGTGGAGTGTTGTATTTGCCTATCAAACATAAGAAGCGATTGAGTCCATCAGTCATTCAAACAAGCAACTGAAAAGTGGAAATAATGGGACGACAACATCAGAAAACAACCTCCCAGAAAGAGATAGGTTTCCTCATAGCCATTTGTCTTGTCTAATTAATCCCACATGTGGGACTAGGTTGGAACATTAAAAAAAATTAGGTACAAAATATTACTTTCCCTGGGAAGCTTCAGAAGTACAAAAGAAACAGAAATGTTTTATGGTCACGCTTTGCTTTCAAGCTCCCTTGTTCACATCATCCTCTTAATGTGGGACTCTGCCCCTGTGCCTAGATGAGACTAAGATAGTGTTAGCAGCAGAGAAGAAAGCAGTTGGAAAAGCTGGGGAAAATTATGTCATTGCCACTAATAAAACAACTTGTCAGTTCCTAATAGATTTAAAACCTGTGTATTAGGTTGCAGACTATTCCTGGGCACCCACAGAGCGGTCATGCCCAAGAGCACTTCCCTCTGCACAAGACCGGTGAAAAGGGCATGACCTATTCCATTCCACGCAAACCTTGTCACAGTTTATCCGTATTTTTGTCAACTTGGAATTAGACTGCTGTAACACACTCTCCACAGGGCAAAACAAAATGCAGAAACAAATGCAGAATGTGTCAACTGCTGATTTAATGGAGTTTCATGCCAGGAGCTTGTTGCTCTAATGTGCGTGGGTCTGTGACATCTGTCCTCACAGGAGGCTGTAGGTATAGAGAGGTGTTGGGTTTAATATGCAAACCCAACAATCTCTGAAGGGTATCTCTGATCCTGAGTATGCACACAGACACACCCGCCTGGGTTCTGAAAGCCGTGGCTACTTCTGGAAGATGTGCTGGAGTTTTTTTGGTTGGTTGGTTGCTCTTTCTTGCTATTTTTTTAAAGTATATGGCAGGCACCTCCTCCATCACAATGTGTACCGGGCAGGCTACCAGGGCTGAAACAAAAGCAGAGCTGAACTGAAAGCTCCCTCAACATGCCAGGAAACATCCTCCATACACCCACTACTCCGAAGCAGACTACCTATGTCCCATTTTGAACATGACACAACATGAGCAGGGCTAATTTATATTAATACAGGCTTTTGAGAGAAGAAGGGATTGCAGGTTGCAGCATTTCACCAACTGCAGTCTGAGGGGCGACAGATGTCTGACAAATGTCTGCTACAATATTACTGATGCAGTTAATAACATAAAGACATCCAGGACATATACTGTGTGCCACCGGAGAGATGCGCAGAGAAAAAACATCTGAAATTCAACAAAGGCAAATGGAGGATTCTGCACCTGGGATGGAATAACCCAATGCACCAGCACAGGCTGCTGACTGACCTGTGGGAAGCAGCTCTGTGGAGAGGGACCTGGTTGTCCTGGTAGCCAACAAGCTGTCCATGAGCCAGCAGTGTTCCCTTGTGGCCAAGAAGGCCAATGGTGTTCCAGAGTGTTAGGAAGAGCATTGCCAGCAGGTTGAGGGCAATGATCTCACCTCGTTACTCAGCCCTTCTGAGGCTGCATCTAGAGTATTGTGTCCAGTTCTGGGCTCCTCAGTATCAGAGAGACATGGAGAGTGGAGAGCTACAAAGATTAAGGGACTGGAGCATCTCTCTTATGAGGCAAGGCTGAGAGAGTTGTGCCTATTCAGTGCCGAGAAGAGACAACTTAGAGGGAACCTTATCAAATATCTGTAAATATCTGAAGAGAAGGTGCCAAGAGGATGGAGCCAGGCTCTTCTCGGTGGTGCCAAGCAATAGGACAAGAGGCAATAGGCAGAAGCTGATGTAAAGCATGTTCCACCTGAATATGAGGAAGAACTTCTTTACTGTGTGGATGACCACACACTGGAACAGGCTGCCCAGAAAGGTTGTGGAGTCTCCCTCACTGGAGACGTTCAAGAACAATCTGGTTGCAATCCTGTGCAATGTGCTCTAGGATGACCCAGCCTGAGCAAGGAGGTTGGACCAGATGACCCACTGTGGTTCCTTCCAACCTTTCCCATTCTGTGAGTCTTTTAATGCAATGAAGTAAAATGTATATTATCCTTTTGCACACCAACAAGAAGCATGAAAATTATTCTAGCGCTTGGCATGGAGATGATGCCATGTCTGCTGGCAGCATTTGCCACAGAACCTCCTCACAAATAACACTCCACACTAACTCCGAAAGAGAAAGTGGCACTGGACAAAGCACTGCCGAGCTAAGAGCTTCACACACAACTTTGCATACTTTGGCAAGTTTTTACAAGAAAAGTAAAATGAAGATTGAAATTATGTGCTGTGCCTCCATCTAAAGCAGGCAGCAGTGAGCCTGCTTTAGACATGCAAATACTCATGTATGTGTGTGCACTGTGCATGTGTGTGTACACATCTTTACATACATGTACAGATCTCCTGGCATCCATATGTGAATCACTGGTACATTTCTGAGGCAAAGAAAATTTGTAAACCTTTTTTTTTCAGGAGAACCGTAAAGGGCACTTTCAGGATTTTGCTGAAGATTTTGCTCTCTCAGAGTACTTCTTCACCCGCTCGCCCCCCACCTTCCAAACTCTCATCAGTTTGCCTTCAGAAGAAGGAGGAATCACTTGATCCTTCCCGTTTTGGCCAGTGATGAGGATCTGAAGTGCTCTGCTCTACTCCCCTTCCCTCTCAACTTCCATCAAGGGAAGATGCTCCTCATGCTCGAGAACATGCACTGCCATGCTACAATTCCAAGCTGAATGCATTTAATTCATCCACTCCCTGAAAACCACTTCTCCCATGCTTCCTGTCTTAGTTGAAAGTAAACAGGTTAATTCCTGTTGCAATATATTTGAACCAGATGTATACTTCCCCACCTCAGCCAGAAAGAAAGGAAGAATTACAAAGTTTTCCTTCTCCTTTGAACAAAAATCCATTTTGGTTATTGAATCAGCTCCAGATCTCACACAAAAACACCTTGGCATCCAATTCTTCCTCTACTGTATAGCACATGCGTATTTTCCTTTAGCATTTATGGGGGCCTGAACATGATGCATCTGTTAGAAATATAACCAATGCATAACTGCTTAAATGAAACAGGAAGAAGATTACTAGAACAGTCCGATTAGCACACCAACATTTTATGTCAAAAACACTAGTAGCCAAAATTCCTCCCTTTGCCACTGGAAACCTCTTCAGGAGAAGAGTCAGCTCCCAGTACCAGCAGAGAAGCCTAAGGAATGTATCCATACACATCAAGATTTAGGAAAAACAACAGCAGAGAGATCTGTTCTCTCAGCACTGCTAATAAATAAGGTATTAAATCGTTAAGATTTCAATTACAAGGGAAGAATGTGCCTAACCAAATAAAAGCAGGAGGAGTTGAAATAAGTAGTAGGTTAAAGATTAATATTCTGGGTTCAGAACAAAAGGATGCTCTTTTGTGGCACTGTGCTTATGCCTCTGAATGTAAACATTGTTCCGAGAACCATTTTTTCTTTGCCCAATCTTTAAAGGGTAATAAATTAGACCTTGGACAGCCATACAAGCTGCTACTAGATGTGAATGTGAATGTGTCTGTAGAAAAGGCTGACTTTCAATCAAAGTCTATTGAAAGAATAGTTGGATTTTCTAAAGAAGCATGTTGTGCCTATTAACCAACTTACAAAAGGGGCCATTTTCTTGATTTATGTTTGGTTGCTATAGAGATCTTGCAGTACAGACTGGCAGGTGAAGCTCCCATTTAACAATCTCACAGGTTTTTCTTAGCTGTACTCAGAGGACATAGAGCTACAGTAGGTAAAATCCACCACACAAATACACCACACCTGTCAAACTTAAATATCAGATTTAAGTCTTTCCACGAGTTTATTGGGAATACAGTAGAGTTATTACACAGTCTTTGCCCACAAATGTTTTACACTCTGAAAAATCTTATTGCAGCGAGCTGCTTTAGCTCTTTTGGGTTTGGTCACTGATCCACCTCTTATTCAGCAGGTAATTACTGGTGAGCAGGATTCCAGCACATCACAGCATCACAGAGTTGTCATCTATTTGTTTGGGGTTTTTTTTTGCAAAGCAAAGAACACATTCACAAGGAAGAACCTTTGCTCCACAACAACTGATGCTAATGTGTGCAAGGAGGTGTCAACTAGAATAAGAGTAATAATAATAATTCCTTTGTCATGAAACACCAAAAAAAAAAAAAAAAGGAAAAAAAAAAAAAAACACAGAAAACATGCTACTGAGAAACAACATGTCATGTTGGAGTCAGATGGAATACTTTTGCATGTCAGTAGGTCACAGACAATTCAAGACCTGGACTTGAAAATGTTATTTTATAAGACTAGGTCTTCTGCCTAGACTCTGATAAAAGGTAGCTACATGGAAACTAGAGTCCTGGAAGAAGAAAATGCAGTGCAATTAGCAACCTATGCAATGCTCCAAACTGCACCCCGAGAGGACATATGGCAAATCTGCATGGCAGTATATGCTTCAAGTCAAAACAACCAAAACCAAATCAAACGAGTATCTAGGATGCTAGTCTTTCCTTAGCTGGATCTTGACATTGGCAGATACAATATCAAATATACAGAACAGAAAAAATATAAAAAAAAAAAAATTATTTTATTGTATTTAACATCAGAAAAAAACACAATTATTTCTGTGTGACTCCTTGATTCAACAAGAAATTTCCATTGACCTACCTTATGAAAAAGGAATCTGCATTTCATTAACCAGTGAAGTAATTTAATTAAAGCAAAAAATTTTGAAGAAAGCAGTGCCTCGAAGCTGCCTTACTTATCAGTATCGTCTACATTATTATCACTGTACTATTAAGTTTTACAGAAATAGAGAGGGGCCAAGTAAAACAAGACATTAAAGCATTATGGCTCCCTATCATTTTACACAAGTAGTAAGAGGTGATGGGGCTGCTTCAGGCAGGCCAGTCCCCCAGTTCCCCTGGAGGATAGACCCTACGCATCCATCTTCTTAGGATCTCTCTATTCAAATAGAGCCCATGGTCCTTCATAAGCAACTCCCACCTCTTGCCAGGAAAAGTGACCAGTTTTGCTGCTCTACCCTGCACAAACCCATCATGTTCTCCTGGCTCACCTGGAGAGAATCAAACTACACTTACCACGAATGAAAAATATGAAAACCGTAATTTTTTTTTGAGTTACTGCATGATGTTGCTCCCAAGGAGGCTTGATTTTGGTTCCTGAGGTGTATTTAGTGTCCGCAGAACAAAGATGACGCTGGGGGCACTAAACATCTGGAGCCACCAATAGGAAGGCAGCAGCACAGCACAAGAGGGATGTAGGTGGACTAACTTCCCTGTGCAAAGGCATTAATCCAATGCTTATCAACACACAGACGTGAGAGTCATATATGGCATTAAAAGATACACAAGAATAAAAGATTATCTCTTGCTAAGGCCAATACAGATGTCTCTCCAGTGGCAGATGACTTGGAGGTCAAGGTTTGTCTGAGCCTATAGAGCTGAAGTTAATGAAAAGGAGCTTTGCCACCAAGTTCAAGAAAGCAGGAGGGAGGCATGGACAGGAGGAGGTCTGACATCAGGCATCCAGAATTCAGTCTCTCCAGAAATGAACTTCCCCTTCTACCCCTCTGTCAGAGGAGAAAGCTGCAAAAGCTTGCTTATGATTAAAAAGGGGAGGAGGAGGATAATTGTGGTAATCTTCAAAGGATTTAATTTTTCCTGAAAGGACAGCAAGTCTTTCGTTGTTTGAACATATGGCTTTTGGGGAGAGGGCTCCAAGTTATTTCATTACTGTTCTTCTGAAATTTTGCTATTATCAGGAACAAACATGGCCTTAACACCAGAGCTGTGATGAAGAGAGATGACGTCCTTGTAAAGCTCTCCGTTGTTTGCATCCTAGTAATTATTCAGCAAATGGATTCCACCTGTTGTACTTCACCCAGCACATACAGATGGGACTGAAATATATCCTGGATTTATATTTTATTTGGACTACCAAAGCCAGGATTTGAATTTAAGGGGCAATGAAGGAACTAAGAATGTTCTGCATCAGAGACTTGGAAAAAGAAATACAGGACTTTGGCTGTAGCCCTTCTGCTCATATTATCTCCAAATACTTTACACACAGTGACTCCTCCTAAGGAAAGCAGAAGCAATCAAATCCATTACACTCTGCTGCTGAACTTTGTCTCAGGCCTCCTCTTGAAACATTGCTTTTACTTCCTGTTTTGTTTTTTTTTACATTAATGTCGCTGGCAATATTTAGACCATCTCTTGCTTTAACTCCAAATCATGATCAAGGCAGATTTGACTGTTAAAGCAGAATTACACAATATCTGTCATCCAGATTGGAGGGTAACTTATTAAACCCTATTTTATTGAAAGTCTGCATGTCGGCATTTTGGTTTTATACCGTGCATGTGTTTTTAGTGTTGAACTTGGCTTTTCCATGAATCTTATAAACATAAAAATCACAAAGACTGAAATCCACTCCCGGCTGAAGTAATAGGATTTTTGTCACTGATGTCCACAGGGTAGGATATCAACCCAGATTACTAACAGATTTTTGTTTTTTAAAAAAATTTCAATTTCTGTCCTTTCAGTGTACACCTTTTAACTGAAGAGGTCAGTAGGGAGGAAAATAATTCAGGAAGAAATGCTACTATTAAAATCATGGTCTAGATGACATCCTTGTGTATGTGCACGCACACCCACATTTGGAAGAGCTGCTGCGAGCACACAGAGTCACACGAGGTCTGACACCTCAGCTAGGAGAACACCAGTATTAGATCTGCAGTCTCTAAATCCCTGAGGATATGTACAGTATCTTAGAGATTCTAAATAGTGCAGACAAATAATGCTTAACACACATCCCTTACCTCTATAAAAACCCCACATTATCTACCTTACGTCTTTCTACAGGAAACAGGATCCTAGAGTTTGGTCTTCAATACGCATACACATGGTATGTCTAAGCAAACACAACACAGTGGTAACATCCATGTGGAAAGCTGCTGCAATATACAGTAAATAAATTTACTGTACACATCTCCTCCCTTCTGCCTGGTAACTCTGGGTACTTTTCAGTATCAATGCACTTAAGATCCTTTCAACAGCTGCACATTAAAAGCAATTCCATTAAAAGCAATGAGAGTGAGGAAAGAGGCCACCTTCTCCCTGCTCTATGCAGAAAGGGACAACTTAGGGAATTTAGACTCTTTGTTGCTGTGAAAATTTAACAATTGCCTTCAGCTCCACCAGCAACTACCAAGGGTTCAGTGTGCCCACCAGTTAAAAGTTTTAACATCAACCCTTGCAAGAGGAAAGTTCTTAGGTCATTTCTGAAGGTGTTTTGCTGTTTAATAAGCATACCTCCTCCTTTTGCAGGAGCAGGATCTTGAAAAAAACCCTTACAATAAAAAACTTTAAACCTCCAAAAGATTCTTAAATAGCTTTTCTATAACCCATATGGCATATAAATGAATATAGGATAGTGTTGTGTAACAAGTTTATTGGCATACAGTTGGTATGGCCAGATTACTTGTCCTTTTAGTGTGTAACCTTAGACTGTAGCCATTTTAAATGCATGCTGATAAATCTTAAACATACCAGTCCACTGAGCGTCATTTGTTCTTCATACTAGAGTATGTAAGTAGATATTTGCATATAAAATTCTGATGGTGCACAAAGGATTCGATTAATGCATTTCTTTGTAAACCTACTGAACCCACTATGTTTTCTATCATCAATAAAACGTCTAAGCTTTTAAACTCACAAGTGTATTTTAACAATTGTTAAGCTGCTCTTACGGCCTGTGAAGGTTCCTGGTCTGGTAACAATGGAAACTGGAGTCTTATGTTTATCTTCAGGCCAGGATGGATGGAGGCAGCAACAGTATATGCTTTCCTAAACTGACCTGCTAATGACCTGAATCCTGCCCTGAGGGGTTAGTATCCCTTGGAGTAAGAGGATATTTAGCTCTGATGCCTGTTCAACCTACCACTCATTTAAAAGAAATTGCCTCATCCAAGCTAAGGGGTTTAGATTCTATTCTCCCAAATTAATCATTCATATAGCATGTGGTATTTCAGAAACATAGATGTTAGTTATGAAAAATAATACGTATTAAAACCCAAGTGGTCTTGTACTGCAAAAAATAACATGGCCAGTGCCAAATGCAGAAGAAAACTTCAGTACCATGAAGACTTTAGAATGGGCTAGATTGCTTTTAACTTTCAATACTCTAGCCTCAGTATGTCTGTTTTGTGCATCAAGTCAGCCATTCTCGTGTCTCTGCTGAACCAAGGCCATACAGGGATACCAAGGTTTTTACTGACTAGCTTCCTCCCTTAGAAAGATGAAGCAAGTAGTTTAGATTAAACAGAGTGATTTCCTCCACTCTTTGGATAAAACTGATCTGTCCTGAGGTTATAATAAATTCAAGTACACTAAATAACTATTTTGCTTTATCATATGCATGTGCATTTTACATGTGTCTAATCAGAGATGGAAAATGGTACAGGATGGCTATTTCCATGATATCCTCTCTCACATCTGGAGATTAATGATGCAGCATTCCAGAAGGGTTGTACAGTTTGGAAAACACCCTGACATTTTAAGTGCAAACTCAAACATGCAGCCTTGCCAAGCACTACCAAAATACCACACTCTCTAATTTTCCTCATTATTGCAGGCTAATGATATGAACTGGACCCTTATTTTCCAGATTCTATGCTCTCTTCTTATCTCTGTGTACATCTGCATCTCGGTGTTGTCCAAATTCAGAGCAGCACTGGCTATTATTCCATTACAGGTTTTCCTTGCATGCTAATCCCCTGGGAGTCTGGCATCTCAGTTCACAGCAAACCCTATTTAAACACTCAAAATAAGAACCCAATTTACCATTTTGCAGAAACATCAATAACAAGAATTAAAGCTACAATAAAATTGCACTTTTATTTAAGTTTCTTGGCACAATTTCCATCCAGATAAAAATCACCATTTATACCAGTCTGAAAAAGTCAGAAAAAAAGTCTGCTGAAATTTTGCATCTAAGTCACTTCAATGTCTTGGAAAATGTTCTCCCTTTCCAATCCCCTCTCCACCCCCCACTACCCTAAAGGATCAAAATATGTTTGTACTTTAAACATTAACTTTCAGGAAAATTCTGCTCTGCAGATCCAAATATTACTGCCTTGGGAGATTACACACCTCCAGAGGCAACATTTGCTTTCTGCAGCCTGTGAAAAAAAAAAAAAATTCAATACCACACATGTCTATGTGTAAATCTACCTGCCATCATATTTATCATACATATGTATTTAGAACTATTTAGCAGTCAAACCTTTCTTAAGGATTTTACACTAGTTTCCTTGCCCATCGAAAACTTTTCAAACTTACAGCCTTAACTGCCTTTGAAACCAAATTCAATGACTCCTAGAAAGTTCATTTAAAAAATTATTTGCTTCTGCAAATGAAAAGCATGCTACACACCAACTGCTCTATGCCAGTATGGATGACAATTACTAACAAATCATAGTATTTGAGGATATCAACACCCGTACTTTGACAACTTTGCTCATTTGCACATACACCAGGCATAGAGCTAGGTTATCCCAGCAGCTGGGATGAACGTCAAACCAGAGCACTCCAGACTTTCCAGAAGTGCTTTCCATGCAACTAATGTTCCTGTACCTCCTCATCACTCAACAAACAGACATTTCTGCCCACTGCCTCGCTTGCTCCTACCAGCCACTATGTCTACACTCCAATTGATGCAGAAACTGGTGCAGACTGGGCCTACCAGGGCTGCCCAGCACCATGACCTCAGGTGCTGAGCAGGAATGGGAACGTACCTGGGCACCACAACAGCACCACAGACAACAAAAAGTTGTAACCGGTTACTCAAACCTTCCAGCAGCCAAAGGCTTGCAGGCAGCACTTCTGAGGATATGCCCAGGCAGGTGGCCCTTGTATGAGATTGGAGATTCCAAGGTGATTGGTGACCTTTACGCCGGCAGCTCCAGTCCAGATACATTGCAGGGTACAACTGGCACTGGTACATACACACCCCTGGATCCAGGTGCACTGTTAACAAAACTGTCTCTCCTACAGAGCCTGCAGAACAATACATTTTATATTCTAATGAAGTAATTATTAAAATAGGTAATTATTGAAATAAGCACATCAACTCCCAGTCATTAAAATCCTCCTAAACAGAACGGCATGATGGCTTAGGCTATTAGAAAGCTTGGCAGCCACCCAACGCCTACAATAGCTTCTAATTAATTGATCTCACCTCTAATCTGCTATTGTTAGCCTAGTGCTGATCATTTGTTTGGCCTACAGATCCTATTGCCCCTTTCATTTGATTGTATTTGTTACTGTACCCTCTCTATCTCTTTCAATTAAGCACAGGTTAAGTGGTTCAACCGCAAGAGAATAGGAGATAATGGCACCAATCAAAGTAATCTCTTTAATTTGCTAAATGGATTACAGGGAAACCCCAGCCAAAGTGAAGTCATAGCTGGTGGCCTTCACTTGAACTATACACAAAGAGTATCTAATTATTAACCCACCACATGCCAAACTTTACAGATATCCAATAAAACAACACAGCAGTTGTATACTTGCAAGGTTGTTCTCATTACAGAGTTTTCCACTGTAAAATTACTTTGACTGCAAAATCCTTATTTCAGTGTCTCCAAATACACCATACACCACACTTTCAAGTGCAACATATCTAGATATAACAATCAAAGCACTGCACTGCATACCAGTCAAGGGAGTGGATTTATAATCTCTTTAAGGACATGCTTGTGGTGGAGTTCATTTTTCATATTTGTACTATAAATGCAAATTCAGCTTTGCAACAGTATTGCTTCTGCTGACTGTAGAAGTTTTAATAGTAAATAAGCTTTGTCCTTAAACTGGCAAGTGGGTTTCTTCCCCCTCTCTTCTTTCTTCTGAAGTGTTTTTGAGCAAGCTGTCTGGCAAGGGAGCTTCACGCCCAGTACTTTGGCTGTGCATGTCCTTGGCTAATCAGTCAGGCAGTGAATTCAAGAATGTGAGCTGCATGAGATGGAGGGTCATTTCCTTGCAATGACAGGGAGAGTGGGGCATCAGAGAGAAAAAAGGTAAGAGGGGACAACAAGATTTCATGCAGAAGTAAACAGCTCGTTGGAGAAGCAGAATCTCTTAGGAGCAGCTGGATCTCTGCCTTTTCATAATAAATTGTTTTTATTAGTGACAAAGCAGAGATTACCAAGTACAAATCTACTGCTCCTGGCAGAATTCAACTTGCATCAGATGACAGGCCAGTGAAACAGAATACGGTATCATTTTGCACTTCCATTTTGCCTGTGGTTGGTTGATTTCAAACAGAATGATTACATTAGCCTCAAGCAGAACATCTAAGATATGAAATCGCCATATTAATTTAAAGGAAAGTGAGGTATATGGAGAAATAATAATCTATATTCCAGGCTGGATGACTTCAGATCCTACAAGAAGTCCATTAAAAATGGAAAAGGACTCATACTTTCCAGACCTGACACCTGGCCCACAAGAGAGCCCTTATTTCTAACAATTGCTACAGTTGTCTTGTAAGGTCAAGAGCTGAAGTTTGGGTCTCTGACTAAGATCTTTGCAACCTCACTTGTTTGGGCACCAAAGCTTTTTTACTGGGATTGTCAACTTTTCATAGTCACTTTTGTGATGGTTCCAGGTCATTTCTATGCAATACAGGCACAAGCAAAGGAATTATATATATATATAAATATCCAAATTTCCAGCAACACTCCCAACACAGCATGCCTCTGTTCCAATGAGATGTCATAATTCATAACATGTTTTTGTTTGCATGGTAACTGACCAGTAACTTGGCATTCTTCTGCTGTTCTGTGTTTCGACACCAGTTCAAGCAGTAACTGCTAAAAGCTGAGCACATACTTCCTGCATTATTGAATTAGCAACTACGTATACTCAGTATAAACTTCAGCAAAGTCCTTCCAGCAATTGCTTGTATAGCAGGGATGGTTCCAAAGAAAAAAGCACAGCTGAGCCCTCGCGTGTCACCTACGATCACCTAAAGGTACACACAAGGAAATTGCTTACTCTGAACATATTGTACATTTTGTAAAAAAAAGTACTTTTTGGGTGCATTTTGGGTAAGAGGGTGAGATGCGCTTCTTTTTCCACTCACCAGACCTTTGTCTCACTGTACACTGTCCTGCTTACGTCCTGGCCTGAGGCACCCCGGACACCTCCATGGGCTGACTCCACTCATCCAGCCAGCAAAAACAGAGGCCCTTCTCCACAGGATGTGGGACCTGGACTGGCTCCCTGGAGGAGCCCTGCAGCACCAGCAGCTGCAACCAGCAGGGACTGGGAATCAGACTGGAGGAAGGGATCCCTCAGGTACCCTGTCATCTGCCAGGTAATACTTGCCCTCCTCCTCTTTTACATATAGAATGCAAACAGATCAAAATGATCTGGAGCACGACCTGCGGCCCATTCCCATTTTTACCTCTAAGAAGTCCTTTTACGGAGATGCACTTTCTGTCTACAGCAATCCATTGTGGCTGCGTATGCACACCTGACCTAAAAATATATGGCTGGCTGACACCTTCAAGCATGGAGGAAATCAAATGTCTAAATTTCCAAATGCTTTTGCCTTTGGGGAGCACACGTAAGGCTATATTCTGCTTTCCAGCTGTCGCAGCTCTAACAACCTTAATGGATTTAACAGCACAGATAGAAATGGCCTTCCAGACTTTACGCGGAAAAATATTTTGCTATTTTAAATTATTCTATTTTTCAGGTAATTCATAAAGATTAAACTGGGCAAAAGGGAAGGTGGAAGCTTACCCAGTAGTATTGTTGGGTTGGACATTATTCAGAAAGCACAAGCTTTGGGGATCTGCAGTGCTGATTCAGCCCATTCACAGAGCCAGGGGTCAACCCACAGCTCTACTTCTCTGGAATGCAGAAATATTTATGCACATCTGGAAATAGCCCATCAGCACTGGAAACTTTTCTAGCATTTTCCCTTCTATTACGATACAAAAGGTACCAAGCAATCCTTTTTTTTTTATTTATTATTGTCCTATTTATCCAACAGTCTTCCCCATCATTTATACACCTACATTAAATAAGCAAGCCATGCCTGTTAGGAAGTAAATCAAAATGCTTTGAAATCTGCCAGGGTCGGCACCAATAACACAAATTGGTACATAAATATTGACACCCTAGTAATCCTCCCTCAACAAGTGAACCAAATAAGAAACCAGGCAAAGCCCTCCCTTTTTAATTCCGCTGAACTACTGCTATTAGCATGGAGGCACCCCAACACACACAAGTCCCTGGCTCAAGTGACAGTTTTCAACACCACCTCAATTAAACCTCCTCCAAGCAAATTTAATCAGCACAGTGAACAGAATGGCTTCTGAAAGCAGGGAGCAGTTTACATTAGCGTTGCCAGCACAACTGTCAACAGTGCTGCAAAAACATTTTGTTAAGCATCAATGGGGATTTCTGGTTAAAAAAAAATAAATCTTACTGCAACTCTTTGAGCAAACCACTTTAGAAAGGTCCTGAGTGAACATAGGGAAAGGCACTCTCCCATCTGCACCCCATCCCTTTCAGTTTCAAGAGGAACATCTCTGAGCATTTGAAATCCTCCCCTATGTTTAACGTTAGTGGTGATATTCCAGGACTTAAATTTGGAATCACAGACAAACCTATTCCTCTTTTTCCAGTTCTTTCCTAGGTGTCTGCTTGCAGTAAGGGTGGAAGACAGATTGCTGGGCCAGACAGACCCTCAGTCTGAGCCAGCACAGCCTTTCTTGCACTCATATTGCAATATGTTTCCTACACTACTCTGTCAAAGGCAGTGCATAAACTATTAGCTCTTTCTTTCTTCTGGCTGTATGAAGTCTATTATTTAGGTAATTATGCTAGGAACTGTACCAAACAAATGTTTTCCTCCCCTATTGATGTGAGACAAGTCTCAAGACTGATGATAATTCCATTACCTTGCTATACAAATAATGTAAATCTCACCGATGGGTATTTTGCATGATCTCTGACTGAAAACAGCCCTGAAAAAATACAACTGCCTCTAAGTCCTTTCTTCCCTAAATCCCAACTACTGTGGAAGGAAATGAGAAGCAACTCTTCCGTTAAGCAAACTAAGACAGCACTGTTAAGCCAAGCGAGCCAGATTTTTTTTTATTAATTTCTGTATGCAGCAGCACAGGCAGATCTGCTCACGAGCTGCCCTACCACCTCCACACCACCAGCCAAAGGTGTGCTGGTCAAAAGGCTCAGGACTCCCCTTGAAACTCATTTGCTGTGTAAAAATAGTTGCTGCTGGCAGCAAGGGCAGGAGAAGGAAGAGAAAGAGATGTAAAACAGTAGTGCAAACTCTGATCTACTCTCAGAGACCAAAGCCCTCTCTTCATGCACAACACGGTTGGAGCTGAGAGGCATTTCCGCTGTTTCACTGCAGGACTTGGCTATTCAAAAGGATGCTCTTAGGGACTACGGCCCCGCTGCCTTTCCTCAGTAGAGACATGTCTTCTGCAGTCACTACAGACATAGATTTCTGAATGCACAGTGTTAAGAGAGAAACTCTAAAGGCACAGTTACATCCAGATAATAAAATTTCATCTCAAACTATGTAGTTTACGTGCAAAGATGAACTACACAAAGACCATAGGAAAGGCCCTTTACGAAGTCTGCTTTTAGCAGTCAACAAGAAAGTTGTAAAAAGTAAAAAAACCCCAACAACAACAAACCCCAAACAAACAAAAATCCCCACCAAAAAACCACAACCCAAAAAAACACTGTAGTAATAAAAAAAAAACAAATTAAATTGTCTTTTAATTTCTCCTGGTATGTCAAATATCTCATCTCTCTGTCAATAAGCACAGACTTCTTCACGGGCTCTATGCTAATTCCTATGCTTTTCAGGCAATGAATATGTAAAAGTTTACTAATACTTCAGTAGGAGCTAAGCAGAAATGAAAATATTTTACGTCTAGAGCACTCTTTCAGAAAACATCTGCTAAAAATCCCCAATTTAAACTTAGGCCTATGACATGCCAGGCTACTACTGCAATCCCAAAGTAATGAGGAATGCAGGAGAAAATGACGAGCTTTGGTGCTTTTCCTACTAACCCTTCAATAAATCTGTGAAAAGTATCTCCTCCTTGAGGGGTGTATCCTTCCCTTCTAATATCCAATTTTAATCTGAAGAGGAAAATCAATTTCCTAGCTCTGAAAAAACAGGTTTTTTTCTTTCTTCAAGCAAAAATATTCTCTAAATATGACTCAAGTTATCAAGTAATACTGCTTCAACCAAAACTGAACTCGTTCAGCAAATCAACCTTTTGCAATTTGCAGTCATCTTAATGCCACTATGCACGTATTATTTATGCTGCATAGACACAGCAGCAAAGACAAATGCTGTTAAAACCTAGTCAGAGTTTTTAGACTGAGGATATACACAAAAGCATTGCTGCTGCACAATCCCATATGGCTCTTCAGGCTGCCTGGTTTGGCTTGAAGCGAAGCAGCATCTACTGAAAGCCAAGGAAATACTATCACTCAAAGACACCAAAATAGCCATGGAAAGAAGACACCATGCAACAACACAGCATTCTTATAACTGCACTGTAGAAAAGTGCCTCTCTTCAAAACTGTTAAAGAAAAATCAGAACTGCTCAATAAAATATTTTGTACTACTAATGAGACAGAAAAATAAACACTAAACCTTTTACAGTTTCAGCAGAGCATGTAATATAACTTAAAAAAAGCTAAACAATTTAAATCCTCAGGCTTTAAATGCACTGTTCACATGATTTCCTAGACAAAATTTAAATCCACCAGTATTTCAGTAGTTCCCTAAATTGATAAGCTATACTATTCTAGCAAAATCTGTTCAAACAATAGAAAAATATAAAGTGAGTGGTGTCAATTAGGTATTAGCTGAAGTCCTGATGTGTAGTAAAATATAAAAAGTATCTAGAAGGTAAGACTTTAGAAAAACATTAATATAAAATACCTGTGAGTACAATCGTTGAGGAAAAATAATATGTTAAGCCAAGTACATATGGAAGCATCTAAAATTACAAGCTCTTATTTCAACTGCTGGTTATTCAGTAGCTAATCTGCACTGGAAGAAGGTAACTAAATACAAATGAATTGTTAAAAAAAACACCCAGTATTTGCTTGAATATTTAACAGCTGGAACAGCTGGACTGGATTACCAAACAATGAAATTCAGTGTGCAGTCAGGTAGCAAGGCAAGAAAGCTCCCTGAACAAAGGCATAGTAGAAGGAAATAAAATAATAAGTATTTATAACAATAATTTTTTTCTCTTTCTCAGATATTAAATCTTGCACTGAATGTCCCATTTCACAAGTACACGTGAATCAAATCCATGCACCCAAAAGCCAGTTTCTTTAAACTTGCTTTTTAAAAGTGAATGGTTTCTTAATTTCATTTNTGTCCCATTTCACAAGTACACGTGAATCAAATCCATGCACCCAAAAGCCAGTTTCTTTAAACTTGCTTTTTAAAAGTGAATGGTTTCTTAATTTCATTTTATTGTGACAAGATGAAATAGGATTTTTTTTTTAATTGAATTTGTTGGGTTTCCAGAGCTGGAAGGATACCTTAATTTTTATTTATTTATTTATAAGTATATGAAATCTTAGGAACTTTTTCAGTCACCCCTTATCTACACGGTCTGCCATCACTGAAAGCAAGAGGCTTATCTCAGATATTGACCCAGGATACTTTTATTGAAATGGTGTGAACCTGCTCTGACACTCTCTGAAATATATGAAAGTGCAGTGTAAGTACAGAGGCCCAGACCAATTCCCAAGAGATGCAGGACTGTAATATGCAAAGGTGTCTTGAGATGAGGAGTTGTTGGCTCAATGATGGAGAGCAGTGGGAATAAAGTAAACCATTTTTCATCTTTCTGTTTCTGGTCTCCACAAGCTCATGGATCATCTCCCCATCAGACAACAGCAAGTGAGATCCAATCCACCTAATTTAGATGGACTCTCTTGCAAGGGTATATTACACACAAGTATTATTTTTTACATCTTGCTTAAATGCTAGCTGTCTAATGGCAATTCCATTTGCAAACTTTCAAAAGCATCTTTTTCTTTCCAGCACAGGAAACCTGAGTACTTATTTTACAAGGACTGCAGCACTGGTATCTAAAACATAGATAACTAGATAACTGGATTCTCTTCTGATCTTCTGATCTATTTTCCCCTGAACCTTCTGATCCCTGGAGACAGCCTGGAAGGTTCTTCCACCACAGACTTCTTCCTCCAGCTGCCACATTTCTCCGATTCACTGAAACATATGCTGTGTTGAGTGCTCTTCTGGTAGCCATATCATTGCAATGGCCAGGTGCTCCAACACCAGGGCCTTCAGTAGATATACTGACAGACTGATCACCAATCAATTGATGAGACCAAACAAGTATAATCCTAACAAACTTTTCTCAGAGGAAGCCAACACCTCATTAGGATGGCCAAAACCTTGGAAAACGCAGCAATATGGAAGACACTGTTGAGTTCAGGCAGTTGATGCTGTGCCAAAAGACCCATCAGAGCTGCTCCAGCTCCTCAAGTGGAATTCTTTTATGTTCAGGCACTGACTTGCCTTGCCAAATATTTCTAATGCGATTTACATACCTCAGAAAAGATCCCAAACTTTGCAAGTTAAGCCAAAACACAAGCCCAGCCAAAGCCTCCACCTGCACAAAATGTTTATTTTTAGCAGCTGCAGACTTAAGGGAGCCTGGCAACAAATTTGACCTGCAGCTTCTCATCATGCCAATGCTGTGTCAACAAATGGCAGGCTGGCAGTGAACACATTATACACAGCACTATCTGATTTATCCAATGTATTCCTAATCAGAGAGGAGACAAACAGTGGGTACACATGGGAGACCTAGATTTAGAGGAGGCTCCTGTTCATCCATTTGAGAAAGATCTGGCTTGAACAGCCTTATTTTTTTGTTGGCCAACCCGTGCCCATTCACGGATTAAGGTGTTTGTTTACTATTTTGCAAAGGAAGCAGGTGCTTAACAACAGTTGTTTCATCACAAATTTTTCACTGCAGTTCACTGTAAGCAGGGGAAAATGAAGCAAAACACTACAAAAGTCTACAAGACAAGAGTCTGCAACTCACATTCACACTCACATTCACAGACTCGTCTCCTTACTCTAGTCTTGGATGCAGGGAAACACCCTGGGTGCACTGGTGAGATGCTGCATTCAAGTGGCAAATGCCCAAGCTTGCACAGCTTTCTGCTCCCACCAGTGATGCCAAAGGAGGAGGCAAGGACCAAGCGTGCTGGGGACCTGGGAAGCCCACAGCATTCCTCTCTGCTCTCCCTGCTTATGCAATGGCCTGGGAAGGAATTGGGGAGATCTCTGCTGCGGCAAGGCAGGAGGGAGGGGACAGTGTTTCTCAGTGGGAATGCAGCAGTGACAAGCTAGGACAGAAAAGACAGGCAGCAGGACAGTCTTTGCACTCAGGTCTGGGGCAAAGGGGTGAGGGAAGAAAAGACCCCACGGCTCTGATCCATTTTGTTCCTGCACAGCTGAGACACCCTGAGCCAGCACTAGTTTCACCTTTTCTCAGGCCAGAGGTCAAGAGACACAAATGTGTGGAAATGAAACCTTGGGATGAGCCCATCTTGCATGCAGGACCCTGCACTACAGGTAACCCACACACAGCTTTACTGACCCAGCCCAAACCCCAGTAGGGTCTGGAAAGCTGATTGATCCCACGGGCTGAGTCAGCTGTCATAGCACTCCCAGCAGCTCTGCTTGCGGAGAGGCTCGAGGATCATCACCTCCTGTTCCCAGAGCAAGAGTGTGATGGAGAGGTGAAATATTTGATTTCAGGTAACAGAGAGCTTGTCAGCTTTTTTTTCCAACATCCTTGCCAGATTATTCACAGCTAAATTTAAATGGCAAACAGTTTCACAGGTGAAACAAATATGAGTCCAGGCTGCATGTCACCTTGTTACCTCTGCTGCCTTGCCTAAGTGAGGTAGGTTTTTTAATTCTGCTGTGCTCACTGATGATCAATGTGCAGCCCTAGCAGCATTTGACTGGTACGGAAGCACCACTCATGGTGCTTTTTTTGGGCATGGGCTTGCCCAAATGCCAAGGGGACTTGTGGTCTGAGGGTTTAAATGCCAGCTTTTCTCCCAGATGAGAAAAATTTCACTGCACAGAAAGCAGAGATGAGACACAACCTCCACATAACCCAACCCCTCTGGGCAAATACCTTCAAAAGACAGTTAAAAAAAAATTTAAAAAAAAAATTAAAGCTTTTTATCTGATAGACAAGTTATTATTAAACTGAAAGAAGGGAAACATCAGAGAGAAAATCCTGAACAGTGCTGACTACCCACAAATGCCATTAAATTAAAAAAAAAAAAAAAAAGCCAAGACAACAATGAAACTCTTCACCCTTAATCCTGGATTTATAGATGTGTTGTAAAATTTCAAAGTCATTTGGAATAAAAGGGCAGCTCAAGAGGCAGAACGATAAAGAGATCTATATATAAACATCAGTTATACAAATAGATAGCCTACTTAATGCCAATATAACATAACGACCAACAAGTGAATACCCTGTTACACAATATCAAGTTTTTGAAAATTTGGTAATGACATGGTCCTTCAGAGGAAACGTAAGAAAACAACGGCCTGGCAGGGAGAAAGAGCATTCATACTCCAACTGTTAACTCAAAGAGGAAATTGGGAAGTTTTAACTCTGGGAAACAAGACAGCTCTTTGAAATTTGTTGTTATGTTTTGTTTTCCAAACACCTGTTGAAGGTATTTTTGACCCCAGACTGCAGGTCTGATTTTGGCCACTCACTGTTAGCAGCCTATGAAATAATCTGTATCTTTTATCATCCTTTTTTTGCAGGGTTAGAGGAGGGAGAAGTGGCTGAACATGGGAGAGGATGTTTTTAGCAAAAGGCCAAGCAGGTCTCCTGACAGTGGCCAGACAAACCTCCCCCAGTCAGATCTGGACTGGAAAAAGCTGGGAGTGAGCCAGGCTACTTTCATAGCTGGCCCTCCTTCCAGCAGAGTACCTGACTGGAGCCCTCCTGAGGTTCTGTCCCACCTGAGACACAGGATGAGGATACAGCCTGCATGGGGCTGGTGGCCTCAGAGCAGAGCCTGGAATGCACAGGTTTAGTTTCCAGCTCTGCCACAAATTCCACATGTTACCCTGCGCAGGGAAACTTAAGCCCCATGCTTCCCTTCTCCATTACCTCTGCTCTTCCTGTTTGTCCATCTCCTCCGATTAAGTGTTGAACTTTAAAAGTAGGGGCTGTGTGTTCACATGGTATTTCAAGCAGTGTGGCTTCATAGGATTTGGCACATTCATGTGCAGTGAAATAAATCAATCAATAGTCAGCAGAGTTACATTACAGCATAGCGTAGGCAGAGATGTCTACTACAGGGTCTACCTTTAGTTTCTTCATTTGTTTCCAAGAACCTTAAGGATACTTTTGCTTAACTACATAATGAAAGATTAGGGCTAAATCTGTAATAAACATGAAAATGAATAGTCATTGTCATTTTCCTCCTACTAAAAGTTTATTACACAAAAAAGCCTACTGAAGGCATGGGCAGCTATTAAAATGCCCACACACCAATTCTGGTTTCACTGCTGCACAAAGCAGTGGGGCTGGGAATCCCTCTGCAAGAGCTCAAAAATAAATGGCAGTTGTTTAATGGAAGGAAAAAAACCCCAAACACCAAGAAAAAGGGAAATGCAGGAATTTATTCATGCACTGAAACAACTGCTCCCATTTGTTTCATTGGAGCAACTGTACAGCAAGAAGGAACTGTGCCTGCTGCCATTTTCAGCTGTCAGTGGCTCACCAACACGGCAAGGCATCTTACCTGACTGTCTGCTGCCAAACCCTAACCCTTGGGTCCTTCTAAATAACCACTGGAAGAGGTTAGGTGTAAACCCTATGCCACCCCCATGGTGCAGGACACCGGCGTGGCAGGAAACCTGCGGGACCGTGACAAATGTTTCAGCACTGAATAGCAAAGCCATAGACTCTCTTAAACCAGCCGTTACAGTGCCTATATTTTAATTTTAATGGCGAATCTTATGGAATAGACATGTTGGAAGAGCAATAAATAACAAGTTATTGTACCCGATCTTTCATTTCTGAATAGTTAAGGAGATTAATGTACTTGTCCGCATTACTACTCTGAGCTATTCTGAAACAAAACCCTGGGCAGAGCACTTTCTCCACAACTATGGACATACCAAACCGTGGGCATGCTTTGCCATTTGCCTTCACAATACATACCACAGCATCTTGTTTGGATTGTCTTCTCTAAATAAAGGGTAGATCAATAAATAAATCTAATCAGTACATTAGAGTAGTAATTATTTGGTCTGACACATAATGGGTGAAATGAAACAACTTCAAAAGAGATTTGCTCAATTAACACAAGACTTTATAATGGCACTAGAATAAGATCTTATCGCAGATCTAAATAGCCTGGACTGCAATTTCTCTGTGAATCATACTGACACGCTCCTGACAATCATACTATAATTAGAGGGATCTGTCTGCACTTCCATGATATCCCTAATCCCCTGTTTTGAATATTTAATAACTACAGAGACTGGAAATCAGTGCACCATACTTCAGAGATAATTCCTGTAACAAGGATGTAGGGGCTGTATCGCTGCAGCCTGTTCTACTACCTGAACACTCCAACTTCTTAGCATCTTCCCTGTGGGAAAGTCAGAAGACCTGGCTTTGTTGTGGATAGATATGGCTCTATCATGGAGCTATCCATAGCTGCAGACCCTGAAATGCAATTCATCAACAAAGATCAAACATAATGCTGGGTTATGCACTTTCCCTTTGTGCCTAGAGCTGAATCAGCAGCCCTGCTTGGCCACGTGGTACATACAGGTACAGTATGGAGAACAACTCTAAAATTAAGGGCATTCAGCACAAAAGAAAAGATTAATCTCTTGACTATATTTCTGTTGTTGTAAAAATCTCTAAAAGAATATTTTACAAGAGAAAATCAAAAAACTTGTTTCTTCAGAGAAGTCACCTCTACTGGGTCTCAGAGCAAATCCTGGAAAAATTTTTCAGTGAAACCACAAACCAGTTTTACTTCAGGGGAACTCACTGAGATTTTCCTTAAAAGAGAAGCAAAATTACCTATATATGACCAAGATGCTTCAAGATTTTCTCATTAGGATATTAGCTGAAAAGCAGTCACTAAAAATTGCTCACATCTTCTATCTGTCTTGTCTTTTTTTAAGAAATAAAACTTTTCTTGCAAAAAGGGGGGAAAATACCTCAAATTAGCATTTTCCCAGGCTTTCAACAAAGTAGAATTCTAAAACTGTTGTGTCACAGGAAAAAAAAAGAGCTTTATTGGATTTTTCAACACCTATGACCTCATCCATTAGCAGAGGCAGAAGTCTGCAAAGATACCAATTCTGCGCAACGCACAGGTTCTTCTTTTAATGTACGAATCAAATGCCTAATGGCAATGCTCACGAGGGGTTCTGTTCAGCAAAAACACCAGCTCCACTAACTGCTACTTTTCCACATCCATAGATATCTATAAAAAAATGGTGCAACTGTAAGAAAAAAACAACAGGCCTCTTTCATCTTAACTTACTATTAATTAAGCTGCTCATACAATTTATTTCTTGGTAATTTTACAAAGAACCTAAGCAACTGTGAACTAGGTTCAAAAGTGGGGGAAAAAACCCCTTTCTTTGAAGGTTTCTTGCAAAATTCTACTGCATGTGCATGGAAAAAATAACCTTGTCAGTACAAAATGCCTTAAAGGAATCTCCCATCAAAACCCCAGCGAGGATGTAGACTCTTGACTGAAGAGATCAGTGCAGTCTCTGGAGACAGTATCAAAGGCAGAGACGTTAAGCAACAGCAGATTTAGCAGATCTCTCACTTCCATCTCTTCACTCCAGGATGTCAGCCACCTCGAGAGACTAGCTCACATCAAACAGAGAAAATGATCAGCTATAGGCTCGAAATTAAGCTTACACGGTTTCACAAAAGACCGGAGTGTTTCTGAGAGATAAATACACAGCTGAATTTTGAATAAGGAGCACCAATCACTGACAGCATCCTGCTCATCTCCATCAGCAGCCGCGACAGGAGCGACAGCAGAGTTCCATGCACACAGCACTGAGGAGGCTCACTGGCACCAACTGACTTCTGTCTACACAAACACCTTCACTTTTTAATTCGCCAGGTAAATATGCAAACCAAGACAGTTTGACATCACACATATAAAGAATGGGGAAAATACAAATTTAAGAGACACTGCTGAGAAAGACCTACATGGTCAGACAGAAAGCATTTTGGAGTTTGAGGTAGTGAAGCAGGAGATGTCAAGAGATCACATCAATGCTAAAATAAGGAGCTGCAGTTTCCTCTGAACATGGATCATGTCATAACAGCAACTTGAAACTTATGGGGGATGCAGATTCTTGATAACATCAAAGAATATCTCCTACTTCTAAAAGCCAGTCTATGTGCCATCATTTGGCAGATGTTAAACTGAAAGTCTTTATAGTTACAAACTAGTGGTTTTAAACACTTATTCAAAATACAGTTTGTTTTAAAACAAAATCTGGTCTGACACAATGCAGAGATGCTGTGCTACAGCAACTAAAAATTTCTTAGTTTTTATTTGTTTTTTTTCTGTAGGACTGGCAGCCTTATCCTAGCTCTAGATCATAACCAGCACTACATATTTTCTAAGATAAAAATGCTAGCTTTCCTCTTTTATGATTGCATGATGCAGACTGATTAAACATTTGTTCTCTAAAATTGGAAACGTTATTTTGCATCAGGAAGTCATAGGGGGCTTGATTTGTTTTGGCTTTCATTTGCAGTTTGCCTCTCTGAAAAATGATACAGGAAAAACTAAAACATACTGTACTTGCACTGTACATAAAGATAAGGTCTATCAAATATCTCTCCACTTGTAATGGATAACCTTACACAGCAGGAACAAACATATAAATAGCAGTACTCTGAAACTGCCTTTTACTCATCCACATGTTCAAACCCTTGTAATTTAAGCACGTTTATGCTGTTGAACATCGCAGAATGAAAATGGCAACAGATGCCACCCCAACCTCATTGGGGTGATTCTGGATCAGCTGCTGGAGAACTGTCCTGTGTCATGGGGCAGTGCTTGGCAATGTTTCCTCCTACCCAGGAGTGCTAGCTTATAGACTAGGGGGTGGAGCAAGAAAAGAAAAAGAAAGCAAAAAGGGGAAAAAAGGAGAAAGTCTATTCCTTCACAAGTCTGTAAATCTCAGATTTTTTGGCAAACCCTCACAGAGCTCCCAACTTCTCCCCTAGTGAGAAATCCCATACAACCATGAATGACTTCCAAACACAATGTGAATGGCAATTTTTTTTAAATATAAGCTTATCCATGCCTCAGTTCCTCAGCTGTAACACGGAGACAACTATAACCCTTGTCATGCTGACGTTTTCTGAAAATAAAAACATATATTTGAGGCTACCAGACAAGATATGCTAGGATTGATTGTCCCACAAAGGTTTCAATAAAATTAGTATTATCTCAAAGGAAGTTTTCAATAACATGCAATAAATACTCTTCAGCTGTGACACAGTGAGTTAAATCCTAATTATTCACTGTGCTCAGAAATAATTTTTATCGCTCCTTTGATTCCTGGCTTTTCAAATACGCCTCTTTTCTCAGTAGTTTCCTCCAGGCAAAAATACTCCCCAGGTAAAGTAAAAGCATGACATCAAATAGAAACCAAAATAGCAGGGAATGCTGGTGTACAGAGTGGTTATTGTGCTCACTGTAATAGCCTGATACAAGAGCTGCACAAAAGTCCTGTGATAATACAAATACAAAATCCTAGCTCAGACAAAGATACACGCCAAGGCATGAAATAAATGAATGCCTACTACTGAGTTACATCAAGGCTGAATTTTCCCCTGGAGTCCATGATTGATTAATTCCTGTAACTTTGGTACCTGAAAGACAGGAGATTTTTCTTCGTAGTAAAGAGCCTTATAAGATACACTTAAACGGATTATGTTGATACCTTTCATGATGTAACTCTAATGATAATTTAATTGAAAAAGTGCTTTAAGCCATAATAGCAAAGACGACAGGATTTCCTTTTTTCACTTTGACAATTATGGGCCAGTCCAGAACTGCTCTTAAAATAAGGAGGAGGACAAATTTCCAATCAACTTAAAAGAATGTGTCAAATTCTGCATTAAGTTTTCCTCAAGCCAAATACAGAAATGTACTGGCATCAAAGCCTACAGACTTTTCTCATCTCTATTCCCACATCTTTCTTCTTACACCATGGAAATCACTCTACATTTATCTGTGTGCCCGTGTGCTCGTTACCTTACACATACTACTCTAACCACCTGCTCTTTGGAGCAAAGAGCTTCCCAGTGACTGAGGAGCCACTGTAACAGGCTGCATGACTGTTACCTGTTGTTTTCTATACTTTCTTCTCTTTCAACCTTATATGTCTTAATGCTTCACATACATTTTTTGAGATGCCATCAGGTTTATAAGATTGAGAGCATCATGCTACTCTGAATGTATGGACCATTAGCATCATGTGCACTGGTTCACAGATACGCTGCAAGAGACACAGTAAGATGATTTTTTATTTTTATATAAATATTTTCCTTTCCACAGCTTCCTGATGATTTCTATACTTCTGCAAGGTGTACATGAACCAGGACACATGCTAAAACTGCCTTTGCAGGGATGGTGCTGTAGGGACAATGCAGCAGGATGTGATAGGAGTTTGTCCGTAATCTCATCCTGTTTTTCGGGCTGGGGGAGGGAAGGTGCAGCCAGCTGAAGAAGCTGATTTTCTGACAATATTTTAAAAGGGCAAGCACCATAATCTAGGTATTTATAGATCAGCTAACCTGGTATTGATTTCAGGCAAAATAATACAAGATCTGTTACAAATGCAATCAGTAAAGAATTAAGGGATGGTAGCATAACTAATGAAAATCAACACAGTGTTATATAAAAGAAGTCTTCTCACATATGCCTGATATCATTACAAGTATGGTTGGCAATACTGTTGGGGAAATAACACACTTAAAACTACTGTCAGGCACTTCAATTAGTTTTACTTGACATTCCAATTAAAAATTATCAGTGGACATAATCAATAGAGAAGAAAACAGACTAAAAAGCTGGCTAATCTATTGTAAAAAGTCATTGCAGATGGGAAACTATCAGCATTTACAGATATTTTTATGGCAATTTTATATGGATTTGATCTCAATCCAATGTTGCTCAAATTCAGTCAGTAACTGGGGGATAAAATGAGTACTATTAACAGAACCATCAAGAAGGTTTCTGAAAGGACAGTTCTAGGTAAGTAAGCATCCAACCAGGTCAGTTCTAGAGAGTAAAGTACAATAATTGATAAAGAAGGATCAACCTCAAATAACCATCCTCCCAGTATAATCTCATTTTAAGTTCACACATGTAAAAATAAAAAATATAGGTCACCCACAAAAGACACAGGATGCACTTGAACAGCTGTGACTTAAAGGAATTTATGATCACTATGTGACTAACCAGTTAAGTGTAAAATTACCACACAAACTATTTGCAGAGAAAACCATTTTTCACATGTGGAAATGGGAGTAGAAAGTTGATAATTGTGACTGTAAATAATGCTAGTCAAGCATTTATGACACACCAAAACTTCTGGCACCCAATTCTTCCAAAAGGAAGTTGACCAGTTGAACGTAACTTGGAAAAAGACAAACAAAATGATCTGTGCTCTTCGTACTTTCTCATATTCTGAAAACAAGAAACCAAAAAGAAAACAAACTCATGCACACAACAAACCACACAAACAAAAAAAAAGCCTGAGACCTGAGGCTACATCTCAATTTGCTGAGGAGAAGGAGAAATTGGAAACACCTTGCACCATCTGTATAAAGAATCAAAGACATGCAGCAATGAAAACTCAAGTGGATGAACTCACAAGAAGGAAAAGGAAACACGAAGAGATAAAATACTTCTCACTCCTTCTCCTCTAATATCAGCCTTTTTACCCAGCCATGCTCCATGGCCCAGAACCTAAAGTACAGAAGGAATGAAGAGAAGGAGGCAGCAGCACTGCGAAGTACAAAGCAACATGCACTAAGACAAAATGCAGTTAAGCCACCACAAGTGCTGATGCTACAAAGAGCAGGACATGGATGGTGACCCTCTGATAAGTGGGAAAGCTTTCTTTCCCAGCTGTAACTGGGAGTGTCCAAAGGCTTAGATGGAAAAAACCTCTTCAGGCATAGAATTCCATCCCTATCTATAATGAAGACAAAAACTACACGTTTGCATGCACTGACTGGTGAAGAAGCTCAGTACAGTTTCTGCCCTCAACTTTCTGTACCTCAATGGTACAAAATTCATTTGTACCATTGAGCAATCCTTATGATGAAACCCCTGCAATTTATTTTGCCTTCCAAATCAGAGACATCAGCATTGCCTAGGCAGGAAGAAATCGGAGATTCATAAAAGTTAACACCTAGCCACAGGCAGGCTTTGGTCACCCAGTGGGCTCTTCACACCTGATTAAACCAAAAGGACCTTGACCTTGGCCACCATTCATTATGTTGCTCAAACCCATGACTGATCACCTACTACCCTCAACACCATAGCAGTAGTGCTTTTCTCTTCATTTCACAAATAATCTGTGAAACAAAATAAAAGCATTATTTACTCATGCAATAACTAGATAGCTCCAAAGGATATCCAAAAGGATACATATCTTTTCAGTTTATAACCTAAACATTTAATGGGTACCATTGAATTGCTCGGATAATTGTTCAGTTGTGGTCCCTTGAAGGTGTTCTACCTCTAGTTTTGTGAGATGACAGAGGAAAGGATTGGTTAAGCCCAAGATAGTCAGAACTGTTATTACAAAGCCATAACATGAATGGGCTGGCCCCGGTTTCAGCTTTTCAAACAGTCCTGCATTCCTAGAGATACCCTATGGTTGTGAGCATTGTAAGATTCTTCTGTCTGTTGTATGCACCCGGAACATCTTCCAATGGAAGGAATTTAAAAGCAAATACTTGCATTCTCAGACATTTCCTTTCACTGGTGCTCCTTGCACTCCTCCTATATTTTCTCACTTTCATTGCTGCACGTCCCCTTTGTGGATATGCAGTGCTCTTTCACAGATATGTAAAAACAAGTTATTTCATCTCCAACAAACAGCTGATCTGCTTATCACCCACGTTTCTGACAGGGAAATCATGGAGGCACAGAAATCAGCATAAAGACTAGCACATTAAGGAATGAAAGAGAAGCATTTAGGAAAACTTACACAAGAAAAGAGGACAGAAAAAGACAAGGTTAGACTAGACATGATGTGAACAGAATGAATATGCCCACAGGGCATCAGAGGATGCAAACAGTAGGGGGTCTTTCAAGCTCTCATCTTCATTCCAAATAAAGCAGATGTGGCAGCTGGAGAATGCAGAAGGCCTACTGATAGTCACACCACCATTACCTTTGCTGTTAGTGTGTCCCACCACCATATTCTGGAATTCAGTTGGCACATCTCCTGGCCATTGATCACTGAACAACATGTCCAACCTTCCTCCTCCCTCAGCTTACAGCTCTAAGTTCCCATGCCTCCATGCCAGCCTCAGTGTTCATCTGACCTGCGCCACTGCTATAGCAATTTAGGGATCTAAACTGGCAGAAAACGTTTCACTTTTAATCTTCCTCACATCTGACAGTGGTTTGGTTCTCTGAACTGGCTCCCCAAGGACAAGAGGGACACACAAGAAAAGGAGGCAGCAGTCACCATGGTTGAGGAGGCTGGAGCAGTACCAGACTCCAAGGAACCACTAGCCTGGCCATGAGCAAAGCCTCGGCACAAAACCTCACTCTTGCTTAGCATGAGACCCTCTTTTCTAACAGTATCACATTCATTACCTTACAGAGCACCTTCTGAATGAGGATACGCTACATTTTTGAGTGATCAGTCAAACCCAAACAATCAATTACACCTTTTGTCAAAACTGTTTACGCTTTCACACTGTGCTGGAGTCATTAAGAATGAACACTGAGCAGGACCGGTTATTTATCCTCTTCCTCTTGCCTTGAAAGGGAATTAATCTTAAACTTTCCGTTTAATGATCTCAATAAAGGCTCACTGTAAATGACAGCAGGCTGCACTGACAAATATTTAAAAACAGAAGGGCCTCTGAATGACAGAGTTTAGAAACACACAACTGTTCCTCCACAAGCACACCCAGGGAAGTCGAACCTCTATGGAAGGCGAGGTTAAAAATGTGCTGTGCACCACTCCAATGCTATAGAAAACATGCTGTAATTAGCAACCTCTAGAGATTTATTCAAGCTGAGAAAGATAAAAGTGAAAGGAGTGATTCAAAAGCAATTCTTAAAACTGCTGGCTGACCCACTTAACATTCTCTCAGTGTCTACACAGAAAATGCAATTCTTCTGTCAAAGAAGGTTAATTAACGAACCTTCCCTACCCATCTATTGCCCCTCTCAGGACGTCAGCCACCCCTGTGCTCCAGCCTGCACAGTGAGGTGGGCAATATGCCACAGCCTCACATGGGTGTCAATCACATACAGCACCCTTACAGTGAGAAATGATGCTTCAGTGGAGAGTATGTCATTTATTATTAAAACGTGGTTCAGGATGGGACACATCCCTTGTCTTGGCCCAGCTGTGGTCTTCAGCGAATCCCTCCCTCTCACTGCCCTGTACCACCCTGACCTTTCCATGTGCACCAAAACTAGCAACATGTTTTGCCAGAGCAGAATAAAACCATTGTTTCAAACCCTGGTCAGGGTGATTTTCACAGAAATGCAAGAGGGAGATGGGGCTTTGTCATTTGGAGAGGCCTCTATGCATGGTGACCTCACACCCTACGTCCCCCATATTTAGCAAACTTAATCTGTGATGCCTGTCTAGGTGGGGTGTTTATCATATTCCTTTCCCCTCTGGAGGAAAAAGAGAGTTTGATTCTACATACTTCAAGAATTTTTTAATCCCATTTTAAAACCAATGCAATTTTTTCATTATTTTCCCATCATTCTCACTGCTTCCCTTCATGGATCTCTTTCTACCCGAGCAAAGCTGACAGTTCCCCACAGCAGAAAGCCACATTGATGGCTATCATCTCATTCATATGCACACTCAGAGCACTATAAATCTGCTCAAATATCATTCCTCCCCTGGGGCAATGTTTTTTTTCCCCCAGAATATCTACATTGCTAGCTGCAGAAATTTCTCCTTCTAATTAACTTAGAGGTTCCAAATATCACCAGCTGGAACTGCAGCACACAGCCTGACCGCTGAATGCAGGGGAAACCAGCTGAAGGGTGAGGGTCTTTGCTATCCTTTCTTTACTTGGGTGCTTTTTTTCTTGTTTTCCCTTTCATTTAACAGCCAGCAAGTTGAAAACTACTGAACCTTTTATTGACACATGAATGGACAATGAATAACCCATGAATTGAATGAATTTAAGCTATCCACATAACTCTTAGCTGATATTTTTGTTGGCTATGTCACATCATGTTATATTTCTGACATGTCATGTTTATACCTGAGTCATGGTGCAACCTGATGGAAAAACAAAGCACACTGCCATGCAACAGGACATACTGGTAAGGTCAAGAACTCCATATGACTGTTGATTGACTGTCCATCACTAATTTGGATTTAGTCAATTCCTTCTAAAAGGTAAGAACAAATTTCAGAGAAGGTTAAAGTGCATATGCAGAGTTTAACAATCTATTAACACAACAATCTGCCATATATGACTATGCAATAAGTTGAGGGAAATTGCCAGAAACACTTCACTTTGCAAAGAGTATTTACAGCAATTCTTGATTCATTACATTCTTTGTATACACAGAAAAGGGCAGTGTTTCTCTAACGAGAAGGCTCCAAGACATGAGCTGAGTAGTCCTGAGGTAAAAAACAAACCCTAAGCAGCAGCCAAATCAGAAAAATATGTTTATCATATTTTTAATATTTGTTGATGAAAACTATTTACTATTGGGACTGAATTCAGCAGACTGGGAAAGAAAACCTCATTTCAAAATAGTGTCAAACAACAGCATGAAAACAAAGCAATCTTAATCTTAAAACTTTAAAAACTGTAAAGATCAATTCATTAAATGATCTCTACCTTTAAACTCCTGCTTTTCAATGGATAGTTTGTGGGTTTGTTGGATATTTTTATTTAATGCAGACAACAAGGCTGCTCTTCATTTTTATTTAAAAACAAAGGCATTATAAGACAGACATGGTGCTGTCACTGGGAGGAGAGTCACTGTGCCTCACTCTTCTGCCCACGTCTGTCTTACAGGTGAAGGCGCATTCCTTCAGCTTTTTCTGCACTAGCACAAAGGATCCATGCTACACTGGCAGCCTTGCTATCCTCCTGGAGAGAAAACTGGAACCTCTGAGATCCTAAACCAGTCTCAAGGAGCAACTTGAAAAGAACAGGTTTGCATTCCTTATGGCAGTGAGGGAGACCCTAATGTTGAAGACGGTGTGATTTGTGATGATGATCTTAACCCAGCACCACTTCAAGAAATAAATTAGTTACTTTTAAGGTCATTCATACTTTGCCCAAATAAGGCTTCAAGAAAGTTACAACTGAAGTTCTTTTGGCTTGGAGTACTGTTTTTGCTGCCTAAACAAGCCCATAGAACACTTAAGCAGTAAAAGAAGAAAGACACCAGCAAAGTGCCCCTTGTGTTATACCAATGTGTGCTTACTTTGGATCGGGACAGCAAAAACTATGTGAATGAATGAAACAAGGTATAGCAGTAAAATGTCTCCATTTTCTTGCAGTAACAGATGGCTCAGTATGTGCTCCAGAAAAAACATTCATGTTGTCATAGTTTATCCTACTGACATAGGTATGCAGGCAGAAGCAGTTGATAAAGACCTTATAGAAGCTTTAGAGGGGGGAAAAAAGGGGTGACCAACAAATTCCAAGAGGGCTACAATCATGCTGCTCAGTCCAGTTATATGGTAATACAAGAGAATGAGGAAAAAAAGCAAAACGAGACCTACTCTACCTACTCAGGAACCATCCCTTCGTTTTCTGTGACTGGGAAGATTTTTTTAAAAAACAATTTGTGTGCAGCATTTCAGAATCAAAAACATGCAATGTGGATTCAAAGGCACACTGAAGTTTAGAATCCCTCTATGGGTCCTTGTAAAATCACTCTAGAAAACATTGGCCATGTATGTGTAAAAGCATGTTTCAGAACGCTTTTGTAGCTAGTACTCCCTTCAATCCTACTGAAGATTTGTTCTATGGAGTAGTGCATTCCTTGCGTTACATTAGGTGGACCACTGACAACTATGTTCCATCATCTGGCAGTCCCTGGGACTACTGCAATCCTATGGTGGGCACCTCAGAGTCTCACCATTGTGATTCATAAGCATAAGCAAAGCCACCTGACTGCCTTGCCCCCTGAAGTAAATCATGCCTTTGAGGCAACTCCCATGGCAAGGACTGTTTTGCTATAGGATCTTGCAGACCAAAGAAAATCAATGAGTTGATATATGAAACGGAAGGGTTTAATTTTTGCAAGACAGAGCTTTTCAAATGTATTTATCTTGGTCCATGTGACTGAAACAGGAAGATGTATCAGTGACAGTAGAAAAATCCTTAAAATTGCAAATGTTGGCACCAAGTTTTCATAAAACCTTTCCCCATCCCCAAGAACTAAGTAACAGGCACTTGGGCAGCAGATTTAGCTTCCTATTCAAGCCCTCCAACCACTCATCTAAAGAATCAATTCCTGCTCCTTCCAAACAGAAATGCAACCAAATACATCCCAAATACACCTTTTTAAAAACACAATTACAAAGTTAGAGCATACAGAAGATGTCCCCATCATTAATATAGTTTTGAAATTGGGAAGCTGCATCAACCTTAGCAACATATTTTGCCTTTGCTGATGCTGTTCTGAAACAACACTAGGACCGTGACATGATTTTCTTACTGAGTAGCACCATACTTGGAGTTATACATTACTGGTGGGACTCCCCTGATGATGTATTACACTAATGCATCATTAGGATGATGTTTCACACTGATGATATATTGCAGTGCAACATAATGAGAGCAATAGCTCACTGGGTGCATAATCCTGCCAGGAGCTGTGCGCCTGCAGCTCTCCGACTTCATTTGTAGTTCAGGGTGGTGTCCAAAGGCTTAGATGGAATAGATCCTCAGATACACACAGCTTAAAGGATGGTAAGACTCAGAAAAATGCCACCATACAGGTGGCTGCAGTTAATTACAGGCTTCGATGTACAGTATGCTAATATCAAGACACACTTTGGCATCACATTTTAACATCTGTGCTAAACATCCTCTTCAAACTAAGAAGTGGCTGTAACCAGGGCTACTGAAGCTCCTTATTCTTATGCTTGTCTGCAGTAGCCATCATAGCAGACTCCAGGTGCTTATAGCCTTGATAAAAATACTTACCTTACATTTTCCATGCCAGATGTCTGTTAGAAGGAAGAAGGCTGGGGAAAGGGGGTGATTGTTTGTTTTTAATCAATAAATTCAGTGAAAGCAGTGCTGTTCAGCTATTTCTGTGACCCACACTAAGGAAAAAAATGGATAGTTTTGCCAACAATGAAAGATTTTGGTGACCTTTTTTCTGACCTTTTTTAACAAACAGAGCTATTTGATCTGTATGAAATTCTAAAAGACCTTTGCAGTATGATCGGTGTCACTGACAAGAAGGCAACATTTTACGATTTGTGAACTCTTCACCGTGAAACCATATACAATGTTCAAAAAGAGGGCAAACTGATATATAAACAAGGAAGGAACAAGCCAGTTTGAATAATAAAAGAATTTCTCCAGCCTCTCAGAGAAACATTAACATTTACAATCGAACCACAACTTCATTATTTATTTAGTTTTTGCCTCAATACCTTTGGGGTTCTTGACCAAGTCTAAATGTGCACATGCACACACCCCCCCACAAATATAACATAGATTCTGTGTGCAATTTCCATCCTTGTGTATTTATTGAGTTCTGAAAAGCATAATAGTATTTCAGACAACTAGCTAACGTGCTCTGCTTCTTGATCTTCAAGTTCTCCAAAATAACAGTCGTCCACAATGGACAGACCAGACTCCTCTCCAGGGAACATCAGCCTCTCTGATTTAAAATACGCGGCTTTCATACTTTTCTTCTGACAACCGTAATTGAGAAACCACAGGCTAATTCATGATTTGGAAAAAAGTATAGACACCTCAACTAGGTAAATGATGAGTTAATCTCTCTTTTTTTTTTTTTCTTACCTCACATGTAGCCTTTAAGATTGCCAGAGCTATAGGGTTCTGCCTTGTAGATGCTATCTCCAGCCACTAGAGCAAACGGATTGGGAATACAGAGGGAACAGCTTTCCAAGATCTGTCTCTGTACCAGAAAAAGTAAAAGAAAACAACCCAAAACACAAAAACAAACAAAACACCCCAAACAACCTCCCCCCACAAAACCCAACCAAAAAAAAAAAAAAAAACAAAACCAACAAGCAAAAGTAAAAAAAAACAAAACACACAACCCCACTAACTTTTAGGGGACCACTTCTAATCATCCCTCATGTACATCCCGCAGTAAATTACATTCTAAGCAGATAATGCCAGTTGAGCACCACTCTGACCTAGAGACCCTGTCAGAGTACTGAGTGTTGTCCAAGCAGGGCTGTTCCCTCCCTATTGCCCAGGGAGAGAACCAGGTCCACAGAGGAGAAGGGGTGCCACAAACCCCACTTTGTAGTTTGCAGCATACCGCCATGCTCCCCAAGCCTGGGGATGGTAA
The DNA here is from genome assembly GCA_013390005.1 of Calyptomena viridis. Classification (NCBI taxonomy): domain Eukaryota; kingdom Metazoa; phylum Chordata; class Aves; order Passeriformes; family Eurylaimidae; genus Calyptomena; species Calyptomena viridis. Next base: position 178,546 of record WEIV01016797.1, read on the forward strand.
TGAAAACTCACCTCTTAAACAGGCTGTAAGATAACAAAAAAAAAAATCAGAATGACTTCATGTATTTCCCCAACCAGTCTCCCATGCAAGGGCCAACCACGTCCTAGCCATAAATTCTCTGGCACAAGAGCATTATACCAAGAGAAAGGAATGCCTTTCCATCTGTGTTTTTCCCCTCAGGCACTCACTTGATAATGAAACCAGTTAAGGTCTTTGGGTTCACAATGTTATTATAGTCGGATAATATTTTGTTTGCAGCCAAGCCTGAAGAACTCCTAAGTAGTGCGGTACAGGCACTATACACCTGTTAAGTCACAGTGTTTCTTCTCTGAGTGGACAAATCTGTTTTAGCCATCTCCTGAGATTCTCCCCTCACAGTTAATTACAAAGTGATGACTGTACTCATTTCCTGATCTTAGAGGGAATTTATAACAAATGTTTGCCACAGGTGAAGCCTGGTTCCCTTTGTCTCTCAGAAACACCAGCAACCCTTCCAGCAGCCCCAGCTGCCCTTCTTCACCCTTTTCCCCCAGTCATCCCAGACATTCTACGCCAACTCAAACACTACACAGAAAATAATAACCTCTTACTAGGAAAGAAACTGCATGGGCTGACTGAGACTAACGTTTTCTAAAATAATCTAATAATGCACCTCCTGACCACAAAAACATGCACAAGCATCCAGTTCAAGGTCATTCTGCAAAGATCTACAATGAACATCAAGATGGAGAGACCAAATCTGGCTGTTCTGCAGTTAGTGATGCCCATGTAGAGCGCTACCTGGCATGGCATCAGGATTTTATTCACTTCTTGCATAGGTATACATGGCTAGAGAAATGAACACATTTCCCAATGATCGGGGGAGCAATTCTGTTTAGTCATTAACTGGGTCAAAAACAAATTTGCCCCTTGTTGGAGATGAAACTCATTAAAGCCACTTTCGTCCTGTGATAGCTATCCTTATATACAATTTTGATCCAAGTTGTTGGATTGTACAAAGTATCAGATTGTACAAAGTATCATTATGCCTTATACAGTAAAAGATATTCTGAAATCAGGTCAGGCAAGATATGCACTGTGGAGAAAAATAAGGGAAGAGTAGTCCATCCTAAGAAGAAGTGATACTTCATTGTGACAGCAACCTTTCTTCATGCTCCTCCTAGCAGGCTGATGTCTGATCCTGGGCACAAAGCCTCAGAAATATGTCTCCCTGACCTCAGAGACACACTTTAGGTCAATGGTTCCCAACTTTCCGGACCAATAGCCAATTGAAAACTATCAGCATTTTTCGCAAATCGTCACACACACTTATCATCAACTTGTGATTGGAAATTCGAAAGTGATGTGACTCAGCAATGAGGCTCTAATGCCTTCTTCATTACTCGTGCAGGATGACAGGTACTCGGTGGACACAGGTGAAGAGCACACCTTGGCTGGAATCACCTCTGAGAAACTTAGAAATTGAATTTGTTCACAGGCTCCCATGTTTTTACAAGTTGTTTAATGCCATATTCTAGGAGTCAGTTCCTTTGTCATCGTTCAGGCATGAGCCTTGTCCCAGACTCTGCTCCCCCTTTTCTTGGCTGCCAAGAACCAGCCTAACCTTCCAAAAAAAATACTTTTGCATCTCTTTCACTGCAAACACAACATCTCACTGAAGATGCCATCATTCCATTTTGAGGATAAATACAAAGCAACTCCTTCAGCAAGGAAAGAGGGAGCAGAAACATTTTCTGTAATCAAATGTATGGGATTAAAAGCACAAAAGCACAAAAACACCACATAAATCAATTAAATAAAACCAGATACAACCACACAAGAAAGGGTTATATAGCTGTATGCTGCAATTTTGTTTCAGGGACAAGAAAGTAAAGGAAAAGATTAAAGGGAGAGCTCCTGGGTGATGGACAAATGGATTGTGACTTGAAGCTCTGGTAAGGAAAGGGACTTCGGGAACTGGATTCCTTCTGTGATATGGCTTCATTTTACCAGCTTTGAACAACAGATCTGGCCCCAAAAGTACACTTTTCCTCTGAAGAGAAGAAATCTGGTAGACCCCAAAATGTGTTCAGTGCATCTGATGATAAAGGAGAGGCACCAGCTCCAGAGAGCCCTTACAGCTGTTGGACCTCAGAGCAGCTTTAAAAACTTTATTAACACCTTCTGAAACACTTTCACTACTTCCCACCTCCCTGCCCTCAGAAAGACAAAGTCTACCAAACAGGGCCACATATTCCTTATCACTTTATTGCTTTCTTACCAGAACTGTGGAGTCTTCTGTGTAGCCAAAGAAGTTTCATGGGCCCAGAACTGATTAAAAAATGGATTACCAAGAAAGATCTCAGGAGGAAAGGAAATGCACATATCTCACTTCAGTTTTAGTGTTAATGCTCTTCCTATGTACAGTTCACTAGGTTTTTAAGTTCTGGGTTGTCCATTGCATAAAATTCTCAGCACTGTTAGAAGCCCCTGGCATACATGCTGAACACTTCAGAATGATGACAAAAGTTTGGCAGAAATGCTGTTTGAACTGCCCACATCAGTGACTCTATATACTTGCACTAATGTTGGACTGCCTCAATTAGGCTTCACCTGGGAGCCACAGAAGGCTCCAGCTTCATCTTGGACAACAAGGTAAAAAATTCTATGGTTATTAAAAACAGTGAAAGAGGGAATATATACAATTACATCCTTTGATAACTGTGGAATAAAACTGGGCATTTTCTGTGACCTGTTTATATGTTTTAATTCACTTTCCCAAATAATTTACAGCAATGATTCACATTTTTTACTACAAGTAAATACAACCACCTATTTAAAAATCAAAGCTATTGCAACATGTTTTCATCGAGTTCATACGAGTAATTATTAAAATGGCAAATATCCCTTCCAATAACACCCTGGCAGAGTTCGCTTCTTCTGCAAGTAATAAAAGCAAAGGAGAGCAAACTGTGCTCCAAGACATTTGGCTGCTGCACCATGAGGCAGCTGATACATTCCAAATGTCTGTCAGGTCGTTTTGCAAAATGAACCACCACTAATCAATAGTGAAATCTTTCCCTCTTTGGCTTAAATATATTTCTGGTTTTGTTAAACAGAAGAAAATTGCAAATTAGTTAGACTCTACCAGGCCATGCAGCTTGGGGAAACAGCCTGTCATCCTGACTGGTTAAGAGTTAAGACAACACAGTTCAATTACGATACTTCAATTGTCAACCATGCACAGGTTTGTGCAATAAGCTGCAGTATCTTATTGTTGGTCTCCACAAGAGGCAGTTTAGTCTCCACAATCTGTCTTGTTTCTAAGCATCCAAGCATTTTTTTAGAAATCCCAAACTCAGCTTTCCCTTTCTAGGATCCAAGTCTTTCTTTGCCTCGCTCACTTGGCCCAGAAGTCACATCCTTTCCTCTTACTCTTCATACATCTTCTTCTTCTTGATTCCAAGCTACTTGGAACAGAGATCATATCCGTCTTTGTTTGAAAACTCTATAGCAATCTGTATGTTGCAGTGGTACCATAAATAAAAAGTAATAAAAATGTTAGGAAAGCCTTTAGGAAAGTCCGTGTTATTTTTACTATTACTCATGCTGTTGCTATTTAAAAAACAATGCCAGGAAGATCTAGGACTTGAAGGGGACTTATAACAATTTTTGCAAAAATACACTATTGAAACGATGATGTTACTGACAGCAAAGTGTTTTGCAAGGTGTATGGGTTCTCCTGCTGCTTTTTCAAGTGCTTCTAACAGATGTTCAATTTCAAGTGGTCTGCAGATACCAATAGGCTGATGGTTCTGCAGGAATCGGAGCAGCAGATGTGCCCTGCACTATGTTTTGTTATTCCCTTTATGAACCCACATGTCACATGTTTATAGCTAGTTAATTTTATAATGACATCACTATTTCTATACTTTTAATGATTCTCGCAGGATTTAATTTCTCAAATAACAGAACTCTTGATCCTGGAATTGCTACGTGAAAGCAATATATAATAAACAGATTTCTTTACATGATACAGTTCTATTTCCCACCACATGCCTTCACTGATAGCTTTCAGGTAGTGCTGGTATGCATGTGAATTCTTCCAAACACTGCGGATTTACAATGTGGCCTCATTTCAGGGCTCAAGACTAACGTCTGTGCATCTCTCTAGAGGATCATAATCCTTAAGTAAGTATCACTCAGTGGCTGGAAGGAACGAGGATGAGAAGGGAATAAGGATAGAAAGAATGGGGATTTCCGTTGGCTCTGCTGTATCACCCCTGTCAGATGCTGTGTTCCATGGTGGCATAACTTTACTACTTGCACGGTACCAAACTGAAATCACAACACACAACTGTGACTTGATTGTGACAGGACAGAACTGTGGCTTTCGGCTTGGATGCTTTCAATTGTAAAATGGAGCCAAGTTTTTTCTCCCTCAAATACAGTTGCAGAGGTTGTTGGAGCCCAGAGATTCTTGGGCATAACCTCTGGTAACAGCTGTGGGCTGCACAGGACACCATCTTTCTTCCCTGGAGTATTCAATACTAGGAAAAAAGGTCTTTTTTCTTATTTTTAAATACAGGGAGGGAAAAGTGATGCTATAACAGCTGTATTTAAAGGGCTTCAAGCATTTCCTTCTTAGAAACCAATTTTGAGGTATTTAAAATTGACTTGAAAAAAAATTGCAGGTTGTAAAAGGTTCTAATTAGGTATGTTATGTTACAAAGCCTTGAAACACACCTGAAAGCTTTTAACTTTGAGAAATGAGAACTGCATAAGCATACATTTCCTCCCCCATGTTATCACAGAAATTATATTCCCCACATTACTGCAAATATCAAAATCCATCTTTAGAAAAAGCCAGCTTTTGAAAAGCATCTTAGGTGTTAAATTTACCGAATGAATGCTATCTGTTCTTACTGAGAAACCAAGGCTTTACCTTCAAAGAAGTAACTACATAATTTTTGAATGAATATAGGAAAAAATTATCTCCAGTTGTGACCACCTCCATAGCCCTCACACCAAGTGTGTGCCCATGCTGGGGTCTGAATTCATCCTTAAAATGGACGAGGTAAGTATTTTTCTGAGTTTTCCACAGCATTTCCTTTTTTTTCCTGCCCATCTTTATTTCTTGAAATTTCTATTTCTTTAAAAAAGTTGAGCATGAGACTTAGTGCAAGTCTCAGATTTAAACATACAAAACTCCTGAAAGCTAATGCTGAGGTTAAATCAAATTTGACTAGCGTTCAGCACTGAAAAATAGCAAAGACCAAACTCCACCCAGAGGTCCACACCTATTGCTTGAACGAATTACCTGACTTCCATCTTAAGTCAAGATATAAGCAAGTGTATTGTGTAATGGCAGGCAGCACGCCAAGTCTACAAACATCTCAGAGTACTCCGAAAGCAGAATCGCATTCCTCAGAGACACGGCACACCACAAGCCCTCCAGACCCACCTCTCCTGCTCTGCTCTGGGCTCCAAGAAGTGCTGAAACAAACTCTTCCATTGCCCAAACTCAGCATTTCTCCTTCAAAAGGTCTCAGCTGTGACTTTCGACTGCTCTCCCAAACACCTTTAACCACAACACGAAAATCATGGTCAAAATCTTTGCTCCTCTGGCATAACTGAAGTACTTACACCTGTGAAGCTCATTTGTGCAGGTACCTAAACATCCTTGGGGGCTTTTCTGAGAAACAAGGATGACCATAAAACTGCAGAGCCAAGCCAAGGGCACATTGAATTCATCCAGCCTTCTCCATCATGGAAGCATGGCCACACAGAGACTTCCAGGGCATCTCCAGCACTTCCTCTCCTTCAAAATCTGAACTCCCAGCTAAAACACACGCTTTGCTACCAACACAATTCCCCTGACTAAGACCATGAAGGAACAAACACACACAAGGCAGATTCTGGGCATGTTGCTCACTGCTCAACCTCAGGGTACTCAGATACAGCCATTGGAACTCAGCAGCCCAACCCCGAAGAGATCCACTATATTTAGGGTATGACTACTTTCTAAAAATGTGTGATCTAGACAAAACAGCTGAGTATCTTAGGGATGCAGGTTCTGGTTTTCCGAATATTTCTGATATTTACTCTGACATTTCCTCTGAGTGAGCGTGGTGTTTTGAAAGGAAAAGAGTTTTCTGTTGCTTAAGGCCAGTCCTTCCTGTTTGTTAGTTTACCCCAAATCTAAGTTTTCACATGAATAAAACTGTTGCTTTAAGTCTGATTTCAAACATGTAGTAAAGGCAAATCTAACAATTTTATGAGATATAGTTACTTTAGTAGAGGGTGAGTTTGCCCCAGGGAATTTTCCCCGACTAAATTTATCACAAGTTTTTTGAACCAGATAATTTTGTTTGATAGCACATCTGGCAGCATCATAAAATCTTGACGTCCCAAGCTATTACACAGGAATTACTTTTGTAAATCATTTATGAATATTAGTGATGTAGGCCTATTCTGGGCAGTAAGAAAGGAAACAGAGCGCTGAAGGACAAAGGAAGTGAAAAAGGATTCCCTGCCCTTTCGGGGCTCATCAGATAGGGTGAGTATTTATCATTTTAAATGGGAAACATGCTGCCATTGATACAGCTGAAAAGTTCACAGAACACAACTTTTTCCCCATATTCTCTAAATAGGCAAAAGGGGAAGATATTATATCTGAGGAAAACCATAAATTTATTTCTCCTGAAGAAAATCTGGCCCTGTAGAAATTTTAAATAAGGCTTCCCAATTAAATGATGAGTATTGCTAAAAGCATAATAAACACAAACTAAAAACTCCAGTAGACTAAAGGAGGAAAGTCTTACTAAGGCCAGTACAAAGGCAAAATAAAAAGCACATCTTAGCTAAAAAAAAAGGAAAACTAAAAAAATTTACAAAATCCCCCTAACTCCATGGTGACATGTCTTTTCAACACAGCAACATGACTGAATGGAAACTCTCCACATAATTAAAATGACATATTCCTTCAGACAAAAAGCTGGTAAAATGAAAGCTTATGTTCACTCTTAATATAATGAACTATCACACAACTAACAATTTCAGAAGATTGCACCTATCAGACTGGATTGGAAACACATCAGATATTGAAATAGCTTTGGGTGCCGCCACCTTGCCAAATCCAAAGCCTGGCATTATCTTCCTTTTGAACGATATACTGTGTGCTTCATACACCATAGATGAATCAGCACCAAACACACCACCACCAACTAGGTGGAGGGGTGACAGGGGGGTCACCCAGCAACAGGAGACGAGAACAAGCCCTTCACTCTTCATTTCTGACATCCCAAATACTGGGACCTACTGGGTGTTATTTTTGCTGGGCCAGAACAGAGAAAAAGGTCATTTGCAATACTCCACAGAAAAATATTTCCAAGCCTAGGTAAGAAGGCATTCTGCTGGGGAATTTCCTTGCTTTGGGGCCCATAAAGAGGGAAGAAGTAATTCCCTGTCAGCTCCTACTGACTTCCAAATGCAAGGCTCCTTCAGACTACAGCAGGTCTACAAAGGATACACAGAGCCGTTATGGAGCATGTGCCAGTATTAGACCACGCACTTCCCCTGCAAGAACAGACAATTTCTAAATTTGGCTTCCTCCCAGGAAGCGAATTCCTGTCCATACACACCCAGAACAGATTTCTCACAGATGAGTACGCTGCCCGCTAAAATCCAAAGCAGGCTGTATCCATAGGGTGCCGAGGACCCACCCCGGCAGGGCAGAGCTACAGCAGGAGTCACCAGCTGTGCCAAGCAGAGAAGCGCTCCTGCTTTTTTAGAAAGTGGTGGTACTGAAAAAGAAGCTCCAACATGAAAAAGTCTAAGTTTTTGATAGTTTCAGATCAACCAGTATCAGAAAATCAAAATGTAACATAGTTTTAATAATCAAAGGATGGATGCTTTCAAGCTGCAGAGTCCCACTAAGAAAAAACTCATGACATGAACAAAAGGAGAAACTGAAAAGAAATGGTGATTTCCAAGGTCTTGAATGATATTTGCAGGGTATCATCTGGACATTTCTCCTCAGACTTGCCAGCATAAAGCAACACTGTCTGTAGCAAAGAAATCTGATATTCATCTTCTGTTTATCCCACTCTATCTGAATGCAAACACATGTTCTGTCTTTTCAATAAAGATGGACAACACATGCACTGAATAGGTACATTGAAAGTCATCTGTTAATTGCAGATACGTATAAATGACCACACAGCAAGGCTTCCCAAGGACACAGGGCTGGAAAAAATGGGAGAAAGTTACAGTAAGACTAAAAAGTATGAAGAACATAATCAAGCAAGGTTGATTCATATATTTTTTCCTAATTCAATATAACTACTATAATATTATTTTAGACAATTCCAGAGTGCCAAAGAGTGATGAGGGGTTTTTTTTTATTAGTCCATTACAGACAGCACTTCCCTCAGTAACTATGCCGATGGAAGAAAATCCATCAGGTACTAACCATACTCCAATCTCCAACAGAAATATTCTCCATTTTGTGAAGTAAAGTGAGACGTGGGAGTCCTTGACCTTCTAAGTAATTAAGGAAAACAGAGACATTCTTGTTTTTATTAGAGACACACTAAACTATTTGAAAATAATTTGAATAGCTGGAGAATTAGTGTATTTGCCTGTTCGTGAGTAGTGCAGATAGTTTAGAGTTCTCTTGGGGGCAACACATCGTAATGAATATCTGCTATTCATATTTAATGCAATCTGCCAAAGAGTGCTTTTGGGAGGACTTTCTGTGTCAATATAATGATTAACAACAGGACTGGAAAAGTAAATGAATTCCTGCAACGGGTGGGGCTGGCAAAAATATCCTGCAGTACTACACCAGTAACACTGGATTTGACTGTACTCTTTTAATGATACCAATGGAAAATCCATTTCTCGGGGGGAAGAGAGCAATCTTCAAGTTGGTAAATAACCTACATTAATGGAAGGAAAAACAATTACAGCAGAAAACAATGCCCAAAACAACAATCTGCCTGTCCTGAGCATGTCTAAATAGGCTAAGATGTAATATTGACTACTAAATATAATAATTAGTATTTATATAGCACTACTCAGAAGTAATGTAGCTAGCTCCTTGTCTACGTTGAGTTCCTCAGATGATCTTACTTTCTATACATTTTCTCATACTTAGAAGATTTACATAAAACAGAACATAAAGTTCTTTATTCTTTACAATATACTTTTTAAACACCCCAGACAGAAAAGCATGGAAAAACTTGTCTAAAATACGAGTGACCTTAGTACAGATGTATTTTCATAACATCCCAATAGTCTTCTAAATAACACATTTAGATTGTTTTTATTTAAACTTATCTGGGTGAAGCAATCTTACTAGGTTTATATAAATTCCAGGACATTCCTGTATCAGGGTGACTGCTTTTCCCTGTCACCTTACCAAGCTACTGCTATTTCTCCCTTGCAACAAATAAAGGCAGAATATCACGGATCCAAAAGTTCATGTTAGCAGCCTAAGAATGAAAACGTGGCAGAGGGGCTAGAGGTAGAATTTGGGGTTGCTCTCATCAAATGCCCGTCCAAGCAGGATTTCTGAAGCAGGACACTCAATTCAAGCAGAAAAAGAGGAATTGCCAAACAAAGTGTTTTATTATTTAGTGGTTCCCACTGTGGTTATTGTCCAGACCCTTTTTTTAATTTGATCTAGGATACACTAAGGGATTCCCTTCATCACAGAATTAGCTCAGATTAAGTTTTTTCCTCCAGCTCTCACCAACTGGCTTTGTTATGTCTTTACCCACATTAAGCTAATCCTGTAAAACTCATTCTGGTGAAGTAACATTAGAGAAACCAGTCTTGCAAAGATTCTCCACCAATAAGCAGCAGGGCTTCATCTTCCCCCTGCTGAGATTTGACTGTGAAACTGCGACATTGCTATGTGCCTTGCTGTTCCATCAGCCGTAATGTAAAGGCAGTACTTTCCTCACCAGTTTTCAGCTCCCTGGATATACTACAACGATCTGTGTGGGTTTTACATACCTTCCTTGTCAAATTTAACGTGGTGCTTCACTTGGATACGTTGGGGGTGTTTTTTTGCAGATTTTTTTTTTTTTTAAGAATAATTCTTACAATTAGTCTTTTTCTAGAAATCAAAATTTGCATTTACATCCACAACAGGTGTTTTATGAAGAAGGTAAACTTTTCTAAAGTTGGTATCCTCACATTGTCACAGTTGCCTTACTGGTCTCTGGTAACAGTCTTAAGATGGCAAAATGAGTCCTGGCCCTTCTTCCTTCTGAGAGCGATGCCACTCAGATCCCAGAACTGTCAGTGTGACTACTACTCTCCTGAATCTAAGATGCTTTTACTTTAATAAAATATCGTGTAATAATATTTGCCCATATTTATTTATTCCTCCCCCAAATATTTCACAAGCGTTCTGTGACATTCCTATTGTAAACATGTTGGGCTCTGCAGGACTTTTGCTCATTTCCCAGTCTGGCAAAGAACTGAACCCTCTTGGTCTAGGACAGCCTGGCGCATGACCCAAAAAGCACAGGAATGCCTCCAGTTTCTCCTTCCCTTACAATTTCCAAATGAGCTAAGCTAAGCCTCCTGAAACAATCACTGCTATGTAGAAGAAATTCCTCATTACTAATGTGACCAAGGAAGCCTGCATACCACCTGATCTGAGGAATGAAGATTTCTGCTTTGTGCTCTACAGGGTAATACAGCAGTAGGTAAATCAATCGGACTTCACAAAAGTAACGATCTTCTTGACAGTGGTCTCGTTCAGTGCTAATGCATAGTTCACGTACGCATAAAAGTAACATTTTTTCATCTTCTGACCTCTTTAGCACTGTGACCAGACCTCTAATTATTAAGTATTTTGCACTATGTATCTCAGAGTAAAAACAGAAGCCAAGTCACAGGTCACAGAGGCAACAGCATTATTAACATCAATGAAACTAAATCACTCCATCCTGAACGTTTATAGTAAGTCCCTTGTGCTCACACAATTAATACATCTAATATATGCTGTTATCTGTTTAATGGGACTGGAGACACCTGCCCCAACTGCGGATTATGATAACTTAATGCAACGTGATGGGCTATCTGCCATTGCTAAAAGTCTAAAACCAAGAGTGAACAAAAAAAAAAAAAGACAGTAATACGAAAACTTAAATGGCAGTACCTTTGAACAAAAGCTGTTGAACTCATTGTTCTAAAAAGATTAAGTAGATCTTTACAGCATTCCTGTTTTGTAAAATAATTTCTATTGAATTTTACATGAATGGAAAAAATCTGGAAGATAAATAGTACAATACCTTTAAGCATGTAAAGAGCAGTGGTTTGGCCAAACTTTAATTTCTTCAGGTCTTTGCAAGAGAATTCTATATTCTTCCACCACCCAGTATAAGTTCTAACTTTAATAGAGGCCATCAATCATACTGACCTCAGCCCATGGATGGCTTCATTGGAAAATCAAACAAAACAAAACAAACAAACAAAATCCATGGTGAAGAACAGAACCCTGAAATATAACCCAAAGCTCAAACTGTGTGCTTCCAAAAACTTGTCTCTGTAACTCCAGCAATATAAATCTCAAGCTCCAGAATCAAAAGTCTCCAGAACAAAACTCTTTTACCACTACTGATACGAAAACAAAGTAGTACAAACCAGAAGTCATCCTGCAGTGGACTGTGTCTGAAAAGAAATTCTCATTCAAGCCATCGTTCTTCCTATCTTGCCAATTTTAGCTGGTGTTTTCCAACAATATCGCCTTGAGCTACGCACAACAACTGACAGGCTTTCGTGCTCCGTCACAGCAAGACAGTGCTGCAAAGCACCTCAACAAAAATACTGCCCTGGAAATGCTGGGACCAGGGCATAAAGACGCAAAACCCAAGATTCAGAAGTAGCCACTCATTTTGCATATTGACAGAAATTCATACTTAGTACTATTTTTCTGAAAGGCTGATCACTGACTGGTTTATTAATCATTAATAATGCATCTGCAACACAATCTTAGTTCCAAAAGAATAAATCCCGGAAAATAAAAACTCTGCATCGCTGATCATGTACATTTGGTATTTACCAATGTAAGGCTCAGAAAAGGTTCCCATTAACTAATAAAACTATTTCTTCAACAGATAAGTGTTCCAGAAGTATGAGGGATAAATTCAGGATGGTAATCTGATATCAGCAAGGACTGGAAAATTGAAGTTACTTGTAGACGTTCTGGCTAAAAGTATTTTATTTTTCGTCTCCAATAAGGATAAACTCTGCAATAAAACTGGGCAAATAAAAGCCTCGCCCAATTGTACTTCTTCCCATGTGTGACTGGATGAAAACTGTTCACACAACTGGAAAAAAAAAAAGAAAACAATTTTCTTCAAGACTGCCCAGCCTTCCAGTATGTGTTTGTAAGACATGAAGCCAGAATTAACGTCAGGCAGCACAAATCCTACAACTTACTCTTCAAAAGTTTTGTTTTCACTGTGATTTCCCATTCAAGTTTGGAGCTGAAACTTTGTGTGCTTTCTGTTGAAAGATATATTAGGGACGCTGCTATAAAAAATCTCCTTTTCCTTTAGTAGAAAGTGCAGTTGTTCCACACATGTGCTGTTTAGTCAAGACTTCTCACATCCAGTAGTCACGGTAATGTATTTAGACAAGCACCTTCAAACACAAACTGATCTGCAAACCTGTATACATCTGGGTTTCCTGGGCGATAAATACATCACTGCAAAGACCTCCAGAGGTCTTGTCTATGTGATGCTACTTAAACAATTTATACCTGTCACAGCTTTGTTTGGAGCCACTTAAACATACACAAAACTAAGAACAAGCAGAAAGCACGTGTTTGTCATAAGGCAATGAAAAAACCTCGCCCAGCTAATGCACTCAGCAGTGCTGCACACAGAACTGTCCTCATTTCAGCTGGGATAGAGTTATTTTTCTTCCTAGTATCTTGTAGAGTCCTGTGGGTTTTGGATTTAGTATGAGAATGATCTTGATAGCAACAACTAAAGCATCATTGTGTTAAGTAGTGTTTACTCTAGGTCAAGGGCTTTTCATTTTTCCATGATCTGCCAGAGAAGAGCTGGGAGCAAGCACAGCCATGACAGCTGACTTGAACTGGTCAAAAGCATATTCCATACCATAGAATGCCATCTCCAGCATATAAACAGGGGGCAATTGGCTAGGAGCTGCCGGTCGCTGCTCATGGACTAGCTGGGCATCAGTCAGCACATGGTGAGCAACTACAGTGTACATTGCTTTTCCCTCCTGGGTTTTATTTCTCTCTCTCATTTTGTTGTCTCCTTTTTCATTATGATTATTCTTTGATTATATCAATTTTATTCCAATTATTAACTTGTTCTTATCACAAACCACATGTTTACCTTTTTTTCTCTGATACTCTTCCTTATCCTACTGTTGGGGCAAGGGTGTGAGAGCGAGCAGCTGCATGATACTTGGTTGTTGTCTGTGGTTAAACCTCAGCAGAAAGTCAGCCATAGACTCAAGGGCTCATTCTGCAGCTACAGGCAGCTCACAGCTACCAGCTGTCCACTGGGCTGCTCTTCACAAGCTGCCCAAAAAGAAAGCAGTTACTTATGGAAGAAAACTAAAGCAGTATTAATTACTGTGCAACTTAACAGAATTCGGTACTGAGGAATCATCGCTGTTCATGAATACAGAAAGACCAATTTGCCTTTAAAAATTACATTGGATTCAGCTAATATAATAATGCAGGATATGTCAAAATCCATAGTTTTCTCTCTTTTGGTTTCCACAGCTTTGGTATGTCATACAGTTGTGTGCTTACTTTTATAAAAACAAGATTAAGTGAAATTTCAAAACAAATGCATGCTGTTTGTCCAAGTAAAATACATCACAGATGAACAACTGTAACTACTCTTAAAATAATTTCATAATGAACACAACCAGTCTTGGTTAGACAAAAACTGGTCAAGAAAAGCTATCAATGTCAAACACTTACTTGCAGGTGATGGGGTGCTGCATCCGCTAGTTGGTGGATGACTCTGGAGTCCATGAAGGGAAGGCAGTGACAGTCCACCAATGACTGGAGGAAAAAGTAATGGATATGGTGCTGCTGGATAGTGAGTCATATGTCCATTCACGGCCGGTACCGGACATGTGCGGCTACTGGTTGTCATGTTAACACCTCACAGTGGACAAATGTTATGTTGCATCACTCCAGGCCAGCAAATAGATACCTCAAATTGTGAAAGAACAGGGCTGTCAAGTCTGAAGGTACTGCTTGAGCTGGATTGCGTGATGAGGAAAAGGTAATTCACCAGATCAGGTCCGTCCTATATTTCATCGCTGATCCTACTGTTCTCTTTTCTAGGACATTCTTGCTCTGCAGCCTGTGGATAAAAAGTCGTCTTATTCTGGTATCAGGGCGCAATTCAGTTGCTTATTCAAATGTTTCTCTAGGAGTACAGTTGCTCTCTACAGATGCATACTGCCACAGTCTGTGGGGAAAAAAACAATATATTGATTATAATATACATATTTTTAATATATGCATTTAGAAAAATCCTTTATCGCTTTGCTACTTTGGTTATCACTTATTTGTAAGTATCTCATGAGATTAGCTTGACGGTTACCTAGAGGTAAAACTGTCACCCTACAGAAACTAACAGCAGAACACCCATTACCTTGATTTCCCTGCCCAATGTACTACACCAAAAGCTATTTACGTCTGTGTCTTGGTTTAAAGACAATTATGCAATTTAAATTTGAGAACAAGAGACCACAAAATATAGAGAAAAAACCAACAGCTCTTTTATTAAATATATATATTATAAATATATACCCCTGTGTCTATTTATAATATCTAAATGAGAAAAACACAGAACACAAAACAGTATCTCCAGAAACAATGAAAAACTTGTCATGAACAAGAAGAAATACTCTTCCCTGATAGAGTTGATTTATAAGTCTCTGACCAGTTCAGTGGTCACGGGAAGATAGTGGCCACCTCACCAGACAGTGAGCAGCAGTCCAGGATTCCTTCGCGAGCAGATGCAGGGGGAAAGGGGAAAAGCAATCTCACCAGCTCTCTGGGTGGAGAAAAGGGGAGAAAAACCTCTATGTGTGAAGTCACAAAAGGATCGAACTGGATCCAGACTAGCTCTGTAGTTGAAGAAATGGGGAGAAAAACCTCTGTCTGTGAAGACCCAAGAGGGTCGAACTGGATCCAGAGCTGCTGCAGAGACAACTGAGAATGAGACCACACTGCCTTCCCATCCAGAGCCGAGCGGGAAAGAAAGTCCATGCCCACTGGGTCCCAAACATATCATGACCTGCACCCCTGCACACTGCCGGACGGGGCGCCAACACCGCCAACTCCACATGGTGTGGCGCAGCTCCACTGGTATCGAGCAGCTGGCACTGCCCCTTCCCCAGGCTTGGCAGGCACTGCTGGGCTGGCCACTGTCTCCATAGCAACGCTGTCACCAAGTCGGGGCCGACACTCGCCCCGCTCCCCCGGATTTGGCACTGCAGCCGCACACCACTCCCAGGGCCGTGGTTGACAGCGGTGCCAGGGTTGGTGGGCCAGGCCCCCACACCCCCATGCGCACGCCATGCCACAGAACACGGGCAGTGAAACCCTGGGGCAGCGTCACCCAAGCTCCCGCCACTGCTTTGCTGCCATGGCCCCACTGGACCTCCTGTGACGTCAGCCCAGAGCTCACCACTGGTCCAGCTACGCCATGTGCTTGCCACCACTGCAGCACAGCACCCCACGGCCTCGCATACCCCCCATCATAGCTGCTGCTGCCACCGCCACCACTACACTTTTGCAGAGAAAGAAGCCACCGCTGAGAACAGCTCTCCTCAGCTTGCCAACACCATATTGGTGATGGAAAAAATCCTCTCACAAAGAAAGGGGGAAAAAAAAAAAATCTAACTCATAACAATCTGACACACTCTTGTTTTGAAAACTGCCAGATTTCAAAATGATGCATCAATAATCATTTGAAATATTGATATTGGGTGAGGAAAAAAAAATCAACTTCTGAAAAATTTCCCTGTATATGAGAGCTTTCAGTTTCCCCCTAGAAGCTACAGAATGAACAGTGCTGAGAAGGCATGTCAGCCTCACGGCTCAGGCAGTGCACTCAGGCACTGTGTATGAGGACGATTTTAGATTGGGTTGTTAAAGCACTAACTGGTTTACCAACTACTGTTTTCATGAAGAAGAGTTAGTTTCTCTTATTATCACTTAAGAGACATCTCACAGATTGTTCTTTTTTGGGGGGTTTTTTTGAGGGGAAGGGGGATGTACCCAAACAAACAAGCACACGTTATTTGATAAGCTGGGTGAGTGATAAGATGGCAATACACTGTGCCTGTGCTTCACTAGGGAACTTACTTGCTCTCATGATCACCATCTTCAAAGTCATCCAGAGCTATACACGCCTTCCTTAGTGTTTCACACAAATGGCTGTCACCTTTCAAGGGGTCCTCATTTTTTCAGTCTCTGTACCAAAAGCCTCAGGCTGAGAACAGGGCACTTCTTGCATTATTCTCAACCACGAAATTTGCTCCCACCATAGCTGTTTAAGTCTATGTACAGTAAATGGCCAGTGATTGAAAAAACCTGCTTGTGCAACACCAGTAAGTGCTACTGATGTCATGAGAGATACTGTACTGGGAAGGCTGCAACCACTCCATATTGCAAACACTGCTCCTGCAGTTACTCATGCAGTGCTCCAGGCAAAAGTTGAAGAGTGCTGCAGCTGACTCCTGAGCATCACCCTGCACAAGGAGTTACTCATCTCCTCCAACACGTGCTATTGAGGGAAGACAGCAGGAACCACATAGCAAACTCAGCCACCCAAAAAGCAAGGCAGTCCATGGCTGCCTAAAGGCTTTGTTTCCTGAGACAACACACTACACTCTCGCATCTGCTACAGTCAGCAATCAGTAACCACATTCACTGTTATATAGCACTTTTATCCATAATTCTTTGAAATTATAGCCTGAAACCAAAGGAAAGAAAATTTTGGGGTGAGAAAATAAAGGGAATGATGAAATGATGTGTCAAGGTCACAAAGCAAAATTGATGCCAGAGGAGGAAAACATAACAATGCAATGTTGACTATCACTACTGCTACCCAGTGTACTAGTTGTCGGTAAGAATTCAAATGAGCAAGGAGAAAAAAGAAAAAAAAACCCCAACCCTGGATTCATATGTTTGCCTGTCAGAAAGCAGCAGAGTGTTTCTGCTCTGTGTGGAATACCAGCAAAGGTTACCAGCTGTGCATGTTTTCAGACAGCAGTTTCTGCTGAATGTAGCCTGCTTGGGGATAACAGAAATGTAGCTTGTAAGTATTTGATAACTGTGTAAATTACACACAAATACCTTTAATACTAATACAGGCAGATGTATACAGAGATGAGACTCTAAGAGAGGGTACAGCAAGCTAAGGTACAGCTACCAGCCATGCCAAGCTTCAGGACCAAGTGCCTGGAGACCAGTGAAACCAGGCAGATTTTTTGAGAGAGCCTCAACAGCTAAAATATATTGACTTATTAACAACACCAAAAGAGATGAACCATTGCTGGTGCCTATTTTACCTAGCTAAGGCTTTATGAGGCTTAAGAGATAAGGAAAGTCAAGTATCAAAGGAACACGCAAAGAATTAGTGTTTTCTAAACCAATTCCACAAGAGCTGGCAAGAATACTATATTTCTAAGTGTTTGCAAAAAAACAAAGAGGGGAGGGATCCTGATGAATACCAACCCATGAATACCAGTTAAATGTGGATGTTAAACTGAACACAGAACAAGGTCATCTACGTTTAAGTGATGTAGGGCTTTGAAAATAAATTTCATCTTAAAAACTATCTAATACCTTCAATTTTATTTCTATTAACCAGAAAAATGCAGAGCTCATCATAACTTACAAATGGTCCCAGAACCACATCAAATATATCTGCATATTTAAGTTAAAATATTCGGAAAAAAAAGCAACTCTTTCAGGACAGAGGGGGAAAAGGGCCCTTGGGGAAACTCTTCGGTCACTTCCTCATTACTGGAGGAACATGATCTGTGATGGACCTGATGATGACAAAACGCAGCAGTGTTATAGCTCCTCAATATGAAAATACATATATCTAACAGTGCCAAAACTAAGCTATAATCCTATAGTTCTGCATGCTTGTAATTTTGCATCAGATACATTTATATACTGAAATTACTACCTGAAAGTGCCTTACACAAAAATCATCCTCCTTTTACCACTCAAGGCTGGAAATTTCCTGCAGATAGCTGTGCTGGAGATAAACCTTCAGAGCTTGTTCCTCTCCATAGTTCTTAAGAACTTTTCTCTACAAATACAGGCAGAGAGGAGTATCATTTGACTCCGGGTAGTGTCCCTTGGGAGCACCAGGTTGTTACAAATGTTCACATGACTGAGCACCTATAGGATGGTCAAGGAGGAAATTGTAGGAAGACACCTATGTATCAGCAACTTCAGCTGATGTCACTTGTGTTCCGTGGTTACTAAGTTCCTTGAAGACATTACAGACCCATCACCTCCATCACTGCACAGCAGAGGACATCACAAAGTAGAAACTGCTGCAGTAGAAGTAACCAAAGTTGTTCCCATTCACACCAGTTGCCTGGCACAACTCCCAAGGCACACGTAATTCACGTATCACCAGACTGATGCGTTCATGTCCCTGAACTCACTGATGAAGATCCAGCACTGGTCATCAGCCACAGATGTCTAGGCTGCATGTGATTCCAAGGTGAAAACATCCCTTTTTGCTTAACTTTACCACAGTGCAAAACACTGGATGGGCATTAGCCTTGAGAAGGAGAACTTTCCTTTGTTGTCACTTGCTATGGTAAATACCCCACAGCTGAAGGAGCATATCCTCTACAGACCATGACATTTGCCCAGAAGCAAGTCCCATCCTTTCCATGCCATACGGACCTTGAATATACCCTCTTTTGGCCTACACCTGAATTTCCTTGAAGAGCGAGCTAAAAAGCTAATCCTAAATGGGACAGGAAGCACCAGCTACCACAGCTGAGGAGCAACCCAGAAGGAACAAGCCAAACTGACAGCAGAGCCGTCTTGATGGTGGATGACCACCCATTCATGTGAGGAAACAGCATGTATTTCTGCCCTGTAGGCAGAAGGCAAAATTTTCAGAAAATGGCTGTCATCAAGGCACTTCAGAGGATCATATGATGAAAATCCCCTTCCATTAGACTTCTCCTTGGTGACTGCTCATGAGTACAAGGCTTTTAGTACAAGCAGTATGGAAAAAGATCATACAGAAAAGTTTCTTTGAAGGTTCACCAAGAGATGATCACACTGTGCACTACTTTGCATTGAACAGCAGCCAATGACTCTTCTTTGACAGAACATATGCCTCCTCCTTTTTGGTTTTTACAGGCCTTTTATTGACTTGACTTCAGTGATAAAGCAGATGGCCACAGGGGAAGGAGGCTGCGGTAGCTCTAGTACAGAGCAGAATATTTATCAGCTGCAGTCAATGCAGCAGGTGTACCTGTCTCTTCCAAATTTCTTCTAAGTGTTTGTGCAACTGAGCAGAAGTTTAAAACTACATCTTTTCACATATAAGCTCCAAACTAAATAAAACTGGATAAACAGTGACCCAGCATTTCTTACTGTCTCTTAATTTCCCATGCCTTTTGCACAGACTTTACTATAGAAAACAGCTTTGCTCTTTAGACATCTGTCAGTTCTTCCTCAATGTACCAAATGTATTGAGCCTCATTCATCATATTACTATTTAGCTTACATTTGGTAACAATATTTGGTATTACTGTAACATAGCTCATCCTTCTGAATTTTTCAGTTGCATAAGATTTATTTGAATTCCTAAAACTCCTTTGCTGTTACAGGTGACTTTGACACACATCAACAGCTGGACAGGCAAGAAGCCAAGGCAGAAGGCTTAGCCAATAGCTCTGTGTCAGTAGGAAGGTCATACTCTGTCCTCTGTTCTGCCAACACCACCCCAATTTCACATTCCTCTTCCTCCCCTCTCACTATCCATAGCAGGGAATTAAGTTGTCAGCATTGCAAGTAAAGCAGGATTTTTTCCTCTTTCTCTCCCTTTGCTTCTGAAAAGATCAGTGAGGAGTTCTGCCCTACATACAGCAATGTTTGAAAATCAGCAGTCATTTTAAGGTATTCATGACTGGCACTTTTAAGTTAAATCCACCATCCCTTCTGCCATATCAAACTGCTGTTGCTCTTCCTTTCCAGTTGGGACATGGAACCAGGAATGCAGGAAAGGCACACTGACACAACGACATGCTCTGCACAAAGCTGGGTGCTGGGGAATTTGCTTCTTCAAGCCCAGAGGTCTGCAGCGTAGCTGTCCCTGAAGTTTCCAGGGTCACGGAGGAAGTCTCTTCTAAGTTCATTTCCCATTTTCCTGCCAATGCCAAAAATTCTCCTCTCTTAAATCTTAGGCTAAAGCAGGAACCTCTGGCCTGGGAGGGCAGCCCGGGTAGCAAGACAGGAGAGGCAAGTTGCTCCTCTCAGAGCAACAAAAACAATTCCAGAGGAATTCTGCATGCAAAACCTTTCAACAACATATTACATGTTTTTCCCAAGGGACAGAGTTGGTGGAATCCTTATTGATTAGGTGGCTTCAAGGCATATTCTAATGCTGGTTTTGGAACAAGTCAAGTTTCAAGAACCCTTACTGTATTTAATGTATAGTTTGTATTGAAATCCCCGATTATACATATGCTTTCTATTATGCTGGCTGATGGTGTTGCATTGAGCAGTACTGAATAATTCAGCAGATTTAACACAACTCAAGTGTAAATCAGTCAGATACAGTAATATGATAACCACACTGCCTTTAAACTCTTAAAAATGCATGGAAACTTTTATTTCATAAAGAGGCATACTCTGTTCTGCAACAGTTCTCTCTGACTGCGAGATGTTGCATTTTTGTTTTCTTGGCTATCCAATGAGATTTAATTAAACAATAAACTAGTTACCGTGGCAGAAGTAAAAAAAAAAAAAAAAAAGGCTTTGGAGTGTTTCGTTTCCTTTATTAGCATAGTGATGTGAAACTAAACAGAAAAAGCAATCTAATAACAAACATTCCTTTGAGAAGGGCTCTGGGAGCAAAAGGACATCCACTTATTGTTCAGCCCATCCCATTGGTCCATATACGGCAATAAAGGTACAATAGAAGGAAACAGGAAACAGACTGGCACATCTGCATTATCTTATTAGAGACTAATGGATATCTGAGAGGAACATGCATCTGATGCTGAATAGTCTGTACCAATCTCCGAAGCAATTACTCTTAATTAGTGGATTCTGTTTATAGATGGAACTTAGTGTACCCTTCTGTATCAAAGAGATGCAGGCATCTGGAGAGAGATATGGTTTTCTTAAAGGGAAAGCACTGCAGCACAATGTGAGGGTTGGGCTGTTGGTTTTTTTTTAAATAAAAGCGCTCTGAAGCATAACATATTCTACTGTATTATTAATCAAAAGAGCATGATGGTTTAAAAAAAGTAAAGGGAAAAAAGACCATACTGTTAATCTCAAACTCTGAAAGTAAACACAGAAAGCTAATACTTGCATATGAATTATATGACAAAAACCACTTTGATGATAAGCAAATAAACAACTGAACCTAAAATTTTCAACCGCTGGCCAAAAAGCTTTAAATAGCAGCTTAAGTCACAAGAACAACATCTGCATTTTGTATCTGCCAAGTCTGCAGCCAAAAAAAGTAAACCACTCTATATGACCAGATGCATGAATAAAAAAGAAAATGCATGAAACAGAACTTCAAAGCCAGTTTACTGAAAAGCAGATCTGCAGCTCTTGCATCCCATAACCACAATTGTCATATATTTTCAACTATATATGCAAGACTTATAGGAAGAGGGAAGATAAATTGTTGTAAAAGAATGAACACACTCTTACTATGACACTTTTCCTACATCTTGGTATGTATGATAGCTGCCTGGTAGGGGACTGTGAATTCCTTTTTGTCATAAAGTTGACACTTGCAAAATGGGTTTCTGTTTTATTTTGGTTAGTTTTACCCGACATTGTTAAAAGATAATTAATATAATTAATGCAATTGTTGTTTATTTGAAAATACTATTGGGAATATAAAAAGGAAGGGGAAAAAGCCTCTTTTTCCCTATGTAGCTATGCTTCGAATTGCCTGCATTGCAAACACACCCTGATATATGCCTGAAAAAGAGCAAATCTAAATCTGAAAGGGGAAAAGAAAAAAAAAAAAGTGAGACACAATGACACCCATTTATTTACACACCATACAACAGTACCCTGCTGTGCCAACTATTGATTTTAGTGGAACTGAGAGTCCATGTTGGAGAGCAGCAGCTGCGAGTGCACAGCCTGAATCCTCATATGGGAACAATACTCCATAAGTAGAATAACCTATTTCAGCCCACCTTCATGTGTAATATCTAACATTAAAAACACGCAAAGCTTACATTTCAAAACCTAAAAGGAACTACGGTTATTTGTTCCACAAAGGTTCAGGGGAGTTATTAATTCATTTGTGCTTGCACAACCAAGAGGTGTGAAGGACTGAAAACCCATGCTTCATATGTCTGTTATTCTACAGAGATGTTAATTCTGTTCTATACTAAGCATATTTATGATCCTGCCACTGCATCACGCAATTTCTCTTCTTCTGTTGTTTGATAGTTTAGAAGGCCGTTTGTAACTGAGTCGTGGGGTGGTTGGGTTTTGTTGGCTTTTGGGTTTGGGGGGTTTTGGGGGGAGGGCGGGGGAGAGGTTTGTTTGTTTTTGTTTTGTTTCTGTTTTTGTTTGTTNACTGATTTTTCTCCTCAAATTTAGCAGTTATTTCTTAATGCTTAAAGTTGCTCTTTTAGTGGAATCAACACTTCTGTTCTTACACTGCGATCTCTGTTTTTCCTTACTAATGTTTCCAAGGATGTAAAATAGTAACTCCATATTGAGAATATTCTAAATGAGAGACTATCCCATGTGCTGTAGAGGTTTAGGCGATCAGAGATTCGCCAGACCAAATCTGTGGGGATTTTCTGCAGACTGAACCCATTTCTGCTCACCCACAAAACTCAAAGGGAAAAACACATCACTTCTCTCAAACACAGTTCAGATAACTCACAATTTAAGCAGCACAGGGTTGTTAGCAAAAAACAGCTCTTAGAAAGCAGCCTGGTCCCTCAAGTCACATACAAGCAGAAACTCCTATGAAGCTTTTCCCACCTAAGGTGCTGTGCCTACTGCTTTAATTCTCTGGCCACATTTTTTTCAGCAGGTTTCCTGTGTTCCTGTGCAGTTTCTTCCTACGGTTCAGAAAAACTAGATTGGATTTAGCTATCCAAATTATCCAACCAGATTGATTTGTTTCTAGTTGCTTTTATGCGAGATGGAAACCATGAAGACGAAAAATTATCATTGACAGGACTAAGGACCCTATCCTTTGGGCTTCCCTCTCATCACAAAATCAAGGCAGGGAAAAAGAATCACAGATAACAAAGGTAAGCTGCAACCAGCACCAACACGCTTCTAAGAATTTGGGAAGATTTACACAGCTAACAGGGAGCACCTTAAACTGAAAGCATACTCAACTATCCATACATGAAAGGTAGCATCTCTGATTACATTCAGAATGGGACATGCTCCCTGTACAGCAAAAAGATGTTCCATTGAAGATCTTATCTTTAAATGGCAATTAATTGGTCTTTAACCCTGGCTACAAGATACCTCAAGACAGCATCACAGGGATTCCCAGCCAAAACAGGTTTCTGAGAGTAAAGTTGTTGGAAGGAGATGGGAGGCCAGAGGAAGGGAGACTGAGTAAGCAAGGAAAACTACCTACTGCTCTGTATGTTCAGTAATGTCATTCATTATTACAGGACATGACGATATTTACAAGTATGCCAATCTCTTCCCAAGTGGCATTACAGCTAGAAGAATGTGAAGAATCTGTCTGAAGTCTGCCAGAGTGTTCATCCTTAACCTTCTAGCTGATGTCATGGTGACCAATGGCAAATACAGCACTTACCATCACTGCAACTACTAAAAAGGTCTTATACTGACTGTTTATAACTTTTAAGAGGCCTCCAAGATCAGTAAGAGGGGGTCAAGTGATGTTATTGTTTTGGTGACAGATGGAAGATCCCTAGTAAACGATCGCAGCCTGGGAATCATTACAAGAAAGGAGTACTTCATCTGCTCAGAAGCTGAAGAGAGAAGCAGCTTTGGAGGGAAGTTCCTTGACAGAAAAGTACATCTCTTTGGGAAGCCAACACTCTATAGTCACCACATGCACTGCAGAAACAGGATGACAAGATACCTCCTTAAAGGAGAGCATATAGACATTCAAGACCAGTGATAACTTTTACTGACGAAAATAAGCGGGTGCTGGTGTCAAAACCTCAACCAGTGAAGCCGGGAGTCAGAGACAATGACTTATCAAATGCTCTAAGAGAGGCAGATGCAGAAAACATTAGTTTTGATGGCTATGCTTTATCAGTACCTCAATGTAGGTGACGTAAAGTCACCACAGGCTTATGTTGGGAAGCATCAGGGCAATTTAGATCTGCATCTTTGCTGTTAGCCTTTTAAATAAGATATTGCTAGAGATCACTATCCAAGCACACAAAAAAGCCTCATCTATCTGAAGAGGTATCTTCCTGAGAAGTCTTGGTCTGAGCAGAACCATCACGATAAAACAAAGCAGCACACCCTCTCCCTGCCTGAGGTCAATTGGGTAGTCTTCCTCTGCATGGACTAACATAGGGTATCTTTAGCAGCACTAAGCATGGAACCTAGCAGTCAAATTCATCCTGCTTGGATGTCTAGCAACAGCTGTAAATGGTGGCATTAGACTTGCTTGCATCTCCAAATTAAGGTAGAAAATGCTTTACACTTTGAATTCCCACTTTGTTCAATATCTAGACAACCAGCAAATACAGATCTTTTAGTATGCCACTATGGCACAGATGTGCTGCCTGGAAATGCACTGAAGGAAGAGCAGTATGTGATCTTCACACACTGTGAAAAAAAAAGACTTCAACAGTCACCGAGATAAACAAAGAGGAGAATAAAATTCTGTTTAATTTGGAAAACATGCACCACAGCAGAAGACTTTGCCTCAGCACGGCACACTTCACTTTCTAAGTCATACAAAGAAGGATCCTGCAAGAGTCCACTTAACTGCGAAGAAAAATTCTGCTACCTGGAGTAATCTAAATTCATTGTTAGAATAAGCATGTGGATTTACTAAAAAAATGAATAATGCTTATTTAGAAGGCTGTCTGAGAAACCTGAATAAGGATTTTGCAAGGGATGTACCCAAACTGCAAAATGATGTAGACTTCCCAGTCCCCCAGACAGAGCTGGAAGGCAAGACACTATGCTCAGGAGGTAGGTTCAATCTGTTAGTAGTCCAATTTTTTGCACTACAAGGCTGGAAGTTCTACTTCATGTGAGCTAGAGGAGTTTGCATCCTTGCTGCACCAATTTATCAAGTGAGGATGGTGATCCAAGTGGAACAGAGGGAAAAGAGGGTTCAAGCACTGGTTGTGAACTTTGTTTCTGAAGACTCATCTGTTAGACTAGAGGTGCATCTATCATCTTAATATCATGGAGGTGTGGACACTGTGCTAACACAAAATAACTTAACACACATAATTTATCACTTTTTGTTATATACGTCAAGTCTAGTAGTATGTCTGCTGAAAGGTTCTGTAATTCCTCTGAGTTATTAGAGTCTTCTGTCCTACTTTGCCCAGAAGACGACATTTCTGCTGTCTACGTCAGGCTCCTGAATCTTCACTTATTACATATCACAAGTTTCAATATATTCCCAGTAAGACTCCCTGAGGGTCAGAAGAATATGCCAGAGGGCTGGTAGAGATTATGAACATCTATTTTCAAACCTCTGTTCTCTGTAGCTCCCTGTCACAGGAACAATAGGGTAGCAAAATTAGGAACAAGCACAGCTATTAAGTAGGAAGGGACAAAGCCACAGAGTGGTGCAGAACAAAAAATAGCATTTTTATTGTCAATATTTTGCTTAACAGGGAGCCAATAAAGGAATTGCAAAATGCTAATAATATGCTGAGATAACACTGCACACGTAAGCATCTTCAGAGCCATCCTCTGAATCATCTAAAAATGTTGCAAAAACCTTATCAGTCAGGTCATAAGGACAGAGGTGCAATAATCAATCACGGTAGCCACAAAACCAGCACATCTTTCCCACATTATAACATTCAGATCTATATCCCAGAATTGTCTGCTAGAGGTGATGGACAGATGGATTACATTGTAAGAAAGATCAAAGTGAACTATGACCTTACATTTCTCTTCCAAAAACAACCTAACAGGAGCCTAAGCACTGATTAAATTGAAGGAGACTTGTGTCATGCCCGCCAGTTTGCAAGGTAGGACTTCTGATACAACACAAAGGTATTTTTGCAGTGTAAGCAAGCGTGTGAATTAACTGCACAGCAATCATTCCCAACAAGCCTTTTTCTGAAAGTATCTTTCCACTGGTAAATGCAAGACAACTTTCCCATTTCCGTGGGCAGAGAAACTAGTCTCAATTACTTCATGTTCATTGTGCAGAAAGAAGTTGCATGCAGACTCTCAGGGATGGAGGCAGGTAATATGCCACCATGCAGCACTTAGACCTGCCCAAACTTTCCATCACATTTAAGCAATTTAGCCATAACCCATATCAAACAACTTATCAGGACAGCATATAGCTTCTGAATGCATTTGAATCACTAATCTTTCAGCTTCACTGACAAAGTAATGTATTAAAATTACAAATTTTTAAAACTTCAAGGAAGTAACAACGTGCATTTTCGTAATTACATCATGAGATACGGATTAAGAGTAAAGCTCTCAACAACATTTAGAATCCCATAAGAGCAGCTAAACTTGGCTAACAGTGCCAAAGATGATGACTCCTGTGGAAAGACGGGTGTGCAGTGCTTCCTCCAACAAGCCTCCAACCAATTCTAAACCACCACAAGCAGAACAACAGCAAGGACATTCAGCCTTGACAACAAGATGTCCATTTCTTCAACCTCCAACCCACACACATATCAACAAATTTAAGCCAGTAAGAGAAGCAACACTCTCAAAGCTACCAGCAGCACCTTCTCCCTGTGTGCCAGCAGTCAAACCCACTATGCTGCTGAGTATAAGGCAGCACAGACACATCTCCTGGTGCTGACAACACCATCCCTGCTGTAGTAACCCATCCTTTCTTTGTGCTCACCAGGCTCTGCAGTCTGAGTCACTTTGCCAGGTACTCTGCATTTGTAAAATAATATTATATGTATAAATTGTATAACAATAACATATCCAGAGCCAGACAGCCAGGCAGGTATGCATTCTATACCACTTGTTATATGCCTGGCAAATGCCCTTGCCCACTGCAGCAGAATGACCTTACCAAGTCTCTTCCTGAATGATTTTCAGGACAGCGGCACTTTACAAGTCAGGATCCAGCAGCCCAACATGCTACAAAGAACACAGAGAAGTGAGAATCCTGGAAGCTCAGCTGGGTGCCCAAGGCTGATAAGACAATCTGATGTAACCATGCAAAGACCAGCAGCCAAGTAGAGCATATCCTGGAATTGAGAATGTCAAAGCAGACATGTCACAACAGAGAGTGCTTTTCTAACAGCACCTGAAGTTCCTTCAACAGATGAACACATTAGGTGAGCAACTGAATTATTCACCAAAGTAAAAAAAAAACAACAAACAAACCAACCAGAATCTTAGTTACTAACAGAGAGCCATTCAAAATCCACTCCTGTCTTTTGTGATTATAATCAGGACAAAAAAAATCACTAAGCAGAATAGTCCACTTAGAGATGGCTGAAAGGTACATGTTGATTCAAGCACATCCCTCAGTATTACCCCAATTGCATCCTCTTTCCAGCTACTGCTGTCTGTGCCAACTGGGGCTCATACAGTTGTCCATTAAATGAGGTCTCAGAGAGCACCATATGCTAAAGCAAATCCAAAGTAAGAAAAAAAAAACAATTTGTGTCCTCAAAATGGCACATAAGCAAGAGAATGCAATAAAGATGCCAGCTAATGGAAATAATCTCTCAAAATAAGTGACTTCTGAAAGCCTGTCACTTCCTTTATACAAGCCAAGGTTCTTGAAAATATTTCACCCATATGCTCTCCAATTCTCAATGTGGAGTCCATCACTACAGGAACTGTGAGATGAAGAGAACCATGTTGCTCCACACTGCATATCCAAATTCATGAGGGAGAGGGGAAGGGAGCAGAAGTGGGAAGAAAAATGACCATGTTGGGTATAGTCACTGTTGCTTAATTTGATAAAAGATGAAAGATCTTGCTTTCATGAATGCAAAGCTTGTGTACACTGTCAGAGATTCACAGCAACAGCAACAACAGCCTGCAAAAAACCACTTCAGCCTATACAAATAATTATTTAAAATGAAAAGTGACTAAATTGTGTGGAATACTTAGGTATTCAAGGACATACTACAAGCAACATACCTGACTGAATGACACATGAAAGAATATTCCAAGAAAAATGATGCAGTGCTGTAATATAGCAAAAGATGGAAGAGATACTGAAGATCATCAAGAAAAAGGATGGAACATTCTTTTGTATAAATAGCTGCATTTACAACATGGACTATGTTTCATATTCATGCAACCACTATGCTCCTGTTTTTGCCAGACAAAAACATGTGGGTTTCTTTTTTTAATAATATACATCAAAAATTAGAAGATGCACTTCTACAGTAATAACGGGAGTCCAGGTGTTAAAGAAAACCATAGGATCTCCTCCCTTTTAACATGTTTTATAACCATAGTAATACACCTAGACTACAGTTTTACCATGTGTGAGCTATGACAATTTTTTCCTGCATGTGTTTGAACAGTAATGATGAGCCTTAATAATAATATAAAAAAAAGAATGAGGTGCATTGTCTTTATTATGACAGTATAAGGGTTTTGAAACAGAATGAAATATCTATTCTCTTGTACAATGAGGAATGTAAAAATGTAGCCTCTACATGTCAGATCTAAGCATCAAAGACCAAACACCTAAAAGTAGAATAATATGAAAATTTGGGAAATGCTATAGGGAGAACTTAAATTCCACTCTAGCATTTGATTTAGTGATAATCCTCCAAAACCAGTTCTGCATCTGATAAACACAGGTTTAAGATCCAGTTGTTGACACATGTTAAGGAAATGAAACACATTCTCCCTATATGAAGTTCACATTTTTCTGGGTGAAACAAAGCACACTTGTAGCTCATGTCTCTAAGGCACCTTTTAAAGCTGTAAGGAGAACTGAAAATCATCTACATGAAGCACTATCATCTGACACGCTAAAAAGATCTGAGTTAAACAGTTACACTGTCATAGCCACTCTTAAGCCTTTGAAAAATAAGGAAATCAAATTTAAGATTTACACATAAAACTCAAGGCACACAGTTCCTTGACATTACAACTCTGCTTCACGTCTCACAGCAGAGGTAGGCTGGGTTGCTCAATGAACCTCTTCAGCTCAAGCAAAATAGAAAGACCTTTAATAAAAATGAGTGCAGGTAGAAAGTTGGGTTCACTAGAACATCACCAACCCTGACTAATAACAATCACAATAATAATATACTCTCTCCTTT
Organism: Calyptomena viridis; assembly: GCA_013390005.1. Taxonomy (NCBI): domain Eukaryota; kingdom Metazoa; phylum Chordata; class Aves; order Passeriformes; family Eurylaimidae; genus Calyptomena; species Calyptomena viridis. Next base: position 208,237 of record WEIV01016797.1, read on the forward strand.
AAGAAACACTCCACTTTTAAAGAAACAGAAATGGTAGCAGGTTTGGCAAGTGGTAACAAAGGCACCCACTTTGCATCCTTCTGAATAGAACCCATCATTTAGCCATATAGCAGTCAACCAAGACTACTTTGTCCCTCAATTTTTAAAAGCACATAATTCTAAACAATTATGTCACTCAACAGTCCTGAACATTACTGGATAGTAAATGCATCAAACGGGAGCTAAATTTTATAATTTAAAACATGCATACACATAAAAAGGGAGAGGGCAAAAAAAAAAGACACGCTTTTTCAAAACAACATACAAAATTACATAGCAACATATAAAAGCTTCTGGACAATTTACTTTCCCTTGCCTTCAATGGAGGGTTTATTCCAGAGAGACAACCCTTAGCAGACAAAACCTGCTTGTAAACACAGGAACATGGGAATTGCTATACCGGGTCAGATTAATAGTACATTTAGTTCACTAACCTCTTATTTGACAGCAGCCAGCATCAGATGCTTCAGGGAAAGGATGAAGAAATCTCTAGGAGAGCAATTACATAAAAAACTTTCCCATAAAATTTCTTTCCAACTCACATCATCTACTGGATGGCTTATGCCCTGCAACAGGAGATTTTCTTCTTCTCTTTTTGTTTGTTTTTGCTTGTCTGAATAATACAAATAACACTAAATAATACTCCAAGCACTGTGGATATCTTCAAGATCTATAGTCCATATGTTTTCAATCCTCAAAATTGTTGGCCCTAGAAGAATTGAGAGGCACAGAGTTTCAACATCACCAGCTTGCTGCTTAAAATAATATTCTACTCTGCTTTTAAAAAACTCTCATGTTTTCCCTGGATGATCCTGTGTAGTTACAGGATCTAGTGCAGCACAGCAAAAGAAAAAATGAATATAACTAACCTTCTTCAAGAGTCCCTTCTGCTCTGCTTTTCTCAACACAATTTACTGCAGTGACTCTTCAGAAAGCTTGGAGAAGGCAGAAATGCCTCCAAAATTTCTTCTCCTACCAGTTTTCCTTTAGGACAAATACTAGTTTCTTTGTCAAATTTACTTATTCATCTTAATTGCTAGTATACACTTCTTCAAATGTCACCCTTCTAGTTAACAACTTCCTTAGATTTCAGGGCAAACACTTTTCAGGGCAGGGAAAAAAAATCAATTCTTGAATAACAAGTCAAGAGTAGCAAGTCATTCTCTAAGGCATTGACTTTCTACTAAGAATGCACTAGAATTATCTGTATAGTCACTTCCATCCTAAAACCCTAGGTAAATATTAGCAAAGAAACAATTACATCAATTAATAATAGCAGCTGACAGATATACATTATCAAGAGGAGTCTGCTCTCTCTCCAGACAAACACAATGCCAGATTCACACAAAGGCAGAAGAGGAATAATACAGACTTAAGTTGTCCAAAAGCTCTATTTGCATCTGCAAGTAAACACTTAAGGTCTGTAAACACCAAGCCATTACCAGTCTGCTTGCCATCCTCTCAACTGGGCCACAGCAAGCAGCTAATGGGGAAGTTCCAGACGAGCAGGGACACTGGCTCTCTGGCAGCATGCCACATCCATTGACCTCTGGTTGGCTTTAGGATCACTTGGGATTCACCCATGCTGGCTGAAGTCTGCAAGCTGTCTCCAGGATTTTTTGCTGAAGGTTGAACATTTGCCATTTTTCTTAATATATTCACACTGTCTATGTCCATATGTCTTAATCTGCAAGTCAGCTCAAGCATGGAAATGACTAGAGCATGAGCAAGTATTAGACTAAATTATTTCAGCAATCATATTACTTTTGGTAGACTGCCTTTTGCCAAACCAAAGCATCTGAGCTCAGGAATGTAACTTCCAAATATAAAAACTTTCCAAAGAAGTGTATGAGTTCACAAAGGTTTGGAGCGTGGTAATACTCCAAATATTATTGCTCCAAATAATACTAGCATAAGCATAAGCTTACAGAACACCTGAGTGAGGAAAGGCTAAACTGGATTTTTTTTTTTAAATTTTCATTTTTGTACAAATTTTTAAACATTCATTTAAACAAAAATTAAAATAAACATTTATAAACAAAAATCCATAGGAAGTGTGAATATCATACTTCCAGGTTCCCCAATCTCATTTAAAATTACATTTTCCCATTCAGTTCTACCTATTTATAGTCAAAGGAAACAGCAGAAATGCTGAGTCTGGTCACTGCTTGAGATTCAGGCTGAAAGACAAATTAAGTGCATAGAAACAGATGCTGATGGAGAGCTAGGAAGTCTCACTTTTATCCCCCTCATCTTCTACTGCAGATACTTCTAAACAAATTCAATGGAAAGGTTCCATAGCATGGGCAGATAAGAAATGGAACCTGGTCTGTATCCAAGGACCAGCTTATACTCCTATGTGATCTGTCCCCACAAATATCAAGTAGACACCTGAGAACCCAGCCCAGGACTCCTGGTGCTCTCAAGGCTGACGGCTCAGACGAGCACTGCCGAACGTCTGCAGGATCTCCTCAGCGGTACAAAAGCCAATACCATCACCTATCAGACAGAACTGGAGGGAACAATGCTCCTGATCTCAACACAGCTTCTCAAAGTGTCTTAGATACTAGGCAGGGTGGAATAAAATGGATGCATTCAGGATTTTACAACTGTCACTACAGTATTTTTCTTTATTATTCATAGGATTTAGGAGATGCTCCACCATCAACAGAGTCAGAGGCTCAAAATAACAGTGTTGCACTATCAGCAAAGTGTGAAAAAGAAACTATAAATCAACCAGCTTAGCTGGGATGTCTCTAAAAGGGACAACATGTAAAAAGTGAGTTCAAAAATACTAGAAACCACTTCTGAGCACCGCCAAGCTGACTGAAATCCTAAGAGGTTGGGGGTGGGGGGGGGTAGAGGAAAGTGTTGTGACAAGTAATCTAAACAAATGTTAAAACTGAAGTTTGACAAAGATGAAATATCTGCCAAGCACCCAAAATATAAATGAAACTGCCATTCAGCCAGGGCCAAATAAAACAAGACATTGCCAGGCAGTTTCTGACAGAACAGTAAGGGCATTGTTAGGTCTTCTTATAGACCTCCTTTCTTTATGCAAAAAAAAAAAACAGGAGGAAAAAAAAGGCACACCAGTATGTGGTGAAGTGTGCCTCCATTTCAGTGCACACCTCAGGCTCCCTGTATTCATCTCTGAAAGAAAAAGGACAGGGGCTGGGGAGTTTGCCCATAGTTTCTGCTGAGCACTGGGCTGCTGCAAATGCTGGAGGTTCCCAAGGACCAGAGCAGGAGCAGAAGTTGAGAGACAATAGGGAAAGTCCAGCAGGAGGAAAGAGAGGGTCTGGGGGAGTGGTAAGCTCATGTGAAATATTTAACAAGACTTTAAGCCTATTTGGTTTCAAAGGCTAATTAGCATTTTGAATAAAGGACCTCTTCACTAAACATATAACCACCCCATCCTTTCAGTGACTGCTGAAAATCAAAGGTTACAAAATGAACATATATAAGGTCTTTGCACTTCTAACAAACAATAAAACAACTTTCCCCATAAATTTCCTAATAAAGAAGAAAAATACAGCACAAAGAGCACGATGCCAAAAAAACTCCAACCGAAATAACCCGACGCATAAACTCTGCAGGATTTCTGAACAGTATTTTGATCTTTTCACAAATGAACAGTAAAAGCAGATTCCTCACTACAAGCTTCATTTTAGGATCAAAAGGATAGAGGAGTATATACATTTAAATAGCAGGGAGAATACAAAAGCTCATTAATGGAAAACAAACACATTTGAGAAACAAAAATACTCTATAAATGTTACAAAGAGACACTGCCGTGTGTTCCTCTGTTCATGGTAACAGTTCAGGAAGAGTAACTTCTCAAAGTGGTGCACTGACTTCCAACTTCACAGCTTTTCAGGATATTCACCCTTCTGTGACTGCTTAACATGATCTCCTCTATTTATAGCAACTTTTTTTTTGTAACTGTTATCATCTGGTTATTAAAATGAACCGACAGAATCACAGAAACACCACAGCAGCCAACACCAGTGACTGAATAAAAGACACTACTTCAGCATAAACTTTTGCTTGTAACTTGGGCAGCTTCAAGATATTTGTTGGCAGCACTCATTGTGTAGGTTAGGAGAGCCTAGGAGCAATGCTGGAAACGTGGCTGTGGCTGACCCAAAGGTGTAAGCCACAACATAACCCCTACTTAAAACAGTGGCTATTGTTAATGCAGAGCACCCACTTGCATGTCTGGCCACCCAGAGCAGTGCAGTCATAGGGTGGTGAGGGTCCACATCCAACCCAGGGCTGCTCCTGGGAACAACAGCAACGCTCTCCCAGTCCAGCAGCAGGTTCCCCACAAATTGGAGATCCCTACGATACCCTGCACCCTCCCTTCCCTACAGCACCTACTTAGTCAGAGGACTTCTGACAAGGAGTAGATCTAACATGGCCACCTCCCTGACGTTCAGTAGGAATCAGAGAGTCCTTTGCTGCTGGTGTATGTCTACAGCAAACTACAGCACAGGGGGACAGAGATGAGGAGCAGAACTCTGAACACCCACCTGAAGCTGCAGGTTCCATGACAGGCACCCCGAAAATCTATCCTGCATGAGGCTCAGAAGATATCTAACTAACTCCAAACCTTCTCAAAGGTACCTAGAACAAGCCCCTTCAGGTAACATGGAAACACCTTCAGCAGAGCAGAGGTTCAGGATGAAGCACCTTCTCCCCACACTGGGCTCACAGCTTGCCTACAGAGGGTATCCCAGCTCCCAGCCAGCTGGTAGGTAAGCCCTCCAGATCATCAGCAGGCTCACCTGTGTGAGCAGCCCTGTGAACCCACACTAACTCCAGTGAAGAAACAGCACACAAACTTCCAAGATGTATCTAAATGCACATATACATATACTCGGCCATGCTGTTTTGTGAGAATTTATGTCCTCAGATATAAAGAATCCATCATTTTAACCTCAGTTTGCATCAGAGCTATTTCCTCACAAGTGTCCCACGTGTTTCTTCACAGGCTGGTTGTAGATGCATTACATTTTAATGAATTGTACACATGAGAACTGGATTTTATACAAATTCACTTTTGCAGTTTCCAGCTGCAAAGCAGAACAGCCTTTAGTCAGACTTTAAAAGAAGCTCAGCTTTCTCCTATTATAAATGCAGGTCACAATAAATTAAGGAAAGCCTAAATGCTTTCTGCTTTGTTTACAGGATGGAAGTACTTTTACATTTCATTACGACAAACATGGTTATGGATAAAAAAAGTATTTACTTTAAAATTTAATTGTTGGTTTAAACTTTATTTTAAACCTTCTAGCAAAAAAACCCCCACAAAAAACCAAAATCAAAAAACCCCAAAACCAAAACAAAACAACCAACCACCAAAGAAAAAATCCCAAAATTTATTTAAATCCATTAACTACAGAATTAATATTCAAATCCATCGTATGTGGTCTATCACTGCTTTCACTGTTTTTAAAATGTGAGTTCATTGGGAGAGCCAGGGTCTGGAGTTCCAGACAGGAATGGATGGGCAGTGCTGATCCATGGGATAAATGTATGTTCCTGCTGCTGCAAAACCATTCTAGTCTCAAGCAGCGGGTATGAGCGAAGGTTGTAAACACCAAGAGAAGTAATCCCTACAACTGCAGCTTCTAAAATCTCAAGAAAAAAATCCTGAAATAAAAAACTGAAATAAAAAAATGATAATATTAAGCATATACACTTTCCAATCATAAATTTTCTGCACCTCCAGATGTGTTCTCATCAGAGGGCTATCTATATTTTACCTGCATCTAACAGCCTCCAAGATTCAAGAGACAGAAATCCCAGCTATGGACCATTCAGTACTTCATGGAGCTCCTTTCTTACCCGTGTAGCCAGAAAATGCCAACTAACAAAGGTTCACATAATACTGGAACCAGGCCTGACTCACTGAGGCACCATCCAGAATGAGGGCACAATGAGACCACCACAGCTGGGTGGTCATAGGATCAGATTGAAAAACTGTAATTCATAGAGACAGAAGTGAAGTTTTACAAACCATGACTTCTCTACAGATGAACACTTTGGAAAGACCAGGAAACAACTCTGATTTTTTTTTAGTTGTTAGTGAGGAAGGAGATGACTATACCTCATAAGGGGAACCCCAAGGCTGCATCTCACCTCAATGGGACTCGAAAAGAAACACTGGCAGACTAACAAACTTCAAGGCTTATACACCCTGTAGGATTTAAAGGCTACCTGAGTGAGGTATTCCCACCTGTTAGGTGGGAATGTCTGTTAGGCAGACACGAAGCTCTCAACATTTTAAAGCTAGGACTGGATTACATGCATCTCAGAGAAGAAGCAGCTCAAAGGTCAAGATAAGAAGGTGTAAGTGTACTATTTTGTTCTGCAATCTCAGCTTATTGCTTATAGTCTACATGGGAAAAATAAATCCAGAGACCATATTGCCTGTTTTGTATTTTAATTAAGTAAGTGCCTGGAAATAAGTTATAGGGTTTTTTACCACTGCCTTCTTTTGCTCGTTGCCCAAATGTAGGCCTTTCTATAACCATGTCACGGATCAAGATTAATTAAACACAAACAAAAACCCTACTGGCACATAAGCTAATTAAAATGTCTCTACCAATTTCACCTTTGCTTCTCTTCTTAGAAATGAGTACAACCTCCTTTGAGACTAACCCCCATATTCTGTAATCCCAATCTCTCTCCAGCTATCCATGATTCTTTTGCCATTACAGCATACAGCATTTCAGAGAGGCTCTGATGTTGTCATTTTCTTATCCCACTTCCAGACACACAGACTGAATTTCATTCATTGTGGATAATTTGTTCATGTCCAATTTACCCAATGCCCACCGTAACAATTTAGTGTTATGAATGGCTATTGTTAGCCTGCTGCTGTTCACTCCTTAAAAAAGTAGGTTTTGTGAGGATTTTTTTGATTGGTTGGTTTGTTTTGGTGGCTTTTTGTCAATACGCTATCAAAGTAAAATAGTTTTTCAACCCTCTAGTGTTGTAGTGTAGTTGCTGTACCAGGTCTTGCTGGTACAGCAGCCCATATGGTACCATGCTTTGATTCTGTGGCTGAAACAGAGTTGATAACCCGTTGATGTTCTCGTTATTGCTGAGCAGGGCTTGCATCCCAGCAAGACCTTCTCTTGTGCCCACTCTGCCCTCCACTATCCCTCTGCAGTGACTTGGCTGGAGCAGCCATGAGACTAGAAGGGGGCACAGGTGGGACAGCCAGTCAGCACCAACCAAAGGGATATTTGAAACATGACGTTGTACTCGGCAATGAACACTCAAGGAATGGAGGAGGAAAGAGAATGTTCATGGTTATGGTGTTTGTTTTGCCAAGCAACTGCCATGTATGCTTAGGCCACACTTGCCAGGAAGCAGCTGGATATCTGTCTGCTGATTTGAAGTAGTGAATGAATTACTTTTTGCTTTGCTTGCATGTACATGGCTGCTGTCACAATTAAAATGTCATTATCTCGACCCACAAATCTTCTCAACTTCCATTTTCTCCCCATCTCATGGGAGAGTGTAGGAGTGAGCATCTGGGTGAGCAACTGGCTGTTAGCCAAGGCTAACCCAACAGAAGGCTACAACTGCCAATAATTTTCTTCTTGACCTCCTTCTCCATCTCTAGTTATCTTCTGTTTAATTAATCTAATTAACCCATATTAATTTAGCAGACCAAAGAAATGTCTTGACATAACAGCTGACTTGGTTAGCATCACAGCATGCTTGGAATCACAACAGATTTATGCAAGATTACTAGCTGAAGCTGGATGCCCTCCTTAGGCCAACCTTTCTCTAATTCACAGAATAAATTTAATGTTTTAATTTATAAGAGTCATTTCAGGCAATCCTTAGGAAAACAGAAGACAATGATGGTACAAATGTGATAAACCCACCTACCTTTATACGTACCTACCTCCATTTCTACCCATGACAACAGAAAGAATATCAGAACTGTAAGATCCCTGATTGATCCAGGTGGTATTAACACAACTAAGTTGTGTTGGATGTATGTGATGAAGAGGGTACTGGCAGATGCCAGAGGAATGACCCTGAGAGCTGTAAAGTTGCTCATAATCTTTGTTAAATGGGCATAAAGGCATTAATAAACCAAAATTACTTACTTAGGCACTTCAGAGTTGTGCATAACCACATAGGGCACAGAGGAGAGGGCTGCTGGATTGTATCTTTGGACCTGACAGTGATTTGCTAGTGACTTAAGGAAAGTCATTTGAACTCCATCTGACTCAATTTTTCCATTTGTGAAATGGAAATCAACATGCACTTCCATTTTAAGATAAGTGAAATACTCAAGGCTGGCAACATCATTAAGTATAAGTAACTAATATCTATTAGTACTTGGTGTATGCGATTGCCCCTTTAAGCAGTTTTCCTGGGGGTATGGGGAAACATGACTTACAGTTCAGTACAGATAACAACTTCATTTCAATAGCCATTCTGAAAAGGGCAATGTACATGCTCCTAAATGAATTCCACACCCCAAATCAATTCAATGCCTAAGAAGAAAAAAGTATCCACTGGAAAATAAGGCAACATATTCTAAGAAGGCTGTTTTATCTATCTGATATGTTTCCTGCATCTCACGGTGATTTACTGTAATAGGTAATAACTAGTGTACATAATATCTGGTTTTTAATAACCACACTTCCATTATATTTCATTTCCCAAAGGGACTATTTATGTTTTTTCATATCTTTTAACTGTAAAACCGTAAACTGCTATAATCAAGTACTGCTTTCTCTTGTATTCTGGACATCCTCAGTTGATTATAATCACTGCCTGCTGAACTTATCTTCAAAATGTTAATCATGAATTGAAATAAAAACTGGTATTATTATATTAGGTACTGCCCCATTCATTCACTCTTCTCTTCTTAACACAGGAGACCCAAAATATGAAGAAAAAAATCAGAAAAGCAAAAAGAGAAAAACATAACAAAAAAAAAGAGGAAAAAAAGGAAGAGGGGGGGGGGAAGAAAAAAGAGAAGCCCAAAACTGGCTCTGAAGAACACAAGAACTAGAGAAAACAGCCATAATAAGTGAAAGCCCATGCAGTTCTCCCTGGTCTCCGTAAAAGAGATGTAGGTTCTGAAAGCATGTTTTGAGGTACTTGTACAACATTCACTGTAACTCTGGATAAAATAAAGTATATTTTAAAATAGCACAACTGGTACATCTGTATACAGTATACTACCTTTTTGGGAACCAGGGACTTGCTCCCACAACCATCTGCCACAAGAAGAACCACATGAGTGGAATGTATTTTAGAAAGTGTCAAAAAACGCCAAGTCCCTAAGTGTGTAAACTAAGTTGTAAAGTCAGCTGGACTTTTCAAACTGAATCCACATTTAAGGGAACTGATATCTTCAGAAGGATGCCCTGACTGAAAGGGTCACTGTTTAGGAGTGTACTACCTGATAACATCACCAGTGACATCTTCAGCAGCCTCATACACAGCATTTAATAGATTCCCATCATTAAAACAATAAGATCTAATATCCTTGGTTTAACTTACACCCAGCACAAAGGATGCACGCACGCACATGCACACAGAGTTTTTTAGTTTAGTTTTCTCTGCTTTAATACATAAAGCTAATACTACGAACTAACAAAACCAAACTCTGGTGTGTTTCATCACTTTATGTTGATCAGTACAACCAAAAGGCTGGCTATAACTGCATCCAGAAGAGCAAGACACAACCATGGTCTTCCTGAAAGTAAAGATCTCTCTAGGAAAGAGTTTTAGTGGAACACATAGAAATTAACTCTCACAAAAAATCTGTTTTTTTTCTAGACACTACCATCAGAGGCAACTAACATTTCTTAGCTTCCTCTCAGAAGAAGAAAGGGATGAGTATTTGCAAGGAAGATTTGGAAAAACTACATAAATGAAAAGTTGGCCAGATAAATTCAGCCAGATGGAAAATAAAATCAATGAACTAAAAGCATTATTAATTGAGACAACTGAATATGGACAGAGGCAAAACTACTGACAGAGCAGAGGAGATAAAGCAGACAAACCATTATCACCAAGAGTAAATAACATTGAACCAATCAGATATGATCAAAGGAGCATGTACATAAGTACTGGTGATATTACTTCTGAATTTGATTTATTTTATCTTAAGTCACAGTGTATATCACTTAAGCAAGCCAGTTCCTCCCAGTTATCTTGCTAATATACCTTAACAGGAACAGGACTGAATGCCCAGACAGTAACAGATTAAATGAAAAGGAAAAAAACCCTTAACTGGATAGAATGGCACTATAAACTCAGGATAGCTAACAAATCTCCTATATACAGTAAAGCAAGAGGCCACTATTGTCATACAGTCTTGCCTATCATAAACATGAGGCATATATTTACCGTCAGAACCTGGATTAATGCACTTCTCTACATATAAAAGACAAGACTCCAAATAGTGGCAAGTGCCTCACTTCTCCCATTAAACTCTCTTCCCCTTTCCTCTTTCATTTATGGTTTCAGTGTACACACTTAGGGAACAGCTGTAGACCTGATGCCCATGGAGCAGGAACCAGCATGAAGTGCCTGCCTGTGTAGCAGTATTGTCTTTCTCCTGGTCTGATGTGCCCAGCACACCTGGTTTAGATCCCTGCTTCAAATGGAGATGCGTAAGAAAATTATATCTAATGGTAACAACAATATCCAGGATGTGGTAGGTAGTATCCTTCACTTTAACCAGAGATGTATCAGACAGGACTACGGTTCTGATTTCAGGATAACATGAGTTCACAACAGCTATTGAGGATTTATGCTCAATACTATTTATCATTTGAAAATGGATATCACACCCAAGGATTTAGACAAATTTCTCTTCTGGAAATAACAGTCTCCAAATTCCCCCTGCAGTTTCAACTCCATGTCTTACTTGCATCTATTTTTTCATCCCAAGCTGCAGTCTGCTTTGATAATTGTAACTATGCAGAGTATATAAAAACATGATAAGGAGACTATACGTCATGAGAACAACTAGATATACCAAGTGTTCTTTAGACACAAAATGAAAGACATAGGAAAATATACTAAATGCATTTTTAATTGCAACTGATTTAATCACATCAAAGTCCAGTTGGCCCCTCATGGACTACACAGTTAACCCATGTTCAGTAACTGTCATGGAAAAACTAACACATCTCAAGAAGGCAGAATATATTCTCTTCTGGCCTGTGTCAGTTAATATTCAGCACTCCCAAACTGCACACCTGCCTAGCACTCCTAAGTTAGCATTGTATTTTAAAGTCAGTTATGGCATTTTTACCAAAGCTGACTAAAAATGACTGAAAGACACTCATTCAAGTCATCTTAATAGTTCTGTATAATCTATGAGACCAGTGGCAGTGTGTTTCCCAGGTGGGAAGTAGATGCACTCTGCTATAATGTAATAATTCGTCTTTTATTTATTTGATTATGGATGTTAAAATCGTAAATATAAAAATATTTAAAACTCCCCATAAGGTACCCTACAGAAGCAAAGGCACTGATAATGAGGTATTTACTGGATATGGTTAATTATCTCATTTTATTTTTACTACTCAATAAGGTTTTCATGGAAATTAGAAAGGATACATATCATTCTTGTCAGACCTGAAATGATTTGTAAAAATGTACAGTATTTCACTAACATTTCTGCAAGTCTCAGACTACGACTGGCAAACAATCTGTCCTGGCTTTGTGGCTTTCCTAACCAAAAAAAGACCATTAAAAAATGAGTGCTGCGAACTTTGTAACTATGGTGTGTTTCTTGTCATGCTGGGATTAGTAATAGCAGTGCTATCAAATATTACTGTGCAATAAAACCTGTGGTTTGCATTTAGATTACATTTGATTTCTTCATGTGGAAAATGCATTCTCTAATTTTCCTCTTACAGTAAAATTGATAATACATAGAAGAAAACATCACACTAGATGACACAGTCTACAAGGTAGGCATGACTTGTTTTATAGTCATAAAGCTTGTACTTCTGGCTGTGATTTTATGAGCCAGGCATACAAAAAAAGACCACAAGAAAGATATTTATAAATAAAGGCATACAACAGTAAATAGGAAAGGAGACCAAGTTACGAAACAGATTGAAGCGGATATAATCAGAACCAAACAGCTTTCACAAAAACTGCAAACTTAGCACTTGGATACCTCACCAGTCAATAACGCAGGTACAGCACCATTCTTTAACAAAAGAAAGCAATTCTAGGCAGGAAGAAAAGGAATGTAAATAGGACAGGCAGCATCTTCAGCAGGAAAAAAAATTCTTTGAATATATTCTGTTAAAGCTCACAATATCATAAAGTGGCCCCCTCAGCTCCTCTCTTCTTCCACAAAGTAGAAATCATCTATCACTACCTTCTTCACATGAAGTAATCTTGCAAAGCATTCATTTCAGTGGTATCTTTTACAATATGTTTCAGATAAGCTTCTATAAGCATCTAGGATCTTATTAGCTAAAAAAAAAAAAAAAAAGAAGGTGCACGTCGCACACTGTCTCCATGGGGACATTGCACATGGCAGAAGCTGTGAACAGAGCATTTCCATCACAGAAAGGCAATGGGGAAGAATTATACAATAAGGAATGAAGAGCTCATTAGCATGTAAAAACCATACCCCTCTACATAGTGTAATATTTTTGTACGTCATCACATTAACAAATTGCTGTTTATTAGCCATGATTTACTGAGTAGAGCACAACAGAGATGGGCACTAGCTGAGGCAAAGCAGCTGGATGCAAAACTAATGCAAACAGCTAAGAGGAGAGTGATGTCTTAACTACTTCTCTGCATAGCTTCAACCACCAGCCAACAGACGAACTGATTACACATCACAGCAAAAATTTCACCTTTTTCTGGACTGTAATAACTCCTGAATAAATACAAAACACAGCCAAGCTTGACAAACTGATATATGAAGAGTTGCAAAATGATTCCTCACCTCCACTGAGGACGGTGCTGCCAGTGTTTAAAGAAATTATCTTTTTATAATGCATTAGTGTTCTTACATTCAGGCCAACCATGAAGAATCATGAACTGCAAATGTATTCATTTTCAACTGTTTACATCCACTTCAAAGTACACATTTTTCTCACTACTACCACCATGTTCTCAATACATCTTACTCTTCTGAACTCACAGCTCTTTCCACTGCGGACACACTGTGGACACACATCTTAATCCAAAGAAATAAAATCCTGACTGCACAAAGCCAATGATAACACCATGCTCAAAGCTCAAGAATTCAGCAGAAGTATAAATTCCCAACAGAGATCATCACAAGTTAGTCTCTCCACAACACTCGAGCTCTGATTTGCATCCACTTGCTTGCTAAGGCTTTGCCTCCGGCTTAAGAAGTGCCAGTATCAGGAGAAATGCACTTTAAGTATGCGTTTTATACAACATATGTTAGTGGCTTATAGATTGTTATGCTTCTTTGCTTTTTCCTTTTTGCACTAAAGATATTTTGCTCAGGAAGAAAAGAAAAAGAGGAATCAAAGCTTTGGACCTTGTTTTTTTCTTGGAATAATAAAAAAAAAAAATAAAGCAGCAGTTCCTATAGATAGATAGCAGCAGATGAAGCTTATTTAATGTTTTAGTACAGCCCTGAGCCCCTAAATTTGAAGTTCACATTAACCAAAATTAAAACTCACTGCAGATTATCAAGTTTCATGTGCTTTTTCATTACCCTTATGCAAAATTTACTTTGGCGCGGTACAGGAGTGCATTATTAATCAGCACAGGTTTGTTTGAAAAGTAGGCTCTATTTATTCAGAGGTAGGACTGACTCCAAATCCAGGATTTCTTTTCCACATGGAATGCAAGTGTATCAGATTTGGTATTTGATTTTTCAGCTCAGCTGTGAGGGACAAAATGAACTTGGGAAATAAACAGAGGTAGAGGCTACATGGTAACAGAAAAAGAAACCACAGTATTTTACTTTTTTTTTGTGGTAGTTTCAGCTATCAAAGTGAAAATGTCAAATGTCTCTCACCACACCCATTACAGAAAAATCTCAGACACATTGAAGACAATGACGCTTTGCTATTGGCATTAAATGAATTCAGTCTCACCCACCCATGACCAAAAAAGACACAGCTTCATTTCAAAATCACAATCACTTTTCTCTCAACTTTTTGCAGTGTTTTCAGATTTATATTTCCCCTGTTTATTCTCATATTGCAATCCATCAGCAGCTATAACATAGCTAACTAGGCAGATCTGTGCAATTTTAGCATGAAGTCTTTAAAATCACTGATCTTCACAAGCTATTTTGATGAAAAGAGAGAATATTTACCAGCAACTATTAAGCATGAAGTTTGAGGAAACAGAAGCAGCTTGTAGGAGGATTTGCTAACATAGTTTATTGCTGTTACTTTTCATATATGAAAAGAAACTGCCTTTGAAATCTCTGACGAAAATGTAAAATAGATATTCTTGGGAGACAGTACAAGCCAAATGCAAATTACAAAGTCAGACAACTCGGTTTTAAGGATTTCATCACAACTAAATCCACTGAAATCTCAAGAGTGTCACACTAATAAACACGTAAAGTCAGAATCTACTTGTCCAGTGCTTCTGGAAAAAGAGATGGTGGAGATACACAAGGATTTTCACAACTTGAGTCTTCCCCATAAATGTGTGCATGAAACCCAAAGATTAAATTCCCCACAAGAAGTCACAATACTACCTACCAGGCAGTGATAATCTCTCAGTGGTAACAATAGGTATGTTTGTTGAAACAACTGGATGGAACAAAAAGGCATCCACGCTTAAGTGATTCCTCAGATCAACATGCCTACTTCTAATACAATGGAAAACTTATTCAAGAATAGCTAANTCATCACACAACTGCACCCCTGACAGCTAAGAGTCAATAGAAGGTTCCTTGTCAACCATCAGCTGCATGGAAAATTGAGGCCTCAACAAGGGGAACAGAGCCTTCAGTTGTTGAACCTCAAGAAAACCTATAGTGTTTTGAAGGTGCAAACTAAAGGTGCAATAAATGTATAGAGGAAATGCTAAATTTTTTCTCAAAATACCACAGCCACTCTCATGACATGGCAACTTACAAGCAAATACTCACTTCTTGTCTCCAAACTATGTGCTCTGTGGCAGCTTGAAGAAGTGCCTGGAGCAGTACTTGAAGTCCACAGAGACCTCTACCCATGCCCTGAGTACTCAGAGTGCACCTCCTTCAGCAGGCAGGAAAAAAAATCTCTGCTTCGAGATGAGAGAAAGAAGGATTTTGTGTGAAGTGCAGTTTATTATTATTTCAACTCTGCCTGGGCACCAAGACTGGACTCTGAATAAATTATGCCAGGATATATGCTCAAAGTTAGCTTCCCTAGCAGTTCTACACAAACAGAAATCAGCAGGAGTTCAGCATGTAGAACGGCTTCTGAATCGGGTCATTAATCTGTACAAGCAGAAAAACCTTCCCAACAAACACATTAGCAGTCACCGCACTCCAGGTTACAAGGCTGAAGTATCATGCAAATTGATACACATCTCCCGCCTCTTTGAGTCACAGAGGAAGGCACAGGCAACCTACAGGGGAGACAGCACAGAAAGCTAGGGATGTGCACTCCAGGATGTGCTCCTGGTGAGGAGCAATGGAACAAGACAGATTTATTCAGNGTAAACCGATGGGCTTGTTTCCCAAGCAATTAAATTGGAAGCATCATGGAAAAGATGAATGTTTACCAAGTCAAAGGCACTATGACAAAAAAGGAAAAAAATAAAATGATTCAGGATAAAAGAAAAAAACCATTTGTTGCATCAGCAAAGCATTCAACACAACACTTACTGTATTTGCTCTTATGTTACCTTAATATTGACCCACACAAACTTTGCAGACAAAGCTATCATCATCATCAGAAAATTGCCAAAGACACAGAGATTAGCCACAAACATCTTTTTTTCCATCTACTTGTTTGATGATTAACGAATAAACTAAGCAATCTCCACCTGCTGTCTTGTCAATAGCTGATTAGTCAGATGATTCCCTCCAAGTCCAAGGACAGAGTCTTGAGGTCTTGACTTCAAGGACAGACTAGTAG
>WEIV01016798.1:8829-38605 GCA_013390005.1 Calyptomena viridis
ATCATAATACCCTGTGCATTTTGCCAGGCGAAGTATTAGGAAAGACAGCTTTTTAACTTATAAAATGAGCACTTCTGCAACAAAAACAACTGTCAGATAAATATAGAACCCTGAAATGTCATTTTTATGCCTTTTTTTTTTTTTTCAAAGAAATACTACACTTTAAAGTACAGCAGAACATAATGACAGTTTTAAAGAGAAAAAGAACAGATTTGATTTTAAAGACTAGGTATAGGAGAAGTGAGTCAGACCTGATCTCAGGGACACCACAAGAGATTTGGAATTACTGCATTCAGATTACTTCTGATGTACTCCAGTACGACTGAAATCAGGATCTAGCAAACTCTGGAATAAATAAACACAGAAATACCCTTCATTATGAAACACTTGAACACAGTTGAAAAAAAGAAAAAGAGAAAAAAAAGGAACACAAAACGAAAAAGTACACAAAGCAAAAACAGGTACAAAAGCACAGGCACACTTTTCACTCCCTGAAAAGCTTTCTGATGTCTGATCCTAGGTACTTTCAGCCAGTGTGAACAGAGGCACTGCAACTCAGTTCTGTCTATTGAATAAATTCTCTAATTTTGAACTACTGCAAGGATGTTCAGGGTGTTATCGAAGAAAACTCTAGGGTGGAAGGAGCATATAAAGCTACTTATAGTGCTGATCCTGGCAATGCTTGTGTGTATTTTATCAGGCAAGAAGCAACTAGGCAGGAGGTCAGAGAAGTATCCTAAGATATAGCAAGCAGAACAAGACATATTTTGAAGACTAGCATAAAAGTTCTGATCTGGAAGTAAAGCTGCATATAAACTTATTTACTTGTTTAGATGGAAAATTACATGTGGCCCTAGTACTTGTCCTTGTAAACAAGGTGGTTATGGTGCTTCCATCAAAGGAAGACTTGTATCTACTAGTATAGTTGTTAAAAAGTGAAGGGTTTGGTGCTTTAGTGACTCGTGCAAAGCTGGAAAGACATAGAACCAAAGCATGGGTTGCCACTGAAAGAGGCAGAGACATACTCTTTTTCAGCATCATACTGGACCAAATTGAAATATAACATATAACTAATAGAAATGATGGTGCAGTAAAGTTGTTATATAGAATAACAAGTTCATCTAACATAAGATTAGGAGCATTTGGCAAAACTTGCCCAGTTTTGGAACAGTTTTGTGTAATTTGGCATAAAAAGGAGAAAAGGTAAAGATTTTAGCAACCAAAAAAAGCCCTTTCCTTTAATCCATGTGTGATGCACAACCATTCCAAAAGAGAAAGGCAAAGAAGTACAGTCTGGTTCAATTTTCCTACACTGCTTTAGTTTCTGCTATCACATGCCCTTTTATAATTGGGCAAAAAGATCTTTCTGGAGTGGGCAGCAGTCCCTTCTTTCTGTTGCAGTTTTAATAACTGCTACACTTTGTGAGAGAGCGAGTTCTTCAGCTTTCCAATATGTGTATACTGCTTCTACCTTGTAACTCCAAATGCATTTTAATCAGTCCCCATAAAAATGCAAAAAAGCATCTTTTGTCATCGAACTTCGCCTTTGTAGAAAGTGTTTCTGGCAGCAATGCTAATATTTTTCTTTACTTGTACTTCAAGAAATGGCTAGTCTAATAGAATTATTATGGTGATGCCTGGTGTTTGCCATTCTACACTCACTATATTCTGCTCCTCTAACATCTCAGCTGTGTGACATGTTACTTTCTGACCTAAATTATTATGCAATCTTACTTTGTGCTATTTAAAAAATTACCTCGTTTCACCTTGAATACCACTAAGCAATGAAAGCTGAAATAATGTCTAACATGATTTGTGCTTAGTTTCTGGAATCTATTCAGGTAACAGAGCATACAGGTATAGAGATGTTATTATCTGACTAACTGCTCTGTGCTTGGAATTAGTCTTTACATCTAGTTTGGACATCTGAAAAAATCACAATTTTCCAGAGTCAAGTAGTGAGGGAACAGCATTTTTAACAAATGTAAAAATATTATTTCAATATTGGCTAACAAAGGAATTTATGAATATTTTTTTACCAGAAATCTAAAGATACTATTTTGTATCCTCTAAGAGAGAGATTGCAGAGAAACTGGTGAGAAAGTTTATGTTTAATAGTATTGCACTGTAATTACACAGTAGGATTTAATCATGCAGGTTGTGAAAACAGTTAGGGTGAAGAGACATAATTATGAGGTATCTGAGTCCCACAGAGGTAGTGAGATGAATCCTGCTGTCCTTGCTAAATCTTTTTCCTAGGAATTTCCATCGAGCTAAGCTCATGTTTCTCTGGCCCCTTGCTTCAACATCACAGGATTGTTCTTAAGTCATTTTGCCATGTTTAGCAGATACAGGTTCCCTACACGTGGTGCTTGGGGCAAAGACATTGAGCTCCTCTTCGTATGCAAGAGAGTTTCCTTGGGAATTGGACCAAAAGGGTGGGAAAGGGAGAGGAGCCGCATATGAAACTGAGTCCTGGGGAAACTGGTCATCCATCGTTAGAGGACAATGTGTCATTGATGGCCTTATTTAAGGACCTTGATGTGGTTTGAATCATGACTGTGAAGTTTGGTGAGGTAGCAGTGACCTCCTAAATCTCTATGGAGTTAGGTACAGAAATGCTCTGTGGAGACAATATCCCTCTGTAGTGCAATATTAAGGCGCTGTTGGCATTTGCAAAACCAGTATTTAGTCCTGTAGTCACAAAACTTCTTGGATGGCTAAATTTCAGTGACTCTCCAGGGGGCCCCTATGGCTTCCAATGCTCAGCTTCTAGTCACTGAGTTGCAAAGGACAAGAGCTCAACAGGACTTCACAAAATAGAGTCCTCCTGACTCTTTCACTTCGCCATGGATATGATCAAAACATGAAACATCCTGTTAAAATAATCTCTATCCTGGTTACCCAGTGGCTAGAAAGTCATTCAGAACATCTAATGTATAGGAATCGGGACTTCCATAGTCCTTTCCTAACGGGACTGGAATTGTCTGGGGCAAGGCCTCTAGTGGCAAAATGTGGCCATTTTTGCCACAGGTCTCACTTGCTCCAAATTATTCAGCACTTATTGAACCCAGAATAAGACAGCAAAGGGTTTGAGAGATCCCCATCCAGATTATTTAGAACATGACTGCACACAACCGGGTGAAAGCTTCTCTCATAATTATTTAAGAAACAAAATGCCCAAGAGAAGCTCTTTTCCAGCTATACTACCTCTATATAAATGAATATAGTTCTGGTTATTATTTTGTAACTCCATATAAGCAGAGTTTCACTGCATCTGGTAAATATCCGTGGGGGCAGGATGACTCAGTCACTTAAATATGTAGCATGGTTCCCCCTATTTCTGCATTACAGCAACACCCCAGTCTGTGACTCTGAGCAAGTCACAGGCTGTCTTTCAGATGATATTTAGTATGAGGTTCTCACTGCTTGCTAAGAAAGATCCCCTGGCACTTTTCACAAAAGTAGGGCTATTAACCTTTGTGACCTGACCATATTCCACTATTCATTAAGCACCACGGGGGGAAGAACTCGTTTAGTACTGACTGAGAAGGAAGAGTGCCACCCACTGAACCAAACCCATCAACTTAGCAGCAGCCTGAGTATGTATGTACATAGACATATGTGTGTTTATAGTATATATACACACAGTGTATGTTGAACAGAAACCAAGGAGTAATCTGATGTGGTAGTTATAATTCACTGTGTTTTAGATTAATGTGTTACATCGTTCAGTGGCAAAACTGACAAGATGTTACACGATCATGTTTAGTCACATTAGATATGTTGTAAACCAAATGCAGAATTTTCTTTGATGCTCTAAGTTTCAGCATCCAGACAGAAATCCTCAATCCATGACTGCAGCCTTAAATTGGTGAATTTAGACCAGCAGAAAAGTGAGGCAGAGGAATGAGGCCCACATTATTTCTCCCATCCCACTGTTTCCTCTCTACGTTGTGGCTGCTAAGAACAACTTTCCTGCTTGATATGTTTTTCTTTCTGCCAGCTGCCACCTTAAATTAGCCTTTCTTATGTAATTTGGTAGTTAGGATCTTTGGCTTCATGTCAGGAGATACATTTAACATGCTTCCAGTAGTCCAGCATAAGCAGCTGTGACATGTAGGCAACTCTGAACATCCACAGCCATCACCACCAATTACCCCCTTTATTAATCCGACCTTGTGGTGGATACCAAGGGAGAATTTCACTGTCAGTCTAACGTTTCACAGCTTCCTATGTTTCATGAATATATATATATATATATAAATGAATATGCTGTGTTTCACCTTTCACTTGTTTGCTGCCCTCCCAAACATCAGCTTCTTAATTTTAAGCTTCTTTGGTAATAAATAAATCACTTTTATATGGCTGCTGCACCATTTTTCTGCTAACAGCTGCCATGTTGCATTAGGCTACATTATACACGATGTAGAATGAGGGAGAGGTGGAGCACGACATGTGCAGCTTAACAAATTTATTATGCTCTTCAGTTGAGAGGTCTATTCATCTTTCAACATTGAGAGTACAGTAAGTCCTACTAAGCCAAACTAACAGCACTCCAGGAAAATGTAAAGAATGTAGATTACGTAGAAATCAGTAAACTCTGATACTGTAGCTTGAATAATCTACTCCTTGATAATGGAGCAGATGTATTTTAGGCTTCTTTGACACTAGCACATATTTTTAAAGTGGGCTATAAAACCTGGTAAATGTGAAAACCTGTTTAAAAGCTCTGACCTCAAACCCATCAGGAGTTCTTACAGCTATTGTTATTGAATTCTGAAATTGAAATTTCCAAGTGGAATTCTTCCAACAAAAGAGACAGTCATTTCTATATAAGAAAAGGGGAAAAAAATGTAATTAAAATATGTAAACTTGGAGTTATTGTATAGATTATTTAGGTTATAATAGTACAGACTATAGAGGATTTCGTAAGTGGAACAAAGTTTTAAGAATCTCTTAAAAGAAATACTGTTCTTCCTTTCCCATGCAAAGCTCCATGCAGCTTCTGCAGTTACTGGGAGTTCCTTACAGCATTGAGACTCCATATTAAGAAATACACAAATTCAAATCTTTACAATCCTAACATTTCCCTAATTATGTTTACAGCAGCATTCATAGTGTGGGGAACACTGTAAACCCTGTGGTAGTGTTAATTATGTGCAAATGGTAATTGTAAAGATTTTAACAGTGACTTCTGTAACTAGAAGTTTTATTGATCATGTCTACATTCATATGTATAATCACATAATGCTGGCTAAAACACCAAAATCATAGCCTGGCTTGTACTGAAGTCTGAGTAAAACATGGGACTCTTAAGGAAAAAAAATGTTGTTAGGGTGCTTCTCAGAAAGTGTTAAATGTTTCCCTCTTTCCATCAATAAACTAAAATTTAAAAAGTTAAACAATTATTCTGAATTTTGTAGAACTATAAAAAAACCCGATTGAATCAAAACTTCATACAAAGTAATCCATGCTGGTTTGAATTTAAAACATTTGCAAAACAACGCTTGAAAGAAGACTTTGGCAGGTCTTTTGTTTCCCATCAGGATATCAGCATTATTGCACCTAATGAGGCCCTTTTACTTCTGTATTCTAGACCTGTATACAATTGTTTTAGTCCTTTAGTAGTTCAAATGGCTCTGTATTTAACATACACATTTATTTCCTTATTTTAAAAAACTAACCTCCTTTTCTGTGTGTGGTTTTGTTGTTGTTGTTGTGGGTTCGTTTTGTTTTTTTTGAAACAATCCATAGGCTTGGGACAATTCACAATACACCAAAGCACAGGTTTAGTGCTTTCACCTCTGCTACCAAGCTGTGCAGGTAGCCAAGATTTTCCTTCATGAAAGTTTTTTCATGAGCCACAAACCATTTATACACAGAGCTGAATAAGCAAGGGGTCAATACCATGTCACAACATTTGGGAAATACCTCAAAGGGTCTTTCCCTGGTACATGGGAGTTAAAACTCCTGAAAGTTTAGATCTTTTACTAAGACTCAAAAGAGCATTTGACATCACTATGTCTGGTCAGCTTTGCTGGCTGCAGTGAACAATAAATGAGACCACATTTTTGGTTCTCTTCATCTTTAAAATTAAATTCATGTGAGCTGCCTCTGTACCAGCATACGTGCTCAGGAAATCTGCAGTTACAGCTTGCCACTGCATAGGGGTGTTATTACTCACTCCCTCAGCACAGGCTTACAAGACCTAGGCACATTTTACTTTGAAGAGGTTAACCATCTCTGAGCCTTATGAAGTGTTTTGAGTGTTAATGGTCTCTGTTCAGTTCTGTATTGCTTTGAAATAGCCCAGCTTATGCATCTGTTTATTTGAACTTAGATTAGCTAATGCAGTTGTTTATTTTTCCTTAACTAGAGCACTAAAACACTTATTCTATATAGTTTTAATCATTAATTCCTAAGAAACACATTTTTGCAGGATAAGAATTTGGAAAAAGTTGTTCACTTTGAGTGGGAAGAGTAACATGATTTTATCCACATTTGGGTCTTATTGTTTTAAAAGTGGAAGAGAAATGACAAAATCTTGAGACCATTACATATGTGCAAAATTATTCGTTTATTTGATTTTTTTAACCTAGTGAAATGCATGAATTTATTTAAATTTTGTTTGGATAAAATTTTCCCTTGACACTACAGTCTATATATTTTAATTTGGTTTACTGCCTGGATGCTTTGCATAAAGCCAAAACCAAAAAGTACATTCTTCAGCTATATATAAGAAGATTGCTAGTTAACCACTTTTTAACCTTTCTAGTCCTATGTATGTATTAGTATCAAAAAACCTGCTCTAATTTCCTTGCAAGCAACAATCTTTATTAGAGCCGAATGAAATCCTTGGTTCAAAAGAAACATTTTGAAACATCGGGAAGGATCATATAGATTGTTTACAAACAGAAACTTTCCAGTTCTCGTTTTGCATTAAGGGTTTCTTTTGAAATTTACCTATATTCATCTTTAATGAATGTTAAGAAGCCTACATAAAATGTCTTCTGACCTGAAATGACATTTCTTTCAAATTTGTGTGTTTCTGTTTGGCAGGAAAACAGACAAATTTTAATTCTGGGTGGACCAAAAGAATTTGTTTTTATTTTTGTTGATTTTTTGGTTTGGCCAACAAACAAACACAAATAAATAAAATTTTTCTACAATTCTATTCTTCAGATACAACTTGATCAGCAAAACTGTCAGTTTTACACATGTAAACAAGTAACTATTTGTTTTCACGGGGTTACTTCATACTTATGCAAGAGAAAAAGGAGCAAGATTTCCTGTCAAAATAGTAAGAAAAAAAAAAAAGGTTAAAAAAAGGAAGGAAAAGAAAAACAAACCAATGTAATAGAGCCGCATCTCTCCTGTGTGTTGCTTGACACCAGCTGAAACAAAACTGACTTGAGACTCTGCAGAAGCACAGCTTGGAAGCGAGAAAAATAAATTGAATCCTGCAGCAGTAGAGCAACTCCCCCAGACACCGCACTGGGAGGAATCAGGGGAGTTTCAAGGAGCTGTGGGTGGAAAAGAGGATTAGGAAGAGCCAGTGGGACTTGGCCGACCTTTGCTAACTTCCTGACCCCCACTTTCCACCCCTGGGAGCCGGGCTCTGGTCGTGGGAACAACACCTGCCTTCCCCAGCTCCATCTCCACAGGGGCTGCTGCCGCCCCACAGGCACGTAGGGCCAGAAGCAACCACAGCAAGGGGAAAACCTCTCCTGCTTCATCTGCCCCGCTCTGGAGTGCACAGGGAGCACAGGGGGAAAACATCTGAGGTGTGGTGAGCTCTGGGGTTCGTTGCTGAAGGTTTTTCTGCAGCCCCCTCTCTTTGGGTAAGATCTCAGCTGATGGGGTGCCAAGGACCAAACCAGAAAGACAGCACACAAGCAGAAGTCATTGTTATCTTTAAGTATGGCCTGTGCCCAAAGGTACTTTGGGTCTCACAGGAGGACAGCAAAAGTTAGCCATGTGTCTTTTTGAGTCATCTACAGCTATACCATAGGTATTTCCCTTACACTACGTGGTTAAAGCCATCAGTTACCAGAAATGGATAGGACAGAACAACATACAAAAGCTGAATGCTGAATAGACTGTCTCTATCACCTTGGATCTCTTAGCCTTATGCAGAGAACTACAGTAAATTACACACATATTTTAATACATGTGTGCTACAGATTGAAAATGCATCCACGCTTGGATCAATACCAATTCTTCTGTCAATTTTTAAACAGATAGCTTCTCATAGATAGTGTTATGTGTGCACTCTGAGCACACGTGTGAGTCTGCACACATTTATCTACATGTGCACTTTAGTTATCCTTAAATTCCTGTTTAGAGGAAGATCATTTACCCTACAGTAGAGATAAATCATATATCACGTAACATGCCAACACAGTAGTCATAATCACCCAGTATCCCTGGGAAAAGCAGACCTGTGACATGCCTGCTAGCAAAGATTTTGGTCCTGAAGGGTTAATTCCAGATCCAGGGCAAAAGCTGAAAAGAGTTCTGTTGAAGAACACTTTCCTTCATTCCCTGATCTCTATTCTTCTCTTTTTTTTTGCCCTATTGTAATATTTCTCTTGTTTCTATGACTTACACTAAAAGAATAATTATATTTATCTGCTTTTGTTCAGCAGGAAACTACTTGATTATTTGTCATGTAAGTCAGACACGAAAGACTTGTAAATGTCCAGATTTGGGAGAATTAAAAATAATATAGAAATATTGTGTTATAATACACATATCCACACATATTTTGTATATCAAAACACAGGAAAGATGCCACTCCTAACCTTACATGGATCTTTATTATTCATTATCTTATTATTACTGTGCTAGAGATACAGCCCTTTTATTTTAAAAGGTAGAATGCAATAATGTAAATAGGATACAAAGTGAAGCATACAATTAATCAATATAGAATTCTACAGGCAGGTACTAGAACTTGAAGCGGAAAATTACTAATGCAAAGGAAAACTGGACAGGTTGATGTCTGCAGATAAGTACAGGCTTTGAGATAAAGAGTGAAACAACTCATTGTCTGAAGAATCAGCAATAGGAGGGAAAGAACTGTCTCTCAGAATATCAGATCTTGGTGGTTACTGCAATCCCTATTAGGCAAATAAGATTTGGATCTGTCTAGAACTAGATGGAAAGCAGGAGGAGGAGAGATCTCCATTCTGATTTTGATCTAGCATCTTGAGACGTGTCCATTTCATGATTTTTTACTTGATACATTTCTCTCCACATGTGCTGCCCCTTCCCCATCCTTGGAAGGGCAGAAGTTGGAAGAGATAAGCACTTATTTATGGTCCTGCCTGGTTGGTGGGCCCCTGATGCATGAGGGCATAGTTCACACAGGCCATGGTCATAAGACCAATCTAGGAGTGGTGTTTCCCTTGTAGAACATGAGACCTTGACAAAAGGGAATTGGGAAGCTCCCAAAGTGAGCTGCCCTAGGTGGTAGTCAGGCCAATGCCATAAAAGTGAAAGTTTTTTTTACAAGCCTTCAGTGAGAAATAAAACTGCAAGTAAGTTGCCGAGATTGTTTTCAAGAAGGCAGGTCCAATAAGGTCTTACATCTCAATTTCAACAACAACAGAGAAACCTGCTGATTTATTGCAATGTGTTTTTAGAAACTTTGGGATGCTTCAGGTGGCTACAAGTAATGCTGGAGCTTTAAGCAACAAATGGTTGGATGAGCTCAAACATTCCGCGTTTTCCTGTGCTTAATATGTTGCATTGCTATCTTGATATGTAATGTCACAGATGGTAATATTAGTCATGAAAGAACAAAGAAGCCAAGTCCATAGACAAATTAAGGTGGTGGAGAGGCAGAGAGGGAGAGAAAGGAAAGAGAAAGAGCAGTGAATGCCTACAGTAAACAAATTTTATTTTAAAGATTCTTTATACACACTGAACACCTTCTCAAGATCTATGTGTTGGTAAGAATAGCCATAGAAGGCTGTAAATCCTTAACCTGGCTGGTATCCACTGCAAAAAGTAGAGTAAGTAGTGTGGTGAAAACACTTGGAAATGAATAGATGAACTTAATTTAACAATGGGCAGCCGTCCCACAAATTCCCATGCAAACCGGTGGTGGCTTCCTCGTTTTGTTTTTTTTTTTTTTTTTAAATTAACTACTCAGCCCTTCTCCAACAACAAGATTTAGAATGTCTGCCTCTCACTTCTTTGCACTTTTCAAATGTCTTTTTTAACCATTTGCATACAGTCTGCATTGGGGAAACATGCAGATGGATTAAATTCAGGTAGGAAAAGAAAGAATATGGCAGTGATTGAAGGCTCTGTTTGACAGACAAGTTACAAAGCTCATGAAAATACACATACTATATGGAGTTGTGGGAGAAACTCTTCCAGCTCAGCATACAATATGCTTAATAGGGCTTCTTCTTGCTAAATTAACTCTTTCCATGAAGAGAAGAAATAGAGCTCCTGTTAAACAAGGTAGCACACTTCCACAAAAGAAACACAACTCCTGAGCAATTTCTAAAGTCCAATTTGCACTACTATTTAAATGGTATAAATAAGTGCAGAACTGTACCAGTGAAATTGCCCTTCCCATCTCAGAGTCATCTGAATGTTTGGGAAGACATCGAGAAAGATAACAATTTGTCCAAAGAGCTATGAACTGATACAATTGAGAAATTTTGTGAAAGAGGAGAAAAATATTTCACTTGTAGTAAATGTAAGCATTTATCCATTAGTTCAGCTTAGAAACAAATTTCCTACTTTTTTTGTGTGCTCTTTTGGCTTCACACAGGGTTTGGAGTATATATCATGACAATTTGCAAGAGTTTGGTAGTTGAACTTTCAAGAAGGAAGGACAGAAAAGGGTGGCTTACAGGTGTGAGTAAGGCAATACAAATGAACAAATCTCACTTTAGGCTGAGCAGTAGGGAAAATTTCCAACACTGATTTTATTGTGCTGTGGAATAGAGTCCTCAAGTGAGAGGGTAGATGCCTAACAGCCTGAGATGGAAAATATTGTATACTGAGAATACACTTTCACTGGCAAGGAAATGCATCATTTAATAGGTCTTTTCCATTTCTATGATACCGTAACTTGGGGTTGTTCCAATGTGTAAGGTAAAAGGCGAGATATATTGAACTTATGCATCTCTTTCATAAAACATTCGACCTATCTTGGCATACACAACCATATATATTGAAGCTATTTTGGTTTAAATATTTTAGTATTTGGAAGGAGATTTGACCATTCCCCAGAGACTGGACGAATATAGTGAAAGCAGAAATAATGGCAAGTGTTACCTCTTCCCTTAAATGCTGTTTATTTATAATCCAGACTTGACAGTCATGCTGTGCTGCCTGGATTTTCTTGAAGAAGAAACAGCAAACTAGGTTGCATTGCACATGATGATTTTGTAACCTTCCTTCCATTTGTCATGTCACTCTCATTCTCTGTATCCAATGCTTTTACTTAGCCATAAAGCAGAAAGTCAGATTTTCATTTATTGCATTTATCCTGTACTTAAGGGCTCAGACAGAAACATAGTCACTCCTCTGATATTGCAGGAACTTAAGAATACACAGAAATTGGGCACATTCGAAGCCGCCTTCTCAATTGAAAGTCCAGAGTGTGGATAAACTTTTTCAAAGACCCAATACAACATTTAGCAGACATATTATACTGTCAGAAGCTCTAAGGGGTTACAATAGCTGTTTCTGAGTGATTCAGGGCAACATGAATGTTATCTCAGCCTTTCTGCAAAACAAGAACACAGGAAAATTAATCTTTGGTCAGCTGAAAATGTATTGCAATTAAGTAACACAACACAAAAGTCCATTTCATAGGGTGTTTTGCTGACCTGCTACATGTATAGGTGCAAAAATTGACTGTTCAGGGCAGTGACACCAGAGGATCCCCTGCCTCCCAGTGTTGTCTCTGATATAATCTGCACAGTCGAGCTAACTCAGACATCTTTTCCCAGGCTGTGAATCTTGTTAAATACACTTCAGCTCTATGAGGGTAAAGCCGCATTTTTTTTGCTTCTGCTCCAGAATAAGCTTGGACATCAATGTTTATTTCTATTTAGGATTGTACTTCTTTCCAGTGAAAAGTTGGGGATTAGAAACTTATGTCTTAGAAGAACAAAATCCTAAAATGTGCATAAATAAATATCCTTTACACTAGGATGTGCAGTTTGTAACAATTGGATTCACATACATGTCTAAAGATGTGGAAGAGTTTTTATGTATGTATATATGTATATCCAAGCAATGTAGATTTTATGAAAATCTATGGGAGGGGGTGGGATTAAAAATATGAAAACAAGAAAAAAAGAAACTGTAAAACAAAATACAAAATGGCCTTGACCACCTTGTGGTGTCAGAAGTATTTAATGTATTGATGGCCAGCTGAGTACCTAGCACATATCAGTTTGTGGGACATGGTTCTAGTACCATGGGTCCCAAAACCCATACTACTGTAAAACACTGTAGCTGGATATTTATATAAGTTCCAGAAATATTTCCCCTGTAGCTTGAGAATGAATAAAATGACAGTTCAGAAGAAACACCGTCAGAATTAACAGTACATGACAGAGTCCTGTTAGATAAGGTGTTTTTTCAGTACATGAAATATAGTGTTATCTGCTGTAAGGTGTGCTCTAGGTAGTAAGGAAGGTTAAATGCTGTCTTTTGGTGCATTTCAGGATTTGATACAAATGAAAAAAATCCTAAGGATTTTTAATATTCCAAATTGTAGATAATTTCCCTTGCTTGAAAGAGATTTGAGCCTTCTGTTTAAGCATTTTTGTTTGTTTATTGAAAATTCATCCCACTGGTTGGAATATATTAATTAAACAATGTCCTTAGAATTACACAGAAAACAAAACAAAACACCTCAAACCCCCAAACTTCTCCTTATTTCTTTTTTCCTTTTTTTTTTTCCCCTGTTAGTATCCACAGAACAAAATTACTTCATTTACACACTATTTTAAATCTACCTGGTCCTGGAGGGAATACGACTCCTTTTCTCTTCTTTGGCACTTCTAAAATTAAAGATTTGCTTTGTTCACCTGACGTGACAGCCATAACCCCTGGGGTATAAACAGCATTGCATCTGGGTTTCTTTGCTGTTTCAGCATCACCTTGAGGAGCAATGGAAAAGTGGACTATGAACACACACCCCAAGGAACTTTCTGAACTTTAAATCATTTGTCAACTCACATATGAGGTCACAAGATACAGATGGGTTACGTGATGCTTATTGTCCACTATGCTGATAGCCAAAGATGTCAGTCACCAGCCCACGAAACTGCAAGAAAGCCACCTCTGCATGCAATTCTTCTGTATATGTCTGAATGTTTTTCTTCTCTCTCAGCAGACAGTACATACAGAGATAAGACATATTCTGCATCAGAAGCAGGACAGTTCCTCTTGGAGATAAGGCTGATTGTGCTTGTCTGACTTGGATGGGAACTGTGTCAGACTGTTTGGGTGCTGCAACGGGACACTTGATCTCTGTGGAAGTGGCAGTGCCCAAAGTTCTTAATGAATTGTGCCCTGAGCAGTCATTCTTTACTGACTTCCCTCTCCTTTTTGATACCAAATACGATCTGCCAAAGAGGCTCCTTCTTGCCCATATTTTTTCTCAATGTCTGGACTTCTGTCACTCTCCACATCGCAGATATGTGGAGTGGACACAGACAGAGGGAGACAAGCTATTCCAAGTAGATATGGCAGCAAACTGGGACCAATACTGTGGGCATGAGGCCATAGCAGTCTGCTATAACAGCTTGAGAAGGGCATACACCACCTACTAGGCACATAAACCTACATCTTTTAGGTGCATCAGGAAACCCTTGCTGATGCTCCCTACAGAGAACAAGATCCTACAGACTTCTAAGCACCTCTTGTCTCTGCACTTTATTCTCTCAATAGGTTGAAAAAGAAAGGAGAACTAAGCTAGGAAAATGCTCTAGAAAAATGTTGAGGATAGATTTTTGGCAAAGAACCCATGTTGCATGTTCCACATGGTTGAATATAATGTGCCCAGCTTGGATTTGAATAGAGGAATGGACTAGATGACCCTCTGAGGTCCCTTCCAACCTCCATTAGTCTGCTGTTCTATGTGATTCAAACCCCACTGTATTTCAAAGAAGAAGGGTGGGTCTGTGTTTCTCCTAGAGCTGTCAGTCTGCAAACTGGGACTGCAAGGGACATGAAAGGTTACAAGAGGTGGCAGGTCCAAGACCCTCTGCAATACATTCTTGGCTGTGTGCAGCCCCAAGCATCCTGGACCTCTGGGGAGAAAGATGTGGAGAGGTATAGCTAGAAGTGTGGCAGCTGATACAGGGCCTAAAGGTGCCAGAGATGTGACAACACCACAGACTTGGATAGCTTTGGTATCTGCATGGTGTAGCAATTCATCCATGCATTTGGGCACAACCTGCTGCACTTTTCCCCTGCCACGTGGCCTTTTGTAAGAGGGGGGCTGGTTGTCCTATGGCTGTGGCTTCCCACTCTCTTTATGCCTTTTCTTAACGGGAGATGAGGGACAAGGAAAACCCACCTGGCTGAGGCTGTCGGCCGAGGGAACACTGTTGACAGATCAGGGCCAACCTCCCTGCTGAGACACTCAGCAGAGGAGGAAGCAAAAGACACACATGGTTCATATGCCTTTGGCTTTTCTTGGACTAACTTGATCCCTGAAGCCTGCAGGAAAGAAGAGCTGAGGAGGCAAACTGCTCCAAAAGTAAATGTCGCCTGGGGACTTGGCTAGGAGTTAGACAGACACGTTACAGAGCCAAAGTGTAAATCTAAAATTTTGAAATAAAGTTCGGAATTTTTTTGGGAGAAACTTGGCCACCAGGAGGTCTGGCTGTAATGCCAATGCCAGAAGAGGCAGTAAAAACTGGACTGAACTTCAACAAGCAAGATATTCCCTGATTGCCAATGATTGACAAGCCTGGCTTCGGCCCCACTCCTCGAACACATCAGAACAGCTATGAGAAAAAGGCACCTACTGTAAAAAATACAGGAGTTCAGTGGGTGGTAGGTCTGCTTTTCACTCAGGAACCCCTTAGGAGTCAGTTAGGAACAGCACACGGGTCTCAGTAGCAGCAGAGGCTTATACAGTTGAGAAAACAAAGTTGAAAACAAACAGCTGCATAATGTATTGCAGTAAGGCTTTCACAGCACAGAGATAGTGGGTCATAAACAAGTCCCCCAGTAACTGGATATTATCCAACAAGGCACAAGGCCTTAAAAGAGCTATTTGTTTTTTTACTCGTCATGAGATGAAATGCACACTGCAGGAAAATCCCGTTGAAATCAACATAACGTCATGGAAACCACGAGACCATCAATAAAAGTAATAAATGGAAAGGGTTATAATAATATGTACTTAGCACTTTACATTTTCAAAGTGCTGACAGGACATTAATCCCCAAAATACCCTTGTGAGGGCAAAGGCAGCTTTAACATTTTGAGGTGGGCTTGTGAAACAATTTTTGGTCTCAAATTGATCTGACCTGACTTTTGTTCTCTAGGATCATACTACTCATAGTTAAATTGGAGTATAGTATTTTCACACTAGATAACATGGTGCTTCATTGTTTCTCCTTCTCAGAATGTAAGAAGCAGAGTCCAGTCTGTGTTTGCTACTGTAAGACTGCTTTCTAAGGTTAATTCTTCCTTTCAGCTTGGGCCTATGTCCTACTGTGCTTACTATCACTGGAGAATTTTATTACATTCAATTACGCAGCTAACCTTTTTCTCATTTAAATAAATATGCAAAACATAGTTGCCAGCAATTCATGTACCAAAATATGCAGATTGGGCATTTCCAATGAACTGAGAGGAGAGTTGCCTCCAAGACATCCAGGAAGGAAAACAAGAGAGTGTAAGTTATAAAATATAACTTCAAAGGGCTGGTTTTTATCTTTCATAGATTATTTGTTCAACTGGAGTTTTGAATTAGCTCTGCCTCTCCTTTAGCTCAGGTCAGGGACAGGGAATGGGCAGTGCAGTCAGTTGTTCCGTTTGTTGGACATTTTTGCTCCTATTTCCAGTTTGGTATCATTGGGGGTGTGATTTTTCTACTACCTCTGTTGCTGTTCATGATCTCAGTAAGTCAAAATGTCATAAATGCTGTATAATCCTATGTAACTATGCAAAATAGGTCTCATTAAAATCATATAAAACTATGTAGATGGCCATAAATAGAGTATCTGTGTCAAAAGCACAAAAACTAGGATTATTTTAAAAAAATTAAAAAAGGGAGTCTAAATTTATATCTTCAAGAGGACCCTGAGATTAGCTCAGTTGGTTAGAGCATGGTGCTAATAACACCAAAGTCATGGGTTGATCCCTATATGGGCCATTACTTCAGAGTTGGACTAGCTAATCCTTGTGAGTCCCTTCCAACTAGGAGCATTCTGTGAAATGGTAGAAATGATTAATCAAAATCAAAACTAGGAGAAGTGACTTGGTGGTTGTAGAATAAGGAAAGAGGGAGAAAGAGTCGGGATCTAGAGACCACATATAGGTAGTTCCTAAATATATGGAATAACAAAGCAGTTCAGTGGATATCATTCAACCCAGTGCATGATACTTCATGTTCTGCCCATGGAACCTTGAAATTGAATGAGAAATTTCTCAAGAAGCAGGTTTTTATAAATATTGAGACTGATAACATTCGCTGTTCTAAAATTTCCTTATGAATGCCCACCATAAGAAACAGGTAACTAAAAAGACTTAAAAAACCCCAAACAAACAAAACTCCCCAAACAAAGCAACACTCATGCAAATATACCAAATCTTTTGAGGGTAAAGTCTTCAAATTGACTGAATCATCTCTTAATTAGTAGTGATAGTGAGAGGCTAAAAAGTATTTGAAATGACCAACCACTTCATATCACATATTGGCAAATGGCCTCAGTGAACACAACTTAACAAGCTCAATGTCTCAACAGTGGACTAAAATTTTCTTTCTGCTGTCAATTAGATGAAAAGCAATGACAATTCTGTCTGCACACAGACTGTGGGTACAAGATTTCAGTGACCCAAGCAGATCCCAGACAGATAATAACTACTGCTCTCATTTCTCCAAACCATGAGTTCAGAAGTTTAAGCTGATCCAAACAGTGTGTTTTGCCTTTGTAAGCTCTCTCTTCTGCTTATCTTTATATTTTATGCTGTGCTTATGACATTGGTATTCCTCCTAGGCTACTCTTCCCACAAAACACTCTTGCCAAACTCCTAATGATCCATTCAGCTTCTGTCTTGATATTAAAAAGCTCATGCAAGACATGAAAAACCTAAGACAATTAGCTACACCTCCTGCCCTATTCCACCTACGGACACTACAGGGACACCACCACCACATCAACAACTACAAATCTGGATTAGACCCAGGCCAATAAGATGTCCTTCCACAAACTTCCAATTATGTTTATTTTTGGCTACTGAATAAGACAAACTTCCTTCATGCATCCTATTAATTTATGCCAGGAAGTATTTAAAACTAGAAAATAGAAAAGCTTCACAACAAACTATCGCAGAAAGATGAAATAAAAAAAACCAAACACAAAAACACACACAACAAAACACATAAATTAAAGGAAATCATGTGCCCTTCAACCAGATTGGCATAGTGGAAGTGCAGATATTCCTTTGGAAGAAAGGACTTCTATTTTGTGGCAAAACTGAATATATAACTTGTGCTTTCTACTAAGTAAGCCCTAATCACTATACATAATGCATATACATATTTGAGGTTGTATGTTGGCTGGGGATAGAAAAATATAACCAACCAAAAACATGCATTCCTTGCTTCACAATGGAAGTACCTATTTACTGCTTTAAGAGGGAAGAATTAAAGATCTCCTTCCTTGAAAGTGTTCCCACAAAAAAAAAAAAAATATTAGCACAGCTACACCAACTCTTTTGCAAAAGAGTTGAACAGAACAAAAAAATATAGACATGTAATGCAAGTATAGGTTCCACTAAATACCACTGCTAGAAAAAATATGGTTATTACTGCAGTTTGTATTCCTACCCAGTTGTTACTCATTTCAGTGAAAATACTTCCACTGATTTAAGGTGTTTTCCTGAGCCAGGAAAATATTTTGAAGTACAGAGCTTTAAGAATTTGTGTACTTTCACTGATTTTAATGAGAATCACTGACAGGCATTTAGCATCCACTTAAGAATTCTGCTAACCAGGAGCCATAGTGCATTATTTTTGTAACAAGAGAATGTAAATAATATCAATATTAGGTTGAGTACTGTAAAATCTGTAAAAAAAGTGGATATTCTACTGTGGGCTAGCCAACATAGGCCTGTTTATTGTATTTTCAGTGTTTTCTGGAGGATCTATGTATGTAATGCCGTTGAGATCTGTGCAAGAAGAGAACTGCATGATAACTGTATTATTTAAAATAGCACTGGTAAAAACAGGAACCACAGACTTTACTTTTATATTTCCATTATGATGGCACTGAAATAGTGGAACAAATGAAAGAACTCTTGTGATAAACCTTTAGAAAAGATTCTACCTCAAGTGAAATAGTAAAAGAACTTTTACTTCTAGCACTTTAGGAAGAAGTATGATCTTAGAACTTAACACTGTTGGATCTGAAAATTTTAGTCAGCAACCAAATCTGAGTTGTTTTCTTTAAAAGATGGTAGGAAAAATAATTTTATATACAAACTTTCTTTTATTTCCTCACCATAGGAGAGAATTAAATGGAACATATACTCAAATTTTCTAATTTTTGCAAAATCTTCTTATATTATTAGTTGCTGAAACACAAAATTTTTGTGTATGGTACTATTTTTTGTGAACACATTATAAACCCACTGGAAGATTAATTCCAAATTCACCCTCCAGGATGCTTTCATTGTTGAACCTTAATTTCTTGTTTCCACTCAATTAAAGTTCCTCTCTTAATATCAAATTGAGACCATTTCTCTAATAATTGCTAGAAAATGACTGAACTCATACTGAGGCCAAGGCAGCTGGGCAGCAGAATGGAGAACAACTGTGCCCAGTGATAGATCACATGCTTTTCCCTTTGAACTCAGTATCTTGGCAGATACAAATGAAAGAAAAGTCTAATTTTCATGAAATCATAGAATTACAAAATTATTTGAATTATTAGAACAGTTTGTGTTGGAAGAGACCTTAAAAACCACCTAATTCCAAAGCCTGGCAGGGACACCTTTCACTAGATTAGATTGCTTAAAGCCCCATCCAACCTGGCCTTGAACACTTCCAGTAATGGAACATCTACAGCTTCTCTGGGAAATCTCTTCCAGTTTCTCATCAACCTCACAGTAAAAAAAAAAAAGTCTTCCTTACGTCCAGTCTAAATCTCCCCCCTTTCATTTTAAAACAATTGCCCCTTATCTTGTCACTACAGACCTTGGTAAAAAATTTCTCTCTCTCTCATAAGGCCCCTTTGTATGTTGAAAATGCCCCAGTAAGGTTTACCCAGAGCCTTCTCTTCTGCAGGCTCAACAATCCCAATGCTTTCCTCTCAGCCTGTCTTTGTAGGAGAGGTGCTTCAGCCTTCTGAGCATCTTTGTGGCCTCCTCTGGACTTGCTTAAAAGGTCCATGTCTGTCCTGTGCTGGGGACCCCAGACCTGGGTGCAGTACTCCAAGTGGGATCTGAGGAGAGCAAAGATATTTTCCCAAATGCTTGGATGCAGACATTGTACCTACAAGAGGCTGACACAGACACCATTTGCTGTGGAATTATTAGCCAGATCTGAAAAAAAATAAAAAAAAAACCCACCAAAAATTTAATCTTTGTGGTTAAGCAGTGTGCTCCATTTCCCTTAGGCGAGCCATTTGTTGCACAGTTTCTACTAAACAAAGTGTCCTCCAATTCACAATGGAATTGGAATTTCATAAGAAGAGGGAAAAAGCAGAAGGTATGTGCCCACCCCTCTGACCAGTTCCCATCACACAAGACCACCTTCACCTACTGTTAGCAACAGTGCTATAGCTCAGCAATATTAGTTTCTACACATCTAACCTGAATGCAATCATCAGTCAGGCTGCACCAAGGGATTTTACTCCGTTATAAATATGAATGACTGAAAGGAAAATGTCAACAATAACAACAAATTCCATGGACTTTCTACAAACTGGGATACTTTTGCAGATGACGTAAATCTTTTGTTCTACAGCGGATTGCAATTATCTAAACAAAAGGATTACGACTGCCAACTGATTTTTGGTAGCAATACTGAAAACTGACAGAAGTTTCAGTATGAGATTTGCCAGTTGGCACAATAAAGAAGGGAAACCCCTCCAACAGGCAGCACATGATAGAACTCTTCCTTTCCAAACACACAGAAGCTGCAACACTTACTTGGGAATTTCTTTTCATCTTTCTTACTTTGAGGCAACTTCCACAGCTTATATTCAGATCCTCGAACCCTGCTGTTGGTGCACTGGTACAAACACAGAAAAATTATGCTTGTGTGAGTGGGCATCAAGAAACAAACTTATCAGAGAGCATAAACTGAAATTACCTTTTCTCCTGCTTCGTGAGGTCATAACTGATCTTAAACCAGTTACTCAGGACAAAACCATCCTGTGAGATGGCTCTCACTATGATGCAGAATCACAACCAGCCCTGGGAAACTCTTGTGAAGCATTTGGAGCTACATCAGCAGAGCAAAGTGTGGCATGGGTCTGCTTAACTTCAGAAAATGGCAGTGTTAGAATTACAATGTGGTGACAGGATTCATCAGAAGAATTTATTTCTATGCTATAGGCCTGTGGCTTAATGAATTGGAAAATATTTGCCTATGTTCTCTGCTTAACCTCTAAATTAAGCTGACACCTTTTATTAAAAATACCATTTTTATGAACTGAAACACATGACATGCTATTGCCTGATTGATAATACAAGTTTCCTTATAGTTCTGTGTATAATAACAACATTTTTTTCTTTACATACACAATGACTATAAATTCTCCACAGATGATACTCTTATATTATGAATAGTATATTCAGTGCATTGTCTATATTGTTTCCATGTAAATCAACAAGTATATTGAACAAGATTGTGTGCTAAGATTATATTCTAGTGGCATTAAATTATAGTGCTAAGATTATGTAGTGCTAACATTATATTCAAAGTTACAGATTGCTTAATTCTCATTTACCTGTTCACAATGCCTGAAAAAAACACCAACTAGTCTGTTGTCTATTCTTTTAGCTTCCAGCTGATGAGGTAGGGATTTAACATTGTTCCAGTTTTCAAGAAGGGCAAGAAGGATGACAAGTTACAAGGCCTATTAGTCACTGCAGTGACCAGCAAAATTATGGAGATAATCCTGGGAACTATTGAAAAACACCTGAAGGACAATGCAGTTGTTGGTCACAGTCAGCCTGGCTTCATGAGGGAAAAGTCCTTCTTCTCATACTTAATTTTCTTTTATGACAAGTAACCCACCTAGTTGATCAAGGGAAACCAGTTGATGTCATCTTTTTTTGGATTTTAATAAAGCTTTCAATACTGTCTCTCACAGGATCTTTCTGGACAAAATGTCCATCCCACAGCTGGACAAACACATCGTGTGCTGGGTGAGCAATTGGCTCATGGGTAGAGCACAGAGGGTGACAGTGACTGGGGTGACATCAGACTGGGGACCTGTCACCAGTGGGGTTCCACAGGGCTCCATCTCAGGCCCAGTGCTCTTCAACACCTTCATCAATGACTTGGACACAGGACTGGAAGGTACACTAACCAGGTTTGCCACTTATAGTAAATTGGGAGAAGCTTTTGATTCCCCTGAAGACAGAGAGGCTCTGCAGAGAAACCTCAACAAGTTCTGAGTTCCTGAGGTCACTTCAGCCTGGAGGATACTGAGGGGAGATCTCATAGCTGTCTACAGCTTCCTCACAAAGGGCAGGCACTGATCTCTGTGGTGCCAATGATAGCACCCAAGGGAAAAGTAAGAAGCTCTGTCAGAGGAGGTTTATGTTGGATATTAGCAAAAGATTCTCCACTTAGTGTTTGGGCACTGGAAGAGGCTCCCCAGGGAAGTGTCACAGTACCATGCCTGTCAGAGTTCAGGAAACACTTGAACAATAATCTCAGGCACATGGTGTGGCTCTTGGGACTGTCCTGTGCAGAACCGAGAGTTGGACTTGGATGATTCTTGTGGGTCCCTTCCAACTCAGGATACTCTATGATTCTATTATTAACAGGCAATTTCACTGGACTAAGGCTTTCATTCTTTGGTTTCTTAGAGGAGAGAGGTCTACTGGGAGAGCTTTAAATATTTTTATGGGGGAAAATCAAACATTGCCTGTGCACAGTCCCCTCTTCTGACTCCATGTCACTAAGGAAAGCAGCATGAACTGTGGAGAGCCGCTCCTAAAGAGCTCCTTGTAGCATCTCTGGAGATCTTCCAAAGAGTAATGCTACTCTGCAGTGTAAAGAAATGGTTTGATAACACTCCCTCTGTAGCTTGGAGAGTCAGATA
Source organism: Calyptomena viridis (assembly GCA_013390005.1). Taxonomy (NCBI): domain Eukaryota; kingdom Metazoa; phylum Chordata; class Aves; order Passeriformes; family Eurylaimidae; genus Calyptomena; species Calyptomena viridis. The sequence continues at coordinate 31,341 of WEIV01016798.1, forward strand.
AAGGCAGCAAGAAGGGATTTAATTGACACTTCAGAGGCTCACAGTTGTGCTCTGGTAATGAAGTGGTCTGACTGTTAGCTTTTCTTGTAGAAAAATATAAAGAGTGATAGGTCATGTTAACAATGGTATTATCAGTAGTTTCAGGCATGACATACATATTCTCTGCCTGAGATTTTGCCTAGAGCTATATGAATCTAAATAGTCAAGTAATACAGTCCAGCCAATTCCTTGCTAGAGTGGGCTAAAGGAAAAGTGAAACTAGCAGCATTGCAAGTCACGAAAGATTAATTTTCTAAATTCCTGTTTCCTTAAATAGATTCAATGAAGATTCTTACAAGAATCAATTCACATCAAGTGCTAACAGAGTCAAATGTTCTCACAAAGAACAAAGTGAATCCGTACTCCTTAAATCTTCAACTATCTGCATTAATTTTGAAGTAGCTGCCAAAACCTCTGCAGTTTCCTGAACAAACTGTTATTATTTATGGTGTGTTCATGCAGCTTAAACTGGACATTCCACAGCACAGGAGTGAAAAATCACCAATCACAAATACTCACAGCATTTTTCTGTGTTTGCTGCATGCTGCAGGTATGACAGCAAGAAAAACACACCAAACACAGAGGTCTCTCAACATGGGAGTTCTGTTCCCCTCACGAGCTGCCATCCTCCTCCCCTATGAACTGCTTGCATTCTTTTTTATTTTTTTTTTTCACCACCTTGTATTTTGTGTTTCCTCTTCCCTCCTCTGCCCACAACAGTTCCTAAGGACCACTTTAAAGAAAAAGTTTTCATTTCCCTCTGCACAGTACATGCAGATATGCAGACACACTCATCTGTTACTTAATGGTGTTTAAATTGGTGATGTTATACCAGTGTAAAGGTGATGTGAAAGGGCAATTTGGCTCTGTCTAGTCTTCATCTGTTCAAGCTCATACTAGCACACTGAGTTCCAAATAATTAGGAGCTTCTCTCCAGCTGGTGTTTTGGTAGAAAAGGTGGTTGAGCAACCAGTCTGGATTTTCCTACATCTGAAAGAGCCTGAAGATGCCTTGAACATTACATACACTTTCCTAATATGTTTTCAGTGTCGGCTATAGCACAGCAGTGGGTGGAATGACAAATAGGTATTCTTTGGGAATGAATTGCCACTGTCAGGGTTCAGAGGAGTTCAGAGCATTAAATTTATATTTATTTACTGATGCTTTTCAGTGCTTACCAGGATTTTTCTTCTGCCCAATTCGTGCAGCTATACTTAGAGGAGAATTCCCTCTGTTTTGCTGCCAGAGCTCCCTTGGACTTCATCTTCCACAAAGTTTGCACACTGATGAAGGAATACAGGGATTTTGGGTGATATTTTGCACATTCAGATTTGACTCCTGGTCCTGTTACTGATCTGCTGTGCCACCTTCCTACGCAGGATTTTTGGAGCCAGCATGAAGCACAATGTTAATGGGGTGTGTATCACACAACTTAATGTTACTGATTAGATTTATTTCTTTTAAAACCAAGTGATATATTTCTCTGTAGCAGGTTGTGAATCAACAAATGGGTAAGATATTAAACTGCTCATCTCTCAACCTCTCCTTAATAGCATATTTTAAAAATGAAAAGGGAATATGAGGGCTGAAACCAATAAATGGAAAACTTAGCGTGCCATTACAGAGGTTTCTGAATATTATAACTCTCTTTCCATTGGACTTCCCTCCAGAAATTCAGGTGGTTTCTGTTAATAGCTAAAGCATAGTGAGGATTTCTGACTTGATCATCTGAAAGACTATTTTAAAGAATGACTACATTAACAAGTATTACCAGCTTCCTGCTCAGACTAAAAAGAATTTATTCTTTTAATACACTTAACTCCAGGGTGGGATTTTTTCCCATCTTCTGCCTCTTTTTGTCTTCATTTCCTTGGGTTTCACAAATATAGAGTAACAATTAGTTATGACTCAGACCAAGGTGGTTAACATTGTACTATTAATAAAACCTTTCTGGGGAATTATAAACTACTTTTGCATTCACAGAGTACATAGGTAGCAATATTTATCCATGCATTATTCATCAGGAGATGATGAGCTGGATAGGGGAGATTGTATTAGTGTGGATAAATTAAGAACAGATGAATACCTTACCTTAAAAATCAAATTGCACATGGATTTTTTTTCCCCTTTGGAGTCTTTAAAGTGTTCTTTACCTTTTCTCTCCTTACCTCTTTAGGTTTTTTATATAATAATAGTAATATTATAGGGTCACAGGGACGTTAAACATCAGCTTCAGAACAGTGGAGCTTGGTGGTAGAAGAATTTATTTAGGCATGCTGTCTCATCCACAGCAATGACAAAATCCATATTAAATTAAATGGTGCTCAGATCTCATCCCCAAAATACCACTAGCTGTATTAAAGCACAGCTTAAACAAGGACTTACAATTGTCTCATTGAAAACACACAAACGAGGAAAAGCCCCAAAACTTGTTTGACAGTCAGTCAAGTCATCCTGAATTTGCTGTTTCATTTAATTTTAGCATTAGATCTCATGAAAAAAATTAGCAATGCTTTTCATTGGCACTAAAATTTTGGTGGGAAAATCGTCTGCATTTTCAATAAACACTTCAGCACAGTTGCAACTCTCTAATTCAAATATTTGAAAAATTAAAGCAGCTTTGCTATTTAAATTATGGATTTCACAAAGAAACCAGGAAATGTCTGAATGAAAATTTTTCCCTGTTTTCCAAACAAGTCTAACTGCCACAGTATAAAAAGAAGTTTGCTCACTTATTGAGTTGTACATACCTAAAACTTGTCCTTTATATACTATTGCTGGGGTAGAGGACACATCCGGAGGGGGAAGATGAGAAGAATGGGACATTAAGAAGAAATTTTGATTTCACAAGTTACTGCAAAAGGAAAAAGGAGGTACTGCCCATTTTCATTTTCATTCTTTGTTTACTTTCCTTTCCTTCCCTTCTCATAACTAACTCAGTGCAAGAAGCTGGTGTGTTCCTGTATGACATCCATTTCAGATTTCTTCAGCAAACTATGCAACTTTGCAAGATACCTTTTTTATTTCTTATTTTTAATTTTTAGCAAAAAGGTAAAAACCAATCCTGTATCGAAACTATAATATATTTAAAATTGTGGATTTTTTCCAGTACAACTGAATAGAAGAAGTATAGCCTTGATTATTATTAAGCTATATATATAGTTACATACACACAGGCACATGTACACACCCCTTTCTGTGGCTTGGAACAATTGCAAAGGACAGATGGATTTGGGAAGGGTTTCACAAGCACTGCAGAAGATCACATGTACTCATTTGTTTACACCAAGTATTTAAAAACACATAAATCAGCCACTTCAGGGCAAGCAAAGCAAAAAAAAAAAAGGAGGTGAAAGTGAAAGACATATGTACAAAAAGCTGATGTATCTGCAGTAACATACAATAAATGTGAATAATACAATAATCTGCTTTCAGCAATGTTGACTATTAGTTATAGGGATTCCAGAAGGAAAAACATACAGTAACAAGGGTATGAAACTGGTTTGCAATCAGAAAAAGCCACAGACAAGAAGTTCCTGCACTCAGATTGAGGCTTATGTAAAGCCTGTGATTCAACACAAGACAAAAGGTTCCTAAAAGAAACCTTTTGTAGTACACAAGGCTCGATAAGGACCAAGTAAAGGGCAGAGCTGTGCTGAAGAGAAATAACATCTGAAAGCAATAAATCCCTTGAGGGGATGTATGAAGAGACTTTGAAGAAACAGCTTTTTTCCCGTCCCCAGAAGCCTTTTCAGAACTGCTCTGTGTAGGAAGAGACACAGGTAATTCCCAGAGAGGCTAGAGGGCTTGCATTTCAATGAACAGCTCTCATTTAAGTAATCTTTCAAGAACTGAAAGTAAACAAGAAGTTTACTGGCCAATTCCCAAACTCTTTCCTCCCACTTGGCTCCTAGCAGCCAGGAGCTTGGACCCTGACTGTCCAGTAAGTCCCTGGCAGTAATTGCCTCTTCTTGGAGTAAGCATTGGTGGCACAAGAACAGGTCTATCTGCCTGTTCTGTGCAAACTCAAGTATCCTTTCCTTCAGAAACTGGTACAGCTCCCATCTTCTTCCTCTCTTTCTCATTCTTCCCTTCCCAGATGATTTTTTTTCTATATTCTTCCTAGTTGCTGACACTGCAGCTCAGCTAATCGAGCTGTAGAATCAGCTTGCTCAGTATTGTACGAAGATTTATTGAACACACTTGTGTTTGAAGATGCTGCACTTCCAGTGCATACTTGGATTTGTGTGGCAAGTGCTGCACACTCAAGAAAGCAATTGTTCCGTGCAAGACCCTCAGAGAACTTTGTGGTGCTCCACATATGAAAATGCATATTCTGCTTTTAGCTTAAAGTCAGCAGAGTTTATCTGGCCATCAAATTCACAAGACCAGTTTTTTATATTTGGCAAAACATATTTATGTGGTCAGTCAAACGTGTAAGTCAATGAAATAGCGTAGGGAAGGATCTCATTATCCCAGTTAGTGGCTGGATCCATTCTTCTCCTTTTCTGTGGGGAATAGTTTCCACTAAGCTAGAGTTCCCACACTGTGAATAGGAGAGAAGAAGCCTGGAAATTTTGCACTTTCACAGTATACTCACTACTGATATTCCTCAGAGCTTCTGAATTGCAGCCTTCATCTGAAGGCTTTTTGGGGACAAGCTTTTTTCCTTTCTATTCATTTCTGGATAGATGATTTGAAATTGTGCAAAGTCATATTTCCTCAGGCAACAAAGTAATAAATCAATATGCTCTCCACTCCCAATATTTTTGTACAATTCAGCAATCCTCCACATTGCTATTGTTGTTTTTACTTGAGAATATAAAACCACTTTTCAGTAATGATGCCACTGGTAAGCATTATGCTATAACTTCTGCAGCAATATGAATTGAGGCATAGTAAAATTCTTGGGAGGCTCAGATTCAAAGGGTATGTTAGGAGATATTAGGCTTTAATCACCATTGTGCTTGTAGTCCAGCTGAAGCAAGCTATTGTATCGATGCTAAACATGACCTTAATTTTGCTTAAACAACAAAAGACAGGGAAAACTTGTATGCCATGCTAATCTGAATGCAGAAAATCTGACAAAAAAGTCATACATCTTCTGTACTTAAACATGCTCTTAATGGCAAAGCTGTTACAAAACCCAGCAACTCTGGACAACTCTATGCCTTTTCTCTAAATTCAATGTTTCCTATTTCAGCACAGGCCAGATGTAACAATAGGCAAGAGCAAAGTTTGTACTGCTGCTGTGCATGATGAATTTGCATAATGTTACACTATGCTAGACAAAATTATCCATTATTCATTGCAAAGGAATTATCCAGTCATTCAATATATGCCAACAGTCAGCACAAAAATATCAGTATCAAAATTTCCTTAATTCAAATCACTATTAACTTCATTATGTTCTGTCACATCTTGAAGAAATGGCATTTAATTTAATGAGCTGTTTCTATCCCTTGAGTAAAAAATTTTAGCAGCAGCATAACTGTAAGACAACTCAGAAGACCCTAAGGGGATTTCTGAAACCTCTCATAACCACTTCTGCTGTATGATACCATTCACTCAATGCCATTCACTGAGCATTTTTTCATGATATCAGAGCTTTAAAAGGCTGCATGCTTGGGTCATAAACAAGACCAGATTGTCTTGTTTTAATATTTAAATGGGCAAAAATGCTTTAACGCAAAGGGAGGTTCAGTATCTCATCTTTCACCGACTAATTTGTTCTCTGGTTTTCTTAATGTAGTGGCTGCATAGATTTGCTGGATTGACTTGCTAAGAAACCACGGTGCATTGGTCTTTCTTCAGATCTGCATCTGCTGTCAATCTCCTCCACTGACGTTCTGCTCTCAGTTTTTCTCCAAGGTTTTTCAGCTTTCTCTCAGTTTTCTCATGAATCTGTTTGTTTAGTTTATCTGCAACTAAAAAGCAGTCCATACATTTATTCACTGCTGCTGAGCCTTCAAAGCAAGCCATATGGAGAAAACCCCAAATGAGTGCCGTGAAGGTGTTATTTAGAAAGTGATTATATGATATCTGCAAGGCTTCTTGCTCTTATGGAAGTCCCCGGCGAGAGTTACAATGCACTCAAGTGACAGAAAGACACTGAAGTCCTGTCTTTCCAGGGACATGCACAGAGCACTCCTCATCACTGGGTGTCAGCTGCAGTTTTGGTCTCTGATGTGCACTGAACAGAATTTAGCAACTGATAGGCAGAAGCCAATCTCCACAGTCAGAAGGGTTTATGTTTAAATTACACCAATTCTTTCTGATAACATTGAAAATAATACAGGATAGTCAAAGAAGTGTGATCCAGTGACATGCATGCTGTAAAAAGGGTCTTATTCACACCAATGGAAATGGAATCCAAGTAGCAGAGGTAATTTGAAGATGTACTTAAGGGGCCTTTTATTTGTCTAATTTATAGACTATTTAGTGAGGGAGATATTGGCTAAAAAGTACTAAGGGATGACTTTCAGGTGCTTAAGTATAGGCATCTAGTGTTTCAGAACACCCTGCTGTCTGAGACATTTGGAAAATACTTACAGGAGACATCTGAACAGACACTAAATGCCTGTACTGAAACACCTAGAAGCTTATCTCAAGATGTGTAAAATGCACAATAATTGGAGAAAGTCAGAAATGAGAAAAACATTTTGTTTAAGAAGAATAAACAGACAGATGCTTAGTTAAGGAGTCTCCTCTTGCTTCACTGGGTGGGGGCATTGCAGGGCCTGTCAGATCAAGGGATTTCTGCTTAGTAGGTTACTAGCTGGAAAGCTTTGAAATTACATAATGGATACAAAAAATGGGAGCCCACACACTCTGTGCTAGAGCTCAAATTATCCTTCAGGTTCATGAGCAAACACTTAGAAGTGGCTCATAATAATTCCGTTAGTGTCGTGAATAGGTCAGCTGATCACTTTAAAAAGTCTATTGATCATCATCAGATTCACCAAAACCTCGTTCCCAGATGTCAGAAAACTTAATTATAAAACAAATTAATATATGTCATTGCCAGCATTGTCTATTTCTGTTCATACTTGACGAGGAGAGACAACTAATTCTTTTTTTTTAATATGAACAGAGCAAACAGAGGAGAGGCATGAGATACATCTTGCAGGAATAACAAAGATGCTGAAAGCTGGAATTATGACTCCTAGGAGGGCTGGAGTACAACTTTGGAGCGTGATAAGGAGTGAATATGGAACGGAGTAGCT
>WEIV01016798.1:44580-59937 GCA_013390005.1 Calyptomena viridis
ATTCCCCAGTGGGGCTTTCCTGAAGATCTCATGTTGCTAAGAAGAAGAAAATTGCAAAATTCCAAAACATCAGTGCAGAATTCATACTGTTTCTGCCAGTAGAAATGTGAACGCATGTCCAGGGGCAGGGCATGTACACTTAGGAATGAGTGTTAACACCAATATTTTCAGCACCATCTTTCTCTTCATTAAAGAGGTTAAAATGTGAAACCAAAAAAACCCCCAAACCAAACAAAGTCAAAACAACCCCACATTTAAAAGCCTGATTGACATNGTGGTGTTGAATAGATTGCTTAATGTGTTCGGAGCAGGTTGTCAAGTCATGATGCTACAATAGCCCTGAGCTTGTTTACCTGTGTGTTGGACACAGGAGAACAGGCAAGAGAGACTGTCACTGCCTCAGGGACAGCCTGCAGGGAGACTGCAGAGTTTTGGGAGTCACTGATGTCTATTTCACTGTCTATATTATTTTTTTCTTCGGGGTTAATAAGATAATGCTGCTGAGCTCCAAAGAGACCATCCCAGGTTTTGCACCACTTTTCCTGCCACTCCCTGGAGATTGGGGGTGCATGGGACAGGAGAGATAGGGGGCAGTCCAGGCTTTTGACATATATTTGCTTGCAAAAGAATTATTAAAGGTTAAGGGGCATCTTATGTATTTGAAGGAAAAATGTTTCACGCTCTGCATATTTACTAATTCTCCCTGTTCAGCCTTATGCCAGTCATTTTGTTTTCTCAAGTGACCACTAAGTGGGCTGTTCAGTTTTCTGCTTTACAGTTTTTCATTTTATTTCTCTCAAGTTATTTCTTTCAGGAGGACACTGTAAACTTTATCTAATAATGGTTGCTACAAACTTTATGATTCTTAAAATATAGATCCTTCAGAAAAGGGAACCGCTTCAAGAATGATAGCAGAAGTCAATAGCACAGCTATTATGATAGATTTTTCAGACAGTTATTATTAGGATTATATTTTCTGAGCCTCTGGCTACAGGTGATTACTTTCAAATTTTTTCATTTATTTTTTTTTTTAATGTGAACAGTTCGATCATTGTAAAAATAAAGGGAGAGGAAATGTAGGGGAAAGAGGAAAATTCCGCCACAGGAAAAAGAAAAAAGCTCTTTTCCATTTTAGAACAGCAAGACTTTCTAGAAGCAGCTAGAAAGTAGAAACCTGGAGTGAAAACAGCCCCCAGCAAGAGGATTTCATCAGTGCCACTTTATTTTGTCTAATTACAACGCTTTGAAAATCCAATTTTGTGCTTTTACAGTAAAATAGATGTAACTTAGACCTTTTCTCTGAAAAATTCCAAGTCAAGAAAAACTCTGACTGTACAGGCACACATGCATTTCTAACTTAGCAGCTTTGGGAAGAATTTAGTAAGGATGTATGGTAAAGGAGGCAGGAATTAGGCATTACCTTTGTATGGATATGAGGCCTTGCTGGAAGATGGATTGTTTTCCATGAAGGTTTGGTTCCAATTCTCTACATTAATGTTTCCCTGTTCCTGAGAGGGAAAACTTGTTTTGGTGCCATCTGCAATTAAAATTGATTTCTTCGAGGATTCATTAACACACCCCAAACTTAGAAACAGCAGGGGTTTAAGTAATTTGCAAATATATGTGAGTACTGGATATAGAGCTAAAAGTGAAGCCTGTCTGAATCCTAATCTGCATCTCAAAGTTTATCAAGAGGTTTTGAAGATTCTTAAAATTTCTCAGGAATTCTCAAGGAAGATCTTTTCTAAGATTTATGAAATATAACTCTGAAAGTTTTTCTGTATGGGAACATGCTTATGGATTTTACATTAAGGCAAACCAGAAAGCTCTCAACTCTACAGGGATTAATAACCTCACAAAATAATAGACTGTCATGTGTATATTATTTACATGACATAGTACTTTCCACTGAGACTTCCATCACAGGAAGAAAACAGAACAAGTGCAAGTGAAATATTGTAGGAAAGAACACATGGCAGCTGAAGAGTAGTAATTTCTAAAGCAAGAAAGTTAAAAGTTATTAATCAAAATTGTTAGTATCTTCCTCCTTCCCCACTCACTTCAAAATACACTAGTTGATAAATTATTAGTATGTCAGCATAGAAAAGAGGCTTTTAAATTTTATCACCTAATAGGATATAGAAATGGATTTAGAAGAAAGTTTAAAAGGGCTTAAGTGAATGTAAGTTTCTCCAATTTACAGCTTGTTCCAGCCTTTCCACATGTGGAAATTCACTTGGAAAGTTCCAGAGATATAATTTTCACCCTCCTACACGTCACCTCTCATACAGTTCACAGTTTGCAAGAATGCAAGCAACTAAAACATTACCTGACATTGGTAATTGCAGACAGCCCAAACCAGAGCACATCTACTGACCTTTTGGGACTGCAGAAACGTTTGCCCACTGACCCTACCCCGTGAGACAGAGCAGTTCAGAGTATGCAGATAGAAAAAAATGACTTCTGAAAAACGAGTTTGCAACCTCAGCTGGGCTGCCCATTTTCAGCAGAGGAAAAGCACTAGGATTGAATTATGGCACTGATTTGTTCACTACTGTGTTACAAACTCTTAAAGCAGTCCAAGGAGGAGAAGAGAGGAGATATTCTCTGCTTAGTTTTCCTAGAACACTAATAATATGAACAATGAAAGCCAACAGATAAAATTTGCTTCAGGCTTTTTATTCATGTAAGTTTTTTATTCTTCTAATCCTAATTTTTCCACTTCATACTCAATCATTCCAGTCTGTTTGGTACCATTCATATACTAGTATATATCCAACCCAAGAAATGCTAGTTTCAGTTATCTTTTTTTTTTTCTGGAAGATGGACTGACCATATTTGGTTTTGATTACTGGTCTTTGAACTTATTTTATTTAAGTGCGGTCATTTTCTGAATATATCACTCCGTAAATATGTCACGGTAGGGTTTCATGTTTACTGTTTCTCAATGACTTCCAGATCAAATTTATTTGGTTTGAAACCAAAAAGATGGTACGTGAGCTTGGTTTTGGACTGGGGTTTGTTTTGGTTTGTTTCTTTTTAGGCATGTGAGGAGGAACAGAGAGGAAGCAAGGTTAACCAGGATTGTGCTGCCAGCCATGGCTCTGAAAGTTAGGCTGCCTCATGCACCCTCTCCACAGCAAAAGATTCAGAAGCTGGGACTTTTGAACAGAGGTTTTGAAGCTGGGATTTCACTATGAATGCACTGGTGATGTGAGAAAGAGCTCACCATGCAGTTTGCTGCCCATAGCCCTGCTGGCACTCCCCAGGCAAAGGGATTGAAATGTAATAACAGACTTACTCTCACAAGTCAAGCGTGCATAGGAAAGGGATAATGCACATAGGGAATGGATCTGTGGACTAAGAACATGCCATTTCCACATACTTCTCTGTCTGTAACTGCACTTTATGCTTCAGACACAGTTCTGTTTTCCTCTGCCGTGGCACTGCAGATGTGAAGCATTTAAAACCTTTCCCAACAGCTACATGATGAAACCTTGACAAAATAATCCTTAAATGTACATCCCTGGCATCTTTAATGTTCTGTGACAGGGTCAAAAACCTTGATAAATCAACCGAAAAACCAAAACAACACTGAGAGCCCACCACAATGTAGTGGAGGAGGAGACAATAAACAGGGCTTGGGTCTTGGGAAATCTCAGCTGCCTTCCTGCTGATAGGCATGTTTCTTCAGTCTTCAGGTTGGAGTCTACCTCCTCTTAAAAGTGTCATGTATTAAATTTTTCTTATTAAGTGAGGCAGTGGAACATGGGACACCTCAGATATGGATGCATCTTGCTAAAGCAAATATTACAAAAAGGCGAAGAAAATTAGCAAATTGTAAGAAAGTCCTTCTATCTGCTAAGACACAAGAGATTGTTTTAAGGGCTCACCCATCATTTTTCTTGACCTAGCAGAATACAACTGGCACTGCAAACATCATGGGTTAGTCTGTCCGTGACAGTTACTCTTTTGTAAAGGTACTAGTCCCAGATTTCCATATTGCAATACACCCTGGAGACATGAAACAAATCAAACTATCCGTATTTTGCAATACTTTCTTGGCATGATCCATGTGGTAATTAAAAATTTTTTAATGGAAATTGCTGCCACAATTTGCAGGCTTCCTTAATCCTGCTATGCTATCTGCAGCACCTCCAGGCACTTGTCTTGTTCTCATAATACAAAATCAACAATCCCATGGCAGGACTGGAGGGGATGTCTGACGATGATGAGAACTTAGAAAGGAATGCCAGTATGAAAAGTTGGCTGGTGTTTAGGTGTTTTTTTGGTTTTTTTTTGGTAGGTTGTTTCTTGTTGTTGTTTTGGTAGGTTTTTTGTTGTTATTTATTTATCTAACCAGTCTTTTACCAGGAATATCACTTGGACAAATGAAGTGTTCTTTCGTGAAGGTATCAGAGCCAACTAGCACTAAATGATTTTAACACACAATTAATTAAAACAAAAACATTTAAACACTATGATTCTAAACATGGCCTTCAGCTACGTACATGCCAAGCTACAGCAATTGCAATGCAATAAATCAGTGTGAGATATATACTAATGAATTAAAAACCTGATTTTTGCCAGGACAAGGGCAAAGCTCTCTTAAATATTTTGAAACCGCAGTCTTGAAATGATCAATTATTAACAGACAGCTGCATGGAGGTTTTTTTTGTTTGTTTTGTATTTTAATGAAATTTAGCCCTACATTGCTGTACTTGGAGTTTCTAGCTATTATTTGTTTGCTGCTGACTGGAATAACCCATGTTACTTTCTAGTTTTCAAATTCTCATGCCGTTCTATTGTCCAGTTTTCTCTTCCCCCTGTACTCATGTCAAGCCTCTCAATGGGAAAAGTGCACTATATCCTCCTGAACTAATTCTGCATATCAGTTTTTCGAAGACTGGAAAATCCAAATACTGTCATAGACTCTCCTACATGTTCCAGTGTATTTCTTGTGTTTCTTTTGTACTGGAGACAAAACTCTTTAGCCCATTCCAATGGCAAAAGTCACCACACCATAGTACGTGTACTTGGAGTATTCAACAAGTGTTTTTTAAAATGTAATATCATTCTGGGGAGGTGCTTGAAAATGGAGCAGTAAAGGGGAAAGAGAGAGCAGTGACAGGAGGGGAGCAAAATCTTTTAAGAGTTAATTGCATCTGGTTTTCCAGCTTATTGCTCTTTTGCATTTTAGTGGCACAGTTCTCCACACTGATTTGCTGCCCATCAAATTGCACTGAAGTATAAAATAACAAATCACATTCCACCTTGCACTTTCCCTTCTGGAGGGCTGTAGTTTCACAGAGTTCATATCACTACTGAGAGACATACTCCAGGAGTTGTTGTGTTGCGGTATAGCTGTTGTTTAATACTAATGCTTATCCATCCAGTAGTGTATACTGTCCTTTTCCATCTCTGTGGAACACGAACACAACCAAATTCACCAAAGATGTCTGACACCAGCCTCAGCCCATTTTTCAGACTCTCAGAGGTTTGCTCTGCATGTGGTGTGGCCTCTCTGTCCAGCTCTCCGAGGTGACACTGGTTCTGCCTGGATCCCCATGCCCTGCAGTGACACTCCAGCTGCTCTCTGCCAGATCCTCCATCCTCCTTGGAGGAACATGACAAGCTGGAGCAGGTCCAGGAAGCAGTGGCTGCTTCTGCCTCTGCAGGTGAGATGGCTGTGAACCCACAACCTCCGTGGTACCAGCTGGTTTGTGCCTGGGCTGTCTTTGAAGCCTACAGCCTACAGGTTACAGAAGAGATCACCTCTGCCTCTATTTCCCCAGCTCTGTTGCTGTTTCCTTGGGTTTCATCACCCAGAGCAGGCTCAGGAGGAAACCCCTCACCTCTCAGAAATGCTGCCCCTGACAGTGCACTGGAGCACTGGCTCAGCACAAGCCCAGGATGCTGGGCCATGTGTGCCTGTTTGCCTTTACAAAAGGAACAGTGTAGTCATGGAATTGAACAGTTAAAATCAATAGCCTTTGCTCAGGACTATTTAATGCTTATTTGTTTTAAAACTCCCTCAATATGCATTCCACAAAAATAAATTTCTGATATTATTCATGTACTGTATCTGCTTTATCTTATTTGAAGCAACAGATTAGACATAACGCAAGTGGCAGGCAATTTAACCTTCCTCAGCAGACAAATACTGTTTATCTTATCTTGTAATTTATGAAAATAGACCTAGAGGATTTGGCATGGGAAACCTAACACACAATAGGTTAAACAAAGCTTTAGGAGAAAATACCAAGCAGTCTATCATTAAGACAAAGGGGTGAAGAGTTGGGTGACATTAATTAAAGCTACCAGTGTCCATACTGAGACTGACTAACTGAAGATCTATAATCATTTATTGCTGCCTTACTCTGATGTTAACTGGTAAAATACAGAAATCTGAAATCCTGAAATTTCCTGAAATACTCGATTTTTAATTTTTTTTTTTTAACCTCTGGCGTCTCCTTCACTTGACATCTCTTTCTCTGAATAAAGGATGTGTGAATTAATTCATCATGCACATTTTTCAAACCTGATACCACTAGCTTGAATAAATTGTTATTGGTTTCTAATTACAATCAGAAAAACATACAAAAAATGGGACAATCGAGACATCAAAGAAAGAAAAAAAAATTTAGAATATAACAAGAGTTCAGTACATAGGATATAAAAGGAATACAGGCTAAACTAGGCAGAAAGAGTGAGAACAATTTCTGTGTGAGTAGAAACAAAAAGAGATTCCTATCATCCACTTGTGACTGAGTCAGCTTATGGCCCTTGATTAAATTCCTAAAATAATACTGACAACACTGTACTTGTTCCTTGTACTGTTATTATGACAAAGAGTCCTGGCATGAACCAAGACTATGAGGCCCACCCTCAACCCAGCCTGTCCCAGACAAAGTTACAGTACACCTTGCAGGCACTTGACACACATTCTCCACCTTATTTTCAAAATCTACTGCCTGAACATGTGCAGCCTTACAAAAGGGAAGCTTCAAGCTTCTCACCCATTTAGGCAACACCAAATTTTGCCATTCTAAGTGAAGAATCAGGACAAAAATATCTCAAGGCAGCGACTGGGATACAGCAGCAGCTGGAACATACGGCTATCCAAGACCTAGAGCAGCTTGCTCTCTTGCACAGACCTGTGTTGTTCAATAAGAACAGGGAGCAACTCATTCCCACTGGGATTTTGCTGCCTTCAGAAGCAGCCCTGGGTGTGGAGGTGGACCAGCAGGTAAAATATAGGTGAGAGCACACTGACCAGCTGAGGTGGGCAAAAAGCTGCCATCATGTTATTGCTTGGTGTATCGTGTTGGGCATGTAGGAATTTGAAACTACAGATGGCTTTGCTTCCCGCCAGACATTTGTTTTGTAATACAACAAATGAAAACAGTCCTTTGCATTGCAAATGTCCTATTTCGTGAATGTGAGAACACGAAAGCAATTTGTTGACTAATTTTTTTTTTTTTTTAAAGCAGTTCTGGCTAATACTTGCATGTAAAAAAAAAAAAGCATGATGGACAAATCACATTACCTTAGAGTAGCCACAGGATAGCAGAGGTCAGAGCAGTAAGACTGCTGCAAAAGGAGATTTTAGTCATCTAGAAGAGATCTGTGCCAAGGTGCAGAGATGGGCAAGAGTACAATGGGCTTTTCCCAATGTTAGTCTGCAACAAAATAAAGGCAGGATGCTCAGGGGAAAGGTTCTTGTGTTATATCTGTATATATATTCCTTATAAAATGTAAAATGGGAAATTGAATTGCCCACTGTTAATACAGTCTCACTACTCTGATACACACAGGGTTTTGATGTGGTACTGACTTAGAGGAAACCATTGCCATAAACTCATTTCACAGATGACTAAACAAAGAGGATATTATCATAATTTCATTTGATGTTGGTAATTAAAGGTTTTGTAAAATAAAATGAAAGACAACGCTCCCTTGCAGTTTGGAGACTAAGTAAAAGCATATATAGTTTTACAACATATGTACTTAAAATGGCACGACTTCATCTCCTAAGCCTTTATTTCATGTATAATTTATGTAGATATACAGTACTGTGGGTTTTTTGGCATAATTAATGGTTAGGCGGAGAGCTCTTTAAATGTAGTAAAGCAAAAGGAAGCAAAATGGACACCATGTGCAAAATCCACAATCTGTGCTTTCTTAACTCTTTCGTCCTGTGCTCTTACCCTGCAATCAACTTTTATCTGAAAGGGCCAGCTGGCATTTAATTTTTTTATATAGCAATTGATACAGGCACATCCAATACAATACACTGAGGCGGACATGTCAAAAAGATTCCATGTGCTAAGGGACAGGGGTGGCATGTGAAATGAAAAAGTGATATTGTCTACTTTTTCAAACCTTGCAAATGGTCTAAGTAATTATCATATGCATCTATTTTATTAAAAGGAGAGGCATTTTTGTTTTGATTTCCTTGCTTTTATCCCACTTATTACTGCTATCTTTGAAATTCTACAGACACTACATTTCTGTTACTGACTGGACATTTTTGAAATAGTACCACTATCAGGTAGATCAGATTGTTGGCAAAAGCTTTGGCACCAAAGAGACTCAACAAATAAATTTCATCACGCTGACCCTGTACTAAACAGCAACTTTATGTGGATAACCTCATGGGAATGGAAGTTGAGAAAGAGCTATTTCAAGGCCTCTAATAACTTAATCTCTGTTCAGTTCATAATGCAAAGCCATTTCTGTTTCCTTTGCTCACAGAACTAAAGAGTTTTTGGGATACTGTAATCCTCATAAGATGGGGAGGGCAATGTGGGGGGTAGGGGTTTGCAGGAGGGAGAGGAGATCCCACTCAAATTATGTTCCATTAAAAAAAAAAAAAGAAAAATAAATAAAAAGCCAAGTTTTTCATCTTGGAAATTCTCAGCCTCAGTTACGTGAGTGCAAAAAGTAACTTTTATTTGAAGAACTAACACTCACTTCTTTGTTAAGAAAACTTAGGGCACCACCCAGCAGACATGAAGGCTCCTATGTTATCAGCAAACTATTTCCTGGGTATATGTTCACCCTTTCCATGCAGCTTGCTTATTTTTTCAACTCAAAAAAAAAAAAAAAGAAAGAAAGAAAGAAAGAAAAAAAAGCAGTGCAAACAAATTCTGTAACACTGCTGAATGATCTGTGTTTTGTTGCAACAACTACCATATTGATGTAATGGAAATTTCATAGGTGTCCAGTTTTGCAGCAACAAAATTGGAAAAATGCCAAGGGGAACCTTAGAGCAGCTTCGCAAGCTCTTTCCAAGGGCTCTGTGCAGTGCTGCTGCCTGAAATCATCTGAGAACAATCCCTAAGAGGCAGAGACAACGTGCACAGCTAAGCAAAATAGCTGGGGTGGAAGAACATGAACTCTCATCCCTCTATTCATGGTTAACCTTAACCCCTAACCACAAACGTACCACCAGTTACTCTGCAAATCCATCACTGCAAGCTGGAGTTCTGCAAAGAGTAATCTTGAATGATTATCTTCTCTGTCCATCTGCCCTTCCTGCCAGTTTCAAACCTTTATGCTGGTCTGAACTGTGTTTTGACAGGGGTGGGAGGAGGTAGGACTTGCAAAGATATCAAAGTCCCATAAATGTCTGGAAAGCCAAGGATGGAAGAAGAGCAGGAGGAGAAGAGCTGCCAGCGGCTCTTTCCTTCATGCCCAAAGGACCCTGTAGCACCCAATGCCTTGCACCCAACTGGGAAGCACTCAAGGATACTAAAGAGATGGGGGAAGGAAAGGGGAATGGTTACACAAGGGTCAGCTCTGGGCTGCATGGAAAGAAAATTGGATGCACTATGGAAGAGCCCATCAGAAGAACAGGGGAAGGGAACCAGGTCATTGTGGTGGATATAGATAACTTCCTTAGTGCCACAGTTTATGGAACAAATGGTCCTCTTCCTGGATGCCCCTTCTCCCCCAAGAAACATTTATGTAAGAGCAGCAGAAATGGTGAGGAAGGAGGATTATACAACATCCAAAATCAATAGCAGACATCCCATGCAGGAAGGTATTCCTTTCAGTAATCCTGGAGGTCACGTCAAGTAACAAACCAGACAGTGACATGTCAAACACATAAATCCTGAGAAACGGAGATACTTGGCTCTGTAATAACGCCACATGTAGCAGGATGGAACAGTTTTCACTGCCCAGTGTGGCTGTACAATGCCTGTCAGAGGGCTGCAATGCTGAGAGATCATCTGTCCCTGCAGCCCCAAAATCATGGATCACTGTCTCCACAACATTGTCTGGCAGCATAACCCAGTGCTCACAATAAAGTCCCCTCTACACTCCTGCACATGAATATCCCTGTTTCCTAGGAAAGCAAAGCACAAACCCAGCATCCTCTGGCAGCTGAACACTGCAGTCGCCTCTGCTGACTCCAGACTCAGCCTGTTGGAGCAACAGAGCCAAACCTCTGCGGAAGGGTTGGGCCCCAGCCGTGAGTGAGCTGCACAGACCTCAGCAGGCTCACAGCTACAGAAAGACATGGAGAGCAACAGTGATAGGAAAACCAGGTGGTGCACAACTTTTTCAGTTGTGCTGTTTTGCCTTTGCAGGGGAGGGGTAGTACTGAGAAAGATGCAGATGACCTCTATCCCCTGCTACTCCAACTAAATCTTTGGTACTGATTTCTGGCTTCTTTTAAAATACAGTGCATCTTTTTGTGAAGCTGCCCTTGGAAATCAGCTAATACCGAATGTTAGTGTATGAATCAAGACACTGTATAGTGTATAGGGGATGTTAGTTTCTATAGGACTGGAAGAAGAGATGAAGTAGTCTTATGAGAGAGGAAGGTTTTTTAACCAGGAGTTTAGTGTACAGATTTCACAGATCTAACTAGCAGCAGCCAGTCATTCCTTTGCTATTTCATCAAGACAGAGCTTTAAACACACCTTCTCATTTCACCAAGTTTTGTCCTTGGGAAAGACACACAGAATCCCAGAACTGACTGGGTTGAAAAAGACCTTTGAGATCAAGTCCAATCTATGACCCAACACCATCTCACCAACTAAACCATAGCACTCAGTGCCACATCCAGTCTGATTTTAAACACTTCCAGGGACGGTGACTCCACTACTTCCCTGGGCAGCCCATTCCAATGGCCGATCACTCTTTCTGTGGAGAATTTTTTCCTGATGTCCAGCCTAAATTTCCCCTGGTGCAGCTTGAGATGTGTCCTCTTGTTCTGTCATTGGTTGCCTGAGAGAAGAGACTGACCCCCCTGGCTACACCCTCCTGTCAGGTTGTAGAGTTGTCAGGTGTCTATGACCAGTGTAACCAGACATTTAACCAGATACCCAGTCTAAATGCAAGAAAAACAAAGGTCTGTTGTGATGGGATAAATGCTTTCCTCTGTAGCTGGCACTTGCAGTTTCATTCCCTTTGCCTTCTACTTCATTACTGTGGTAAGGTGTTGAGCAGCCAACAGAGACCAAAATTTAAGAGAAGCTGCAAACCCAAAGTTAGCTTTACATGAACATTTAGTGAAAGGAGAGTCCAGGCAACTTGCCATGGTAAAGTAAAATAGCAGAATAAAACAAAAACAGAGTTTAAAAGTTTATCTTCAGGAAGCCTTTTGCACCCTCAACAATGCCTTTGTATTTCAGGGCCTTTTAAGCTGGCCTTGTCAGACTAGAAAGGCCTCTGCACAGCCAAGAAAATACTCTCTCATAAGACTCTGATATAATAAACCTTCAAATGCCAGGTTTTAAAAAAATAATGACGACAAAAGACCAAACAAGCAAAAGAACAGAAGATTGGGATCAGAAGATGACCTATGAGGTAAAATTACAGTGGTTTACATTTTTTAAATTATCAGGGAAAACATTCAATTACAAGAATGATTTCTGTCCTTGTTTTTTAGCACCCCCACCTCTCCAAGAGATCTTTTATTTTCCTTTTCACTTTGGCTGCTCAAGACAAGGATTTTCCCTCTCAACTGTTTACTCTTTGACTCAGTCTCCAGTAAAATGTCAGTTAACAATTGTCATTTGTTATCTGTAAAAGATAGTGCAGGTGGAAAGGGGAATACTGAAATCCAATACTTCCCTGTAAAAATTTACTGTACTATCAACACCAGATAACTTCCTTTTCTCTGCTAGAAACCTGACCTTGTAAATACACTTACTAGGATAGTGGTAAGGGAATACCTATCCAGCTTGTTTAGGTAAGTTATCACCAGGTCTTCCCTCATAAGGCAGAAGTTTTCTGGAAAGTAAATACCTAATCCAGCTTTGCAATGACACCTTAAGCAAGCTTTTCTCTGGATCTCAGTATGAAATGAGTGAGGTTGCAAGTCAGTTATAATGAATCCTGCTCTGAAGTGCTGAGCACAAAGCAGTGTTAAGGTCAGTACAGTATATTTACCCTGAACAAAATAATTTGAAAGAAATCACCTTTACTTAGCTTTCTCAGCACATCACACACTCAAGCACTCAGTTTGTATTTTCAGTTTAAAATATGTTCTCATCAGAACAGCACTTTAAATTCTAGAGTTTTGAGGTGAATATGTTATTTACAAGATGATTTAAGAATAAATTTAGGAACAGCTCCTACTGATCAAAAAGTGTTGAAAAAATCTGGCAATATATTTTAAAATATTTTATTGGGGAAAGATATCTTCAAAAATCTTTTATCTTTTTTTTTTGTTTGTTTTCATTTTCAGTCAGATGGAAGCCACAGGAACACCTGCATTAGTGAGAAAATAGAATTTGGCCCTGAATAACTCCACTGAACTCCATGCTGTCAACTTAAATTAAATGTAATTCAAGTTGGTCATTACTGCTGTTTTACATATCAGAAATATGTGGATGACAACAATGTTACTGCTACACAACTTCTGATCTTTACATGCTTTGGAACTTTTCAAGGGAAAAAACTTGTAAAAACCCCATTTTATCCCCACTTCTTTTGTTCTAACTTTTAAATTGAATTGAGGTCTCACTAATTTAAGTATAGAGCTCTAAGGTATACAACTTGAATATGATAAATGACCAACAGAAAATTAAAGGTCTACTGCTACTACACTGTCAATCCTAAAATAACAGAGGATCATGAGTCATAACATGCACACACAATCCCCAAACCTGTGTTCTGAAATATAACACAGCTCCAATAATCTTTTCATCTCACACAAACAGTCTATGTGGGTCAGATTTTAAAGAGCTGCAGTCAGTATATGAAAAGCCTGGAGGTAATAAATATGTTTGACAAGGAGTTTTGAAATGTCCCTTGATGGAGTTTTCCCTGTCTGGTTCCCTCTGCATTGCTGTTCTACCTGGTACCTCTTTTCTACCTCTTGGGCACTCCCTTTAAATAGTACGGCCATACCTGCTTTGCTTTTCTCATTGTACCTTAGGTACCACTTTGATGAGGAAGACAACACATCTTAATCAGTTTTGACTACAATGGGGTGCAAAATATTCTTTGACAGAGGAGAAATTATGACAAACAATGGTTTAGTCCCACACCTTTCACTCACCATCTGTTAAGTAGCAGGTGTATCGAGGAGCTCTTGCAAAATCCAGTGAAGGTGGTGAAGACAGTACTGTAATATTGACATTTCTCCCCTGAGATCAGCACAGGGAAAGCTGGAGCAAGGAAGACTTACCCTCAGCGGAGAAGGATCAGTTTGATGGATGAGAGGGAAGCAGTGGATGTTGTCTGCCTGGACTTCAATAAAGCCTTTGACTCTTTCTCTCATAATAAAACTGATAAAATACTGGTTAGATCAGTGAGTGGACAACGAGATGGATAAAAACCATGGCTCAGAGGGTCGTGAGTAGTGGCACAAAGTCCACTTTGAGGCAACTCACCAGTGGTTGTACTCCAGGGATTGATATTGGGGTCAGTACATCAGCAGGCAATAAAAAACTGGGAGAAGTAGCTGATATGCCAGATGGTTGTGCTGTGATTTTAGAAGGACCTCAACAGGCTGAAGAAACAGGCTGAGAGGAATCCTGTGGAGTTTAGGAAGGGAAAATGAAGAAAAGCCCTACATCTGAGGACAAACCCATACACACCAGAGGAGACCTGCTGGAAAGTAGCCTTGCTGAGAAGGACCTTGGGTTCCTGCTTGACAACAAATAGTCCATGCAAGCTGATGCAATCTTGCAGCAAAGCTGGCCAAGTGCATCCTGGACTATTTATTCTAGGAAAAGCATCACCAGCAAGTCAGGGAAGGTGATCTTTTCTCTCTGCCCAGCACTGGCAAGACATCGTCTCGAGTGCTGGGTCCACATCTGGGCTCCACAGCACAAGAGAGACATGGACATACTGAAGAGAGTCCAGCCCAGTGAGAAGGGTAAAGGAGTAGAGCACCTCTCTTATGAGAATGATTGAGGGAGATAGGTCTGTGCAGCCTGCAGAAGAGAAGGTTCAGGCAGATCCTGTCCATGTATACAAATAAATGGAGAGTGCAAAAAAAGACAGTCAGACTTCTTTCAGCAGTGCCCAGTGGCAGGACCAGAGGCAACAGACAGCAGGAGATGCTGTCTGAGTATCAGCAAACACAGTTTGACTCTGAGACTGACTGAGCACTGCCACCAGTTGCTCAGAGAAGTAGTGGAGACATCCATGGAGACATTCCAAACAGGACACAGTCCTGGGTGACTTGATCTAAGTGGCCCTGTTTGAGCAAGGGCATTTGGCCAGATGATCTCAAGGCATCCCTGCTGCCCTCAGCAATTCTGCCTTACTCTCTGAGATAAGGAGGGAAACACAAAGTACTAGGAAGTTTCCTGCACCATCATGCCTAGTCACCCACTCTGAGGTATGATAAACTTTTTTAGCATACTAAGAAACATTTTAGCTCTACCTTCTCTCTCAGCTGGAATGCTCAGTGCTATAATGGTCAGGAAACTTGACTTAATTATCTACCTAAATTTATCATAAGTCAATAATGATCAATTCTCTGGCCTATCTCAATCTTACATGGTTCTTTATTTTCCACTTCACTCACCCACTGCATGCATTTTTAGTAATTTCTGCTTAGTTTACTACTCTCCAGACTGAAAATCTTTTTTCTGCACTTGTTCTAATTTTGAGCCAACTCCCTCAAACACAGTGGAAAAGGCTTTGCAGTTTACAGAACGTCATAACGAGGACAAAACTAGCATGGGCTGTATGTTACTGCACATCACTATTTGTTCTAGAAATGCTTCTTTCAGTGAACACACACCTTGCACTTCCTGTTTTGTTACTTGCATTACCAGTGGTATCTCATAGTTTGCCTTTTGAGCCTAAACATTTTTCTTTACATGACTCCACTTTGCACTCTGATATCCTCCTTTATCGATTTTTTTTCTTTTTTTTTTA
>WEIV01016799.1:3389-50680 GCA_013390005.1 Calyptomena viridis
AAATTTAACTCTTCTTCAATATTTAAGGATAAGACAGTGAAGTCAGCTATAGGATTTTTATTTTAGTGGTTTCAGCAGAAAAACTGACTATGGAGTAAAGTGAGAAACAGATTTACCTAAATACACAAAAAAAGCACAGAACATACTTTGGTTACTGGCTCCACTTGTTTTATCTTCACTGCACATACATAATGGTCTAAATAAATGATACACATACAAATTAAGTGAAGTGTAAAATGAAATAAAAGGAGTCTTAGCTAAGTGTCTAATTGCAAAATGTACATTGCCCCCAGAAAAAAACTTACTCAGCTGGGAAAACTTCATCATATCATGAACCAGAGCCTCAGCATTTGCAGACCCATTAGAAGCAGTGTGCAAACTGCAAACTGAAAAACACCACTCTTCCAGAAGGGAACCCCTTTGAGCCTTTATTCTGAAATAGAAGATAAAAGGGCAGCAGCTCAGTAGCACTCATTCTCTGAAATGTTTTCATTTCCAGCTGACCTAAAAGGTTAGCTTGGAAGCCAGCAATCTATCCTTCATGAATATGCCTTTCTAACTTTTAATATGATTTCAATTTTTCTTGAAGACTATTCCTGTCCTGCACTGATGAGAGAGCCAGCCCTTAGAAAGCTTCCTGTTCTTCTCTATTAGTTTGGGGAGTACAGCTGTCTTCAAACTCAAGAGATACCCAGACTGCACAAATTACTTTCACATTAATGTTTAAGCATTTGAACTATGTTAAGTGATGTATTAAGTACTCAAATGTACTCACATTTCTAACATTGCCAAAAACCAATCTCAAATTCTTAGCCTTTGTAAACCAAGTATTCCCTTCCCTTTAAAGCTTAAATCCACCTGTCTCAAAGCACTCCTGGCAGATTAATCTCCATGGAGAATACAATGGAGTTTCCATTTTCTCTCATTAGACCAAAAACTGGTATCTCCTGTTCTTACAAGAGCCACAAAAGGCATGCTCAACTCTCTCATGTGCTTTGGATATTTAAAAACCACAACACTTGCTTCTCTGGAGAATCTTCTAATAAGATTTATCTGACCAGCTAAGAGCAAGGGCATGAATCAACAAAGACTGAGGGCATAAATCAATAATCTAATAAGTTAGGCCTCCCGCCCCTACGCCTGGATTCCAGTAAAGAAGAACATGCCTTTGGCCACTAGGGAAAACACAGAAAATGTCTTAAGGAAAAAAAGAAAAATAAAATCCACTCTTCACAGCTGAATACTCCTAATATACCACTACTAGTGAGAGTCACACACCCTCAGATTCTCACTATTTTCAGTTAAAATTCTCTTTACTTCAGTTTGAAACAGCTGTGGGACAAGAGAGAAAGAACCCTCCACTGTCACCTGTGGGATGCCATACTCACTGTTGTATTGTTTGTGCCACGTCCTGTTTCTGGCTTCCAGCTGACAGGGTGGAAGGGAGGATGGCATCAACCAGTATCAATCTAAACTAGGGATGGAGAAGCAGCAGTTCCTTAGATGTCATCACAGATCTCAGTTTCTGTGCTGCAATTTGCTCTTCTGGAAAGATTGGGAGAACCAGCTGCTCAGCCCCTGCAAACAGAGCTAAAGGTGTAAATCCTGATCAATATGACTTTGAGGACTGTTAACCATGATCAATCCTATTCCCTCCTCAGATACCTGTTGACAAACCACTTTCAGTGAATAAAGCTTGCCAAATTTATTACAGAACAGTATTGCCCTCCTGTGGCCAAAGACAATTCCAAAGAAACGAGTCTTGTGAGGGCTCCTCTTTATTTCTCATGCACAGCCTCAGATACTCCGGGTACTCCTTCTGAAAGGAACTAACAACTGGAAGA
Source organism: Calyptomena viridis (assembly GCA_013390005.1). Classification (NCBI taxonomy): domain Eukaryota; kingdom Metazoa; phylum Chordata; class Aves; order Passeriformes; family Eurylaimidae; genus Calyptomena; species Calyptomena viridis. Next base: position 5,234 of record WEIV01016799.1, read on the forward strand.
TGCACCTCCAAACCCCTCCAAAACCTAGATTCAGAGCTGGTTTTGGCATGTTGAGGCACAGCAGATGACAGAAAAGGTAAGCAATGGACATGATGACAGTCCCTCTAGCCTCTTACATTTCTGCTAATTCACATCAGAAGTTATGATTATCTGCATTCATCCTCAGTGGTGATGTTGAATAGTAACAGCACTTCTTTCTGTGCATCATCAATTAATCACTCTTCTTCTACTTTAGATTTACTGCCTTTTTTAATAATCCCAAAGTAAAATCTGCTCACTTTCAGAGAAAGAGACAATCCTCTAGTCCTCCACTGGGAGCAGGCATGGACCTTCCAGACCTTATTGGTCTGAAAAAATAAACTGATTTTCTCTGACTTAAAAGTCTTTCGGATCAAGTCCTGAGTGACTTAGCAAACATAATGTAAGAGTTTGCAGACACATATGGCAATAACAGAGACTAAAATGCAGCTCTCAGACTTAGACACTGTTCCCCATGACAAAAGCCAAGTCTCCAGAATTGATGTGCAAAACAGAAGAGATCATCCCACCCAACTACAACACAATTACAACTTTTTCATGGGTAAAATACTTGGAGGTAATAAAAATCTCTTAAATGTCGATCAGTCACACACCTGAGAGAAAACTGTTTTGATAAAGAATTTATATAAACAACAGGATAAATATAGTTTAAAGGAGTCCAAATTCTTCACTATTATGTCAGTGTTGTTGAAAATCAAGCTACAGTTTCTGTGAAAATTAATTGCACTTTACATATTCCATGTAATGTGCTTGAGTGCTTGACCCAAATCTGTTTTACCTGCCAACAGTCAAATAGGACTCAGCTTTTCTGTCCAGCAGTCAAAGCTGAAGAAATAAAGAAAAGCAACTTCATCTTCCTTTTCTGATTGTCAGCTATGCAGTACAAGAATGATTCACCTTTCTTTCTAATAAATGGTCTTTTTCTGACAGACACTCTTAGTTCTGCAACAAATGTAAACAGAGTATTAAAAGTAATTACCATGATGGGATTTTAAACTTTTCACCATGACTATGCCTGTTCAACCCTTGTGGCTTTTTCTAACAGAAATAACAGAGATAATCCCATGTGATCAATACCCCTGATACAGCAAAAGAAAAAAGTCAAATCTTATCACTAACTCTAATTATAAAAAATGTGGCAAATACTCACTTTTAAGAACTGATTTATGTCATCTTTAGGGTGCTGTTATAAGGAGAAAGTCCTCTATGAACTTTAATAGGTCAGAATCAACTACAAGACAACATGTATGTCTCTAATCAAGTCTGACTTCAATTTATTTACATGTTTCAGTATTTTATACACTGGATTTTTGTGTTCTCCATTCAAGTTGAAGAAACCAGTCACAAATAACCCATACAGCCAGAAAATACTCAAAAATATTTTATTTCTGGAAAACATACAGCCCAAAGCAGAGGATGAATAGGAATCCTGGTCCACAGCTAACTTCCTTGGCCAGTGCTGTAGTTTTTCAATGCACTGGAATGCAGCTAACAGTGCACACTCAATAACACAGTTTTGTTCTGATTAAAGTAAAATCGAATCTGATTAAAATTTAAAAGAAAAAAAAACACCTTTTGTTTCAGATAAGTATTGACAGAAAATTTTACTTGCTGTTCAATTTCTAAATAATTAATTTTAATTATCATCTCAAGAGAAACAGTATCTGCTTAGGATGAAAAATGAGGATTACATACTCAGCTGGATACATAGAGAGCGAGAGAGGGTAGGACAAGGAATAACTCTCAATCTCTTGGAAATATTGGAAATGGATTTTTACCCCTTCTTCCCTTCCAAGAACATTTGTACAGAACAAGCATACAGAAAAGCAGCTTGGAAGAAAGGATACTGTCTGGAAAGCTTTTATCAATAAGGTGACAGTAAACACAGCAGACTTGCTCATTAATTCTCTGTAATATATGTTTAGAGATACAGGCTTGTTAGTATTTGGTTTATTTGGGCAGATCACCCATGTCTTCTGGATGGAGGTACAAAAAAACCAGCATTTTTCCAGATCAAGCTCCACTGCTGTCTTACAGCAAGAATATGCACTGGCCACATCTTTCAGCAATGTGTCCTGTACCACAGGTGAAGAGAGACAGTCAGATTTCTTCCATGAATCCTGAAGACATCCTCCATTTCCTTATGTGTACCTTCTTCCTAACTCTGGGGCAACAAACAGCCACATTTGGATCTTGCTGCTCACTCCCAAGGGCAGCAAGTTTTTGATTGTTCACTTTATTTTTCCATCTTTTCTGCTCAGCTTTTATTTTGGATGCTATCTAGGAAAAACAAACAAATAGAAATTATTAAGTAGCTCATATTTAGATTTCCATTCATTTATATTTTTGGCTGGTAAATTTTATCTATATTGCTCAATATTAGTTATATTACATTGAACACTACCCAGAATCACACTTTTTATTTAATCACTTTTCTTCAGAAAATAATTTTCTTGACAATTACACTGATTTCTTTTTTTATTGGTAATCCATCTTGCAGAAGCAACAGAATTCAACTGAAAAAACAAGGACAATTCGATGCCACCAGCAAGTGTAGGCTTTTCTGCCTGTCTTCTTGCTTTCTGACCCAGGCTATAGCAAAGAAAGTCAGTTCATCATCCCTCCTGTAGCTCACATTCACCATTTATTTGTAAGCTCAGTAGTTCTTGCTCTGTTATAAAACCCTACCTACACTTCTCCACAACATATCTCTACCCAGATAATCCATACTTTGGGCAATTCTTTTCTTCCGGGTCATAAGTTATTTTTCAGGCTGTTGTAACAAAAGAGAGAATTGTTCTCATTCTTGAGAATGGTGTGACCTCATCTCCCTCTACAATTATTGTCCTTTTGGGTTCATTACTCTTGAGCAGATGTTCAGCCATTGCTACTCAGGCTTTTTATATTTAAATGCCCCATAGCCCATAAGGATAACGAAATACCTGAAATCAGTGTTTGGCTGGTGAAGTGCTTCTGACTCAACTGTGGTCTCTCCCTCCTTGAGGAATTCTCTGTGATGCCCACTAGGAAGCACTAAGATCTCAGACACAGCAGGCAATGCAGATTTTTTTTCTAGCTCTAAAATCCTTTCTTTGAACCTTCTATGAGTAGTTCTTTCAGCTGGACTAGAAGATCTCATCAGCTTATTTGGCTCCATTTTCTACAGCTCCCATGATTCTTCTGCCTAAACAGCTGAAACTTCGGGAACAGTAATGAGAAAGAAAACTACCCCTTTTAAATTCTAAAGTGTGCATGCCAGAGCTTGTAATACTCTAAAATGTCAAGCCACCACTGAAGGCTGCTCAGCAAACGTTCAATTCCCCATGTAACACTAACTTGAAAAATATTGCTGCTTCTCTTCAAGAGTTCTGATAACAAACATGCCAGAAAATAAAGTTTTCTGTATGTCTCAACAGATATAAAAATAGATACTGAGCTACATTTGAATAATGCAGAACTGTGACATACAACTCTTCCCTGCTTATCCCATCTAGCAAAAGAGAGCTGGGAGTTTTGAAAGATGTAAGTATTGCTTGGTAAAGTTTGAAAACTATATACACAATGGAGGAGGAATGGGAAGAAAATAATGTAGGTAAATATTATGAGTGTGTACTTAGAAAGGTGTGATGTCAACACTAAACAAATGAAGGCAGCTCATGAAAATATGTAAAATAATAACATAACTCAAGTTAAATGGAAAGAGGAAGTGGAAGCGAGAGAGGTAGAGAAGCAGAGGCAGAAATGATTCAAGTTGGCAGCACAGCCAAACATGAATAAACAAGTACACTTACTCAGCACTGGAGACCTAGTGTCACAGCTCACAGTGACAAACAGCAGTGTAGAAGCCATCAGGATTCCTGTACTACATTTTTGAGAAGAAATAGGGATCGAGTTAAACTGCAACCTTACTTTTAACAGGTCCTTAACTAAATTCCTGACAAAAAGGACACCATTACTCTGACAGAAAACTGCTGTAAAGGAGCACATCTGTCAGGTTTGCTTCTATGCTGCACTGTCAAATTCCAGAAACAATGATTCAGGAGGAACAGAGTTACAATTAATTATCTATAATAGCTTTCTGAGAGAAAAATGCAGTACTTAAGTATATTGCATTCAAGGACATGGCACTTGGCATTTTTCAGGATTCTTTTTGTTATTTTGTTTTCTGTTTCATTGAACTGCTCTTGCATTTTTTATTGAACAAGGCCCAACCATGAGCTCCACTGATGGGAGGAACAGCATTTCACAGGCAGGTGAGATACCTGTTAGCAATTAATTGTTTTTATTTTACATTCATTGTATATTTTATACTAATAATCTACAGCCCAAATTCTATTCAAAAACTACCTATTTACTTAATATTAAAAATGAAAGTGGTCTTACAATAGTAAAGTTCATGGATTATAAAGCATTTGTACCAGAATTATAAAACAAAGATGATTTCTGGGACTCTGAGTAGAAAGGAAAGCTTGATTCTCCCCTGTAGCTAGATTTATTCAGTACCTAAACTCTGCCTCATTGAAACAAGCCAAGATTCACATATGAAATGGTTAACCCCTCCACACTTAGGAAGAAAGAGCCTATAAAAGCACATGTTGGGAATTAGATAGAAAGGAAAGCTTGATTCTCCCCTGTAGCTAGAAGTCATCTAGAGCTGTCAAGTCATCTAGAGCTGTCATCAGGAGCACCAAAACAAAGAGCCAAGAATGCCTGTGAGTTTTCTGTTTCTTCTCAAAATAAGTCATATTTCACTTTAATCAAGCACAAAGATCATTTCTGAAGGGGTAGAATTCATAAGTACGTTTTCACACAGTTATCTTTAGCATCAGCCCTAAACAGTTTAAATAAGGAATTAATTTCAGGAGGATAAAGGCAATAGAAAACTGTTAACACTTCTGAGAATTAACTACTCTAGAGAGATGTTTTGCAATAGTATTATATCACTTGCTCTATTCTTTCACTAAAATTAAGTGCATAGAAGAAAGGATCCCCTTTATGAGAATATATATTTTCTAAAAAATCTCAAGATGATTAGTTCTCTTTGACATTCCAGTAACTCACATTAAGGACATAGGTAAAGAGGGGATGTAATAACAAACATTTCCCCAGCTTACCTTTTCAGCATGTAATTCATTTCCTTCAGTTTGACATTGTTTAACTTTTTGCTTAAATGCACAGAATTAAATCTGAGGAAAACAAAGGAACTATTTAAAAAAAAAAAAAAGAAAACAGTTTCATAGCTTAACTTATTTTACTAGTGAAGGAACAGGCTTAATCCCCTGACAAATAGGTGTCTTTGATGAGAGAGTTCAGCTCAGTCCAGATACATATCTCTGACTGTCTTATCCTGGAAAATGTAAAGCACATCTGAATAAATTCTCTTTAATTTAAGGTGAATTAGGATATGAAGAGCTACATATCTCTGTAAAAAAAAACCCAAAGTATAAGATCCAGAATGAGACTCTCTCTTCTGTTACTAAAAGAAATTAAAAAAATTAAAAGAAGAAATAAGTTCCCTCCATGTTTACAAAACCATACTGAGTGGTAAACACCAGACACTGAGAATGCTTTGTGTCACCCACCGAGCAAAGACAACAAGGTGACTCCAAAGCCATCTTGATTTGGAAGGCTCCTGTGCTATCAATTCTCACATTAACCCAAGAGTATTTGCTAAGGCTGGACCTGGATCTTTATAGGGCCTAAAAGACTTTAAACTGTTAATATCCAATCTGAAATATCTAAAAAAAAAGAAAACACAGATGAAAGTAGAGCCAGCAGGATTATACATAGTGTCAAGGTGTGTTTGTGGCTCTTTACAAGATCAGATTGTAGCTCATTGTTGTGATAAGTACTGCAGGAAGCTTTGGTTTGCCATCACCATTCAAATGGGATAGACAGATGCTTTTAAGACAGTTTTTTCTTCCCATCACATTTATTGCACTTCTTTGGGACTGAATCTTGTAATTTAGATAACTTGTATACTCTCTTGCAGAACAAGACTGTTGATTTTAAACCATGGAGGGGAGATCTCCAGTTATCTTAGACCAACATTGGCTAAACTCTATCATTTAACCAAGGGAAGAAGTCAAGATGTTCAGGAGAATGAAATCTAGACTGGTTACTACCAAAATGTTATTATCTACCACTGTCAAAAACAGGCAACATACCAGGACTGATGATGGTATGCAAAGGTACTGTGGTATCTTAGATGAAGCTACAGGCAAGCCTGGACTATTTGGAGACCCAGTCATATAATCTTCTATGTTTATTCTGCAATATTTAATAATCACAAAGTTCCAAGGTTGTGATAAAGGTAAGATCAGCTGCTAAAACAAAACCTTCATAAAATCCAGACAGTAGAAAATGCCAGACTTCAGAGACCAGAGCAGAACTGCACAGAAATGTGTAACTGGGGAATTTACGAATTAGATAGTACTTTTCCTTTTTTGTTTGTTTGTTTGCTGTTTCATTCTATAAAAAGGCATTATACTATTGTTTCTTTTCCAAATGGACAGGGAAGGAAAAGTTAGTCTCTGATAGAGGACTTGTTATGATGTTATTAATTTAGTAAATAGTGCTGGGATCTAGATTAATCTTATTTTAAATGAGGAAAAGCATAGTTAAAGCAGAGATATAGTAGGTGCCTGATAAAAAAGAAATCAAGAAATCAAGAAATTTAAGAGTCATAACTGCTTGTCATTCTCAAGACTTTTATTGAGTTTTGTAGTGCATCTTTCTGAATAGAACTATAACTGCACATATATATATATTATAGCCAACAGTCAATTATTATTGCATTTATAGTTTAGACATACTTGTTCAATTTAGATAAGCACAAAGGATGTATTTATTATATTATCTCAATGAAAATAAGAGGTCAGTCAAAGGGAAGCTTCTCTCTTAACTAAAAGGGAGCACGACCTCTAAAGCAGCCTCAAATAACAAAATACAAATAACCAAACAAAAAAAACCCATCCAGATAATGTAGTTTCACAATTCTTTGCCTCCCATGCATAAAAGTGTCCTAAATTTATTTAAATTAGAACTGAAAGACAAATGTACATGTTATTTTTACCAGGACAGACAAGAAAAGGAATGTTTAAGGAGACGATTAGTGGTGGTTTACAATTGGTGTAAGGTTAAAGAGGAATAGTAGGGCATAATTTGTTGCCCAGTATATTATTGGATGCTCTCAGCAGACACAAGGGTATATTGTATTAGAGAAATTAAATCAATTTTGGAACAGTTATGGGTCACATAGCTCAAGCTGTTCCTTTCATCACTATTCCTGCACTGTGTGTGGTGAAACATACACAGTCCCAGCTCACTGATGTGGCTGTGGCTGCATAGCTCTTTTCTATCCCATTCCCACTAAAGCTGCCTCTAACCTATTTCCTAACTGAGGCTGAAGGGCCCTTTCTCCCCCATAAACTGCTAACACACCACTGTAGCAAAATCCTTGCTTGACAAACATGTGATATAATTCATTCCTAACAGGCCCAACATTGCATACTCAGAAAGTAAGCCACAAAACTTGCTACTTCTTCCTTTTTTCTTCCTTTTTCTGGCCTTGTTGTGATTTTCCTCAAGGGTCTGGTTAGGGAGCTTTTTATCCGAGGGGTTTGGGCTCTCACCATTCCCAGCCAGACAACTCAAATGAAATCTGAAAGTTGCAGATCTGTGGTCAGTGCTTCCCCTTCTGTGGTTTCCTTGATCTATCCAGCTCAGCAAAACTGGGCAATCCTGGCATAATTTCTCTAGAATGATGCATTTATTTTCTCTCCTTGAATCTCTGGGGGAACAGAAGGAAGGCAGCAGCAGCAGGGGCTGAGCATTGTGCAGAGGAGATCCCTGCAGCCACCCCTGCAGATCCAGGCCGGCTCATGTCCCCACCACGGTCCCATGTCCCTTGTCTGGCACTGCACAGGCCAGCAACCCCCCAGGGATGCTCTGGCAAACAGCTGCAAGTAACCCACCAGACCCTCACTTACGCAAAAAAGCTCATTTCTGCAAAAATTCATGATTTTGAGAGGCTTTGTGGCTTTATCATTGTTCCAGTCTCACCAGCCAGGAAGCTCACCTGAGTAGGGGCTAACTGGGCTCCCTGGGATGTGTGGCACTGATACTGGTTGCATCTATGCCATGCCCAGAGGGGCTGCATCTGCCAACGGGGGGGAATTTCAGCCACTTGCTTGGGCCAGCAATGCCCCAAAACTTCCACTTCCCCTGTGGCAGCAAACAATGTTGCATCTTCCGATTTCCTAGGGAGTTCAAGTGAGTACAGCCACCCCACAAGGCCAGAGACAGGACCAGGGTGGAGAAGGGCTGGGGCTGAGCAGTTACCTCTGTCCTGCAGGTTCTTCTGCTTGGAAACACCAACTGGTGCAGCAGGTGTGGGCAGTGCAGCAGGACCAGATGCCCTGCCTCATCTGCTGGGATGTGGAGCAATGGTGGCCCTGCTATGACACTTTGGTCTGTCCTACCTGCACCAGCACCTGGTACAACCACCCCTGCATCCAGGCAGGCAACAATGTCCCCACTTCTTGACACTGTCCCCAGCCTTGTCCTCACTCCATTTTCCAGCTCCAGGGCAATCATAGAACAATTTCTTTGAAAGGGACCTTAAACATCATCTCGTTCCAATCCCCCTGCCATGCAGGGACACCTTTCACTAGACCAGGTTGCTCAAAGCACCATCCAACATGGCCTTGAACACTTCCAGGGATGAGGCATCAACCAGTGCCAGCATCTCACCACACTCACGGTAAAATATTTCCTCCTAATATCTAATCTAAACCTCCCCTCTTTCAGTTTTAAGCTATTCTCCCTTGTCCTATCACTACGCCCCAAAGTAAAGGAGACATAAAAGTCCCTCTCCAGCTCTCTTGTAGGTCCCCTTTAGGTAATGGAAGGTGATAGGTCTCTCCACAGCCTTCTCTTCTCCAGGCTCAACAACCTCAACTCTCCCAGCCTGTCTCCACAGTAGACGTGCTCCAGCCCTCGGATCATCTTTGTGGCCTCCTTTGGACTCACCTCAATAGGTCTACATCCTTCTTATGTTGGGGACCCCAGACATAGATGCAGTACTCCACATGGGAGCTTCTTAATCCTCTTTGGTCTGCAAGACAGTGAAGTGGTTCTGCAGGGTTTGGGGGAAGTGTCTTTGCAGGTTCTTGCCCTTGAAATTTTCAATTCTTCCACACTGATGCCCCTCCTGTGTGTCATCAGGAGAGTTTCTGGCTGTTTGGCTGCAGGCAATGTGTCCACTGCAAACAGCACTTGGAAACAGCTTTCCAACTCCTTCTCAGCCTCCCTGATGGTACATAGCCTTCTCACACCTCCTGCAGCTCAGCCACCTGCTGCAGGATGTCCTCCTCATGGGCACACCTTCACACCATCTGTGTACTCTGCTGTCTGTCCCTTCCCCAGGAGAAGTGTCTTGGCATCTCAGGTTTCCCCCCAGCATCTCCATTTGGCTGGAGACATCAGCCACCATTGGGGTAGATGGTGCAGGAGCCCTGTCAGAGCTGTAGCCTCTACTCTCAGACAAGTGCCCATCATTCTGCTTTGGTGCTCAGGTAGGATGAGTGGCCTCAACCTGTGCAGAAGGTCACAGAACACGCCTGGTTGCTGGGTTATGCGGGCTTCAAGTCTCTCCACTCAGCCAGTGGAACACCCCATCTTCAAAGAGGTGCCCTTCTGCTCCCCAGGACTGCCTTTTGTGGCAGTGGGGGTGGCTGCCACGACTCCTGGCCCACCCATGACTCCTTGGCCACTTTTGGGAGAGTTGCCATCTCCTAGTGGGTCACTGCACTTCCCTGCAGTTTCCCTGGCTCAGGACCCTCCCAACCTGTGGGCCTTCTCCGGAGCTGTTTGCCTCACAAAAATCATGATATTTTTGTTTATTTTCTTGCACGTGAATACATGAATCAAAAGGGGTCCTGACCCGGAGATCTTGCTTCAGCCAGACAATGACCAGAAAGATGTCCTTCTACTGCAACTTTGATATCAGTCCTACAGCAGCAGGTAGGAAGCATGTCCCAGGCTAACATTTTTTAATCCTTTGCATATTGTATTTCAGACACCTTTCCCTCAGCATAAGATGTGTCCAGCATGAGAGTAGAGCAGCACTGGGTTATCCTTCTGTGCCAGCTGCACATAGGTGGTACTTGTGGGAATTTCAAAAGATTGTTCTTTTCTAACCAGAACACTTGCTTTGTCATTTGTGCTTTAATTTTTATTTTGTCATTCTGCCCTTATTGTAAGATTCCTTTCTCACTTAATGGCTGGTTTCTATGTCTAAAAGATAGCAGATGTAAGGTCTGTAAGGTTAGCAATGAGAATTCAGGTTAACTAAAACAACTTATTTGCCCTCATAGATCCAGCAGGAAAAGGCCAAATAAAAAAAAAAAGGGTAATTCCCAATCTCAGAAGGTAATTCCCAAATGCCCCCATCAGTGCACACTCAGAAAACAAGCCACAAAACTTGCTACTTCCTCCCTTTTTGTCCTTTTTCTGGCCTTGTTCTGATTTTCCTCAGGGGTCTGGTTAGGGAGCTTTGTGCCCCAGCCTAGCTCTTGGCCACTGGGTCACTGCAGCAGCAGGGTTGGTGTCACAGGGGTTTAGGCACTGGACAGTCCCTGCAAAGCATCCAAATGGAATCTGAAAGTCATAGCCCCACAGCCTGTGCTTATCCTTCTGTGGTCTCCTTGACTTCTTAGCAAAACTTCCAGCTTAGCAAAACTGGGAAATCCTGGCCTAATTTCCCTGGTATGATGCACTCTTTTTCTCTCCTTGAAACTCTGGGGGAACAGAAGGAGGGGAACAGCAGCAGAGTCTGGGCATCATGCAGAGGAAAACCCTGCAGCCAGTCCAGCTGCAGCCCTGCTTCTGTTCCCTCAGGCCCTGCAGCACTGAAAACTCCACCACCAAACCACATCCCTAAGTGTAACATGTACACATCTTCTAAATGTCTCCAGGGATGGTGACTTCACTACTTCCCTGGACAGCCTGTTCCAGTGTTTGACAACCCTTTCAGAGAAGAAATTTTTCATAATATGCCCTGGCTCAACTGGAAGCCATTTGCTTTCCTCCTGTCACTTGTTACTTGGGAAAAGAGACTGAGCTCCACCTTGCTACAGCCTCTTTTTGAGTAGTTGTAGAGAACACAAAAGCCTCCCCTCAGCCTCCTCTTCTCCAGGCAAAACCAAACCAGTTCCTTCAGCCACTCCTCGTAAGCCTGGTTCTCTCTTGAATCTGAAAGTGGCAGCCCTGTGCCTGGCACTTCCCCTTCTGCGGTTTCTTTGCCTTCTCCAGCTCAGCAAAACTGGGTGATCCTTACACAATTTTCTTGGTATGACACACTCATTTTCTTTCCTTGAAACCCTGCACCCACCCAGTGGTGGGGGTATAAAAGGAGGTCAGAGGCAGCAGTGGCCAAGCCTCGTGCAGAGGAGAGCCCTGCAGCCACTCCAGCTCCAGCACCACTCGTGATTCCCTCAGCCCTGCCAGCACGATGAAGATCCTCGCAGCTGCCCTGGCTGTTCTGCTCCTTGTGGCCACCTGCTCCCTAGCCGAAGCTGATCTTGGAGACTCCAGCAACCCAGAAGCAAGGTGTACTCTCCTTCCCTGGGAGAGACCCCCATCCCAATTGATGGGACCTTCGTGTCCATGGGAAAGGCTGGGAGTAGATGGTTATCACCAGTACAGGGATTCAGTCTGAGATGGAGGCTTCCAGGGGGTGTCCCTGGGGGATACTGCACAGATAATGGCACATCCCCTTGGAGCCTCAGGCAGAGCCTCTGCCACAGTGTGGGGTCTTACTGGGCCTGTCTCTGTGTCCTCACAGTGGTCATCCCCTCGTCTGCTGCTTCAACTACATTTCACGCCCCGTTCCACACAGACTGATCACCTCTGCCTACAGGACCAGCAAGAGCTGCCCAAAACCAGCTGTGATGTGAGTACCCAACATTGTCAGGGGTCAGGGTGCAACAGCCAGGGCAGCACCCCAAGAGTGTCCAAGGGTGGCCAGGAGGGGAAGTGGGCATGGACAGAGACATCCAGGATGCTGCCAGAAGGACCCAATGCAGGCACCCTGCTGCCCTGGCTGAGCACCTCAACACTGTTTTTCCACAACAGCTTGGTCACCAAGAAGGGGATGTCGCTGTGTGCAGACCCTGAGGCACCCTGGGTGCAGAAATATCTGCAGGATTCAGAGATACTGAAGTACTGACTTTTCTGCACTGCTGCCCCAGTGCAACGGGCTCGGCCCTCAGCACCGGACACACGACGAGTGCTTGAGCTGCATCATTCTTCAATGGGAAAAATTATTACAAATTATATACCTTTGTAAATTAAATTTTGCTTCCTAAAATACAAAAGCTATTTAGGGGGTATCAACATGCCTGAATAAAGTGTTTGGCTTGTCAGACCGTTTGAGTGTCTCTGAAGTCCTGGCGGAGCCCTGACATGACAGAGTGGACCCACAGGGAGCCCCTTGCCCTCACCAATCCCTGGTTTCACTGCTACCCCCCGTGCAGGATGGCCCTATGACAGCTCCCACAGTACCTCCCTCTGCCCAGCATGGACTCAGCTCCTGTTCCTCCACATGATTCAGACACACCCGTGGGGTTACATCGGCATCCCACCCATTTCTTGGGGCCCTCCCATACAGCACATGAGGAGTCCAGTAACAATCTTCCTGGGCCAGGCAGCCCTGCTGGGCATCTGCCACCAGCTCAGTGACATATTTGCCCCAAACGCTGGAGGACGAGGACAGTCTTTGACAATGTCCCCACTCCTAGACATCACCTACAATACAGCCTCCTGCAGTGATGGAGCTGGGGTCCAGGCACTGCTGGCCACTGCTATCCCTCCACAGACACACTGTCCCACAGTGCTGTCACAGGAGCAGATACGAGTAGGTGGCATTGCCCCCAGCCCCTGACACCACCTCTGCCCTCATGACATCACCCAGCTCTGGGGAAGTGAGAGGGACATCTCTGCAGCTGATGCCAGCTCTGCCCCAGGGCCACTCTCTGCCCTGCACCACTTCTGCTTGGGCCAGGACACTCAAAACAATACCAGTCACTTGACATAGATGTAAGGCACTGAAGATTGAGATCCAACATAATTGATTGAGATCCCATAAGCAAACTAATGGTGCTGCAGCCCTACTTCATTTCTAAAAAATTCCATGGTGTAGCTCAAAAACTCAGGCAAACAAATGCATAAAGCTGTGCACAAGCATGCTCAATGCAAGAAGGGTGGAAACCTGTGAGAGTTTACATAGCATGGAAGTTGAATTTTTTCACACAAAGCCTGAAAACCCAATCAATACTTCAAATGACAAACTGAACCCGACTATCCCAAAATGACTCAACAATGCATATATACACTGTAATAATGAGACTAAAACAAGCTCTAAATCCTAAAATTGGTGTGTAGAGCTCTGCAAGATTTGAGCAAGGCTGACGAGCCTCTTTCCCCACCACTGATTTTTTCTACTTCAATGTGCACTTAATGCTCACTTCAATTGCTTCTCAATGCAATGTATATTGCAATGCCTTTGCCCACTTCTGCAATACAGTCTTATAGCAACAGCTTCTAGGTTAGCAACACTAGAAATCTCTGACTTGGGAAAATGTGGACGAGAAAAGACAAGACTTTTATATTGCTTACAGGGCAGAAACGAGAGTCCCGTAAAAATCCTCCCTGGGACATTGTTTTCAGAAATCTGTAAACAATAGTTTAGGCAATCTATTTGTTTGCATAGAACTGATTTATAATGCATGACAGCTTGGTGTTGACAGTACTACAGAGCTATGCTTTAGTTTTCTCAAGGTCACAATGATCTGAGGTGAATTTATGAAGTGAATTTTTGCCTCCTCCACTTAGTCTCAGGAAAGTAACCCCACCTTGCTAAACAAACTCAACATAAAAATGTCCAACTATGTTGAAATACCCGTACTACAAAAACTTTGAAGGATGCAGAAGAGGATTGATCAAGAAAAGAGAAGGAACAGCTTTCTTCACTGCCTTTCCCTCAGAAACACCCGTGTGGAGTCTGCTGTGTATCTCCTGCACTTCTTTCACAGCAGCATTATACTTTAATGAATTTTCTTGAAACTGGGGAGGATATATACCAATCCTGGATTAAATATTAGGCATTTTCATAGCATCATGGGTTTTCCTTAATACAGCTTGACTTAATCCCCTCCAAAGATTTCCTGTTGCCCTCTGCAGTTCAGCTGGCTCCCCGATAAGGAAACGCTGCGGTGGGAGGTTGGCGCTGAGCAGGACAGGCTCTCCCGCACACACCACAGAACGCGGAGCCATTCCCAGAGTTCACCCCTCGGTAACAACCAAACCTACTTATTGCACTTCTCACAATCCTCCTTCTCCCCACACCATCATCCCGCTGTGCTGTCCCTGTGTGTCCCCCACTGCCACCTCCAAAGGGGAACAGAGTCCTTCTTCCCCTCCTGCGGCGCACTGGGGGCTGGTCCCCATTCTTGCCTTCCACCCTCCCTGAGGTGCCCTTGCTTTTTTCGTGTACTCTTGAACACTGTGCTAATATGTGGAAACTTCGTTTGATCAAAGCAGTGGTGTTCAAACCCACCGTGTCCCCTTTTCCTCGCACAGCTGATACCAGCACCTCTCTGAGGGACACAGGGAGCGCAGTTCCCTGGGGGAAAGAAACACTCCTAAAAACGGCCACACAATTTGTGGACCAAGCGCTCGGGAGAATGACAGGAAGCTGACTGAAGAGAAACAGCCCAAACCTAATTCTTCTCTCGCTACCCAGCCCCCAAACCAGGCGGCAGAATTTGGACCTAACCGGAACCTCCAGCCCCTTTTCCAGCACGGACATCCCCTTCCCGGGCCGAGGAGGCCGCGCGGCATCTCGGGACTTGTAGTTCCCCGCGCGGAGCGATATGGCGGCTAAGAGGGCTCTGGCGGCACCGGGGGCTCTGGTGGCTCTGGCCGCCGCGCTGCTTCTCGCCGCCGCCGGCCAGGCCAGCAAGTACTCCCGGGAGGCCAACGAGGGGCTGGCGGCCGCCGGCGGCAAGCGGCGGGAGACCGGGGAGTTCCGGGTGGTGCGGCTGAACCAGGTCTGGGAGAAGGCGCAGCGGGTGAGTGGGGCGGCGAGGGACGATGGCGGCGCTGGGAGCGGGACCCGCGGGCAGGTCCGGCCGCTTCGGACGCTCATGCCCTGGCAGCCGCCTGAGGAGATGGGGTGCGGGGACTTATGCGTGAGGAGAGACAGGGGCTGTCCGGCCCCGGATCGGTGCCTTTTGTTGGGTGCTCGGGCGTGGCTGTCCCCGACTGGCGGCGCAGCGCAGGGGTCCGGCGGCCAGGAACAGCCGTGCTGTGGAAAGTCTGCTCTGGGGAGGTGAGATGTATCTGTGTCCTGGGAAGCTTTGATCTTTCCTTGTTTAAATCTAGCAGTTAAACCACATGCCGAGGAAGTGGAGGAGGGAGGGAAGTCCCTCTGGTGCCATGGAGTGAGAGTGGCTCCAGTGCTCACTGGTGCTCAACGTCCTGTTGTCAGGGCTGTGATGCTCTCGCCTGTCTGAAGGCGGTGGCTTTAGTTCCTACTATGCACAGGACAGGAGCTCACTGCACAGGGGGGGAAAAAATCTCCACCTTGGTGTTTGTGACATCTTCATTTATACTGAGTGATGTAGACACGTATGGAAGCACCAGCAAATGGATGTCACCATTCCTAGATGAGAGCCTTAATTTTGATAGTGATACTTGAGTTTCTCTCACTCTGAACAATGGAAATATTTACTTAGAACTAAGCACAACAGCTCCGACAGGAGGTGAAGAGAACACTGTACATATCCCCTGAATATTGTGGGCCATGGCAATTAGGGTCATGACTGGCAAAGTTTCTGTTCTTTTAGGCAAAGAAATATAGTTAATATTAATTCTGGATCTTCTGTATCCTGCATAGACATTCCTCAGCTTGAGCTATTGAAGGGCATCCCTGGGTTTAGTCAAAAACTATAACCCTGCCATGATGCTGCCTCCCAGTGTGCCAAAAGCAAGTATAAAAAATGCTCCTTCCCTCAATGGGAGAAGGATGGAATGGGACATAGGACAATGTGTGTTAATGGAACTCCAGCTGTGAACTGACAGCTGAAGAAGAAACAACATGGAGACTAGAAATAATCTGTAATCATAGTATTGTCAGTTTCCTCTTACCTTTTCAGTTACAGTCTTTTCTCATTTTCATACATGGATCTTTTGGAATTGAAATTTGAGATGCTCTACATAATCTACATTATGATACTAAAATATAAAATGATGTTAACTCTTGTCAGTAAGGTTTAGTAAATTCTGTATGTGTGAGCCAGTTTTTAGAGATGCAAAACCTGCTCGAACTAAATTTGCCACCATCTAAATTTCACTTTTGAGTGTAATTGACACCTAGCCTGTGTTTTATAAAGTGATTTTTCATTATGTCTGGGCATTATATGAAATAACAGTAAAACTATGCCTGTGTGTCAACCTCCTTTGAAATGCTTGTGTGTGCCAATGCTGAACTCTCATTCCTTCATTGTGGTAGTAATACTGAAAATAGGGAACTCCTTTGTTTTGATGTAAAAGATGCTGCAATTCAGCATTGCAACACACAGCAGGATGAGCAGTCCTTAAGAATGCCCCAAAATATTACTTAATGGGATCACAGGCTGGCAAGCCAGAATTCCTTCTTGTTTCTCTGATGGTGGGAGGGAGGATTTGATCTTTCTCCAGCGTCTCTTTTTCATAGGTATATGTTTTATATAAAAAAAAAATTAAAGTTATTTTATTACAGGAGTTCTTCTTAGTCAGACCCCAATTCTATAGTTGTTTGAACAAGTGACAAATACTCTGCAGCTTCACATGTGTCGTTTGGCCTGCTGGTCTTTCAAGAACCCACTGTGCCATGGGTGTTGCCATTGGTGCTGTTCTAGCTTCACTTGTTATGGGGCCTTCCTGACCATCCCAAAGCAGCTCCAGGCTCCAGCATCTGGAGCATCACACCTGAAAAATGTGTAGTTAAGATCCCTTTCCTCTCAGAAGCAAAGGTGTAGGTAATGAGTGCAGCCAGGCAAACAGCAAATGACTTAATCATAATGTCTCACAGATTTCCAGCACTCATTCCCAGAATTGCCAGGTACCTATCTTGGATGTTAACCTCCAAGCAGCATAAGGAATGAGGAGTAACAAATGAGTGTAAGGAACTTGTTGCTTTGTTATTGAATCTTTAAACTTAGCTTTTCACCTCTGCTTCTAGTTAGTTATCCCAACATACAGGTGATGTTAGTAAAGTCATGAGGAGTCTCACCCACTGACATTTTTTACCTGGTGTTATACAGGGTCCTATGTGAGCTGGCCTTGAAGGAAGAAGTTCTTGAACTGGATACTTTAAATTAGCTTATATATTTCCTCTGTGTTACATAAATGGGACAGGCAGTGGGCTTCTAACTGCTTTCAAAGGATTTATAATGCTTAAAAGGACAGTTACTTGATTTTCATACTAAATTATAATGAGAATCAGAGAAGTATTACTGGAATTGGGAGAAATTTAAAGAACGATGGGCTTAATATAGTTCCTTAGTTTTTATTAAGAGTTTAAAGTGTTCGATTGATGCAGTTTCCTATCATTATGTCTCTAATCTTTATGTTTAGAAGTTATGATATTCTTTTCAGGAACTTGTAGAAAACAGAAAACTGTTTATGGGTTTGCACTAGCTGCAGAGAGTGTCTGATATAAACTGCACTGTGTAATGTTTTATACAACAGTGTGTCTCTGATGACAAGGTCACACATTTAAAAGATTGTATTTTCCTATGTTTGCAGTACTTAGGAGCTGAATTAGTTGTTATCTAAGTTATTCCTGGGGACTTTTTTCCCTATATTTGCTCAGCTTAACTACATATTAAGTCTACACTGCTTCAGTGCTGACAAATATTAGAGGACAGAACTGAGATGCTCGGCTGTTCCCTTCGCAATTTGTAGCAACCTTTCACTCTGTCTTCCTCCTGCAACCTCAGGACACAATTCTTGCTGAGCAAAGTGTTGATATCAATGCAGCAATGACACTCAGGCTATCCAGGTCATCCTGCTCCAGAAAAGCAAATAAGTACATGGTTAAGGTTTTTTTTTTACTTTAGTACATACTAGAATTCATAAAGAAAGTGGTTCCTTCTAAGTGCTTAGCTTTTATCAAGCGGTTCCCCAAAAGCAGATGGTGAAGAATACAACAGGGATGCTCCTTTGCCTTGATATTAGAGGTATCAGAAGTTTTAATGTGTTCTATAAGTATTATATTTACCTGTGATTCTAATTAGTCTAGAGTTTAGTAAATTACTTCAGTAAGCCGAGTGCAAGATACAGGAAAAAAAAGTAGTTCAAAAATTAAAATAATTATATTCAGTAGCACAAGACTAATAGGACAGCCTAAGATGGAAGGAGAGACAATAATGTGAATAGCTTACTGATTTCCTGTCAGTGGGAATTTAGTGCATTAGCTTGAAGTAATTACATTTTTCCTAGTTTGTACAAAATAACCTGCTGACACTCAAAGAAGTGGATGAATCTTTTCAGTATCATTCTGATGGTTAAAAATAATACTGAGTTCCGAGTCTGTGTTTATTATTTTCATAATCTCTAATCTGATTTTATGATTTTAATGAGAAAAAAAACCCTTCAGTAAATAAACTTATTCTAGGGCAGATGAGCCCAGGTGGTTCAGAGCTGGATCTGAGCTCCTAGGGGCTGGCTGCACTGTAGTCAGTGGGTTTTTTATCACCTCTGTTCTCTTAGCTTTTCCTTACCTCACCTTCTTTTTATTGACATGCACACAGAACAGACAAAAGTAGTTCTGAAGCTTTAATATGATTTATATATGTTTGGGAAAAATTGCTATGCCATACTGGCTGCGTATCTGTCCTGGTTTCTGAGGGAACTGGGCAGCAGGAGGTGACTCCACATAACTGAGTACAAACCTTTCTCTGTTCTTTTTAGCTCCATCTCTCTGCTGTGAAACTGGCTGAGTTGCATAGTGATCTAAAAATACAAGAAAAGGATGAGCTAAGCTGGAAAAAACTGAAGGCTGAAGGGCTGGACGAAGATGGAGAGAAAGAAGCCAAACTCAGACGCAACTTAAACGGTAAGATGTATTTTTCAAGAAAAGAAAGAAAGAGTTTAAACTCTAGGGCAAACACACGCATGTTTAGACATCTCTGTTTGTATCTGAACCATTGAATAACAGGTTGTCTTTCTGGACACTGAGCACACACACGTTCTTTGGAGGTCAGTAGGGAGCAGCAGGAGGCTAACAGATTCCTTTGCTCCTGATATTTTCAGGAGAGGTCATTATACCTGGGACCTCTGTGTCTTAAACTGTTAGATTTTCTTCCATGAGCTGTAAAATCCAGCTCTGCAAGTCAAGGATGTGGGTGATCTCTCATCTTCCACATGTCTGTAGTTGGTTCTAATGTCTCTGTATCTTCTATTCCTTTGCAGTCATTATGACTAAATATGGAATGAATGGAAAGAAGGACTCTCAACTAGTTGATACCAACTATATTAAAGACGGTACAGAAAGTGACACTCTAGATGATCCAAGACTGGAAAAATTATGGAGCAAGGTGAGTAAGGTTTCCAGAAACTGGAGTGTAGGAAATCAATGTTTCTTCATTGAACTGTTGGCTGTGTTTTCTTAGAGCCCCCAGACTTGGAAATTAATAGCTTTATTACTCTTCTGTTAAGTACTGGCCAAGCTGCTGTGATTTGTAGCTCACATCTTTGTGTCCTAAGAGTATTCCACCTGCCATCCAGATCATCCAGCTGTGGCAGGTTGTCTTTGCAAAATAAAAAAACACCCACATTGGTCTGCATGAAGGAAAGAGCCTGGGTCCCTGGAGGACACAGGATTTTGTCAGAGTTCGGTAAACTCATGATTTCTCTTAGTGTCATTATCACACTGTGTGGTAGTATATCTATGTGTTTTTCCCAGTTTTCTTGTTGTTTATGAGCTTTTTAAACAAGATGCATTTAAAATAGAACCATTTCACAGAGTGTTTAAAAGTGAAATATATGGGGGGAGGGGTTTTAAATAAGGACTTTCCCAATCTAGTATTCAAGTGAAAATTTCCAGGATATACATTCATGCGTAAAAAGTAGAAGGTATACTGTCAGTGTGTGCAGTTAAAACTGGCAAAGTCATAACCTTCAGAAATTAAATAACTCAAGTTTTAAGAAGCAAGTTGTCAGGTAAATCAACAAGTTCTCACACCAGTCTAGTGCAATGGTGGTAAAGCAGAGAAAAAGATTTGCTAGTTTTAAAATGTTACTATAACTAGATACAGCTCTGGCAAGGGACAGGATGTCCTGTGCTTTGGGGAACAGTAAAGTGCAATAGAAAGAAATATTCCCTGAGCAAAAAAAAAGGGTTGGGGCTGAACAGGTGTTAAAAACATTTGCTTTTGATCATGCATTGCAGCAAGTAAGTCACCAGATTGGTGGGTAGTGTCCCAGCTGTCTGAGCAGTGCTTCCCAAATTGTTGCAGAGCAAGTGCACAATGGTGATAGAAGTAGAGACTGTGTGTACTATCAGTCTGCATCCCTCATGTAAACTGTTCTCTTACAATTATATATGGAGCTCCATGGCTTGCTTTCTGTATTAAATTTTTTCCCTTGGAAAAGAAATGTCAGACACTTTTCACTGGGTAGTCCATAGCAAATCTAAGTGTTTCTAAGTGTGAAGCAAACTTCCTTTTGACATGACTAAAGGCACCTTATCCATCAATGTCTAAATCTTGACCTCATACTAATATTGAGAGAATTAAAACAACAGATCTAAAGGAAAGCTGTGCTTGATAATTTTCTAAATGTGGTGGGAAGTGGGAAAACATTTTGGCAGTTGAGTGCACTTAAAAGCACTTGGCCTGGTAAGTATAAAGAGCTCTTGTTTCTTTCAGGCCAAGACCTCTGGGAAGTTCTCTGACGAGGAGCTGGATAAGCTTTGGCGAGAATTTAAGCATCACAAAGAAAAGATTCATGAATACAATATACTGTTGGAGACCTTGAGCAGAACAGAAGGTACCTGAACGTTTCTCTGATGTTTTGAGATCAGTACAGCTCTTTTCTTTGCCCATTGCTTCCATTGTTTCCAAGTTTCTTTGAAACTCCTGGCATTTCTGTCAGAACTGCTTGCAGATGCTGACATTTTCAGATACTTACTGAGTTTAGTTCTGCATTAGCTGCCAAAAATCTTGCCAGATAATGAAAATGTTGCCATTAGTTTCCTGATTCTGCCTGCATTTCAAGCAGAGAAGATGCCATCAGAGTAACAATGATGGCCATAGTAGTTTACTGGAAATTATGCAGCAAGCATAGATCCACTTCTGCAAAATGTGGTTCTAAAGTCTGCAGAACATGCATGTTTTATGTCACCATCTGGGAGCCCAAGAGAATATACTTAAATATCTTAGGCACCGAGCCTGAGGTGTATTAGAGCAGCAAGGATCTAAATCCTTGATTTAGACATCTGTACTAATTTCTGTACTAATCTAAGCCAAAGTGTTAGAGCTGAAGAATTTTAAAGCTGCTGGTTTGATGTTTGCCTTGTATAGTCCAAACTGGAAGCTGCTGAAAGTCATTTCACCATCAGATGTTCTGATTTGTCCAGGGAAGAAGTCATGGGACTCATCAACCATCCCTATCCTATTTCCTTAACACCTTTTGTTCACCTCTGATTTGGTGGATTTCTGGAGCTTTTGACCTGTAAAGATTTGGCCCACAATCAGTAACTCTTATTCTTCTTCAACAGATATCCATAAAAATGTTATCAATCCATCTGAAGAGAACCTGGTGAAAGAGGAAATCTTGCACAACAAACACAGAGAACTCAAAGAGAAGTTAAGAAGCATCAATCAGGGGTTTGAGCGTTTGCGTAAAGTCAGTCATCAGGGATATGACACAACCAGTGGTATGATACAGTGGAGTTTGTGCTTATTTGGGATTAATTTCATTTTGAAAGAATAAAAGTCAGTGTGCAAGTAACAGTGTCAAGGTACACAGTGTACCACAGTGAACTGAAGAGATACAGCCAGCCAGTTCTATTTAGAAACCAACACTAGAAGCCTATGAAAGGATAGGAACAACATCTTAAGAGGATAGATAGCTCTGTCTTCCATGCTCACATGAGAAGGAATATTACACCTTCAACCCCAAAAGGTCAAGTAAATGAGACAACATGCTGGGCAGGCATTGCCATTTCTCAGTTACTACGGGGTTTTTTTTGCTTTTAAAAAACTACTTGCTACAGCAGTACTATAGTTTTATCCAGTACTTGGATTTTTTCCCTTTTCGTCTAGATAGATCTGTTAGTAATGCAGTGTTTAGTATCTCTGTGTGTATGTATGTGAGAAAGCACGCTCATCTTTCATAGAAGTTGGGCATAAAAGCATTGTGTCCAGATCTTCATTTAGTGGTATGTGTTTGTTTAGAATTTGAAGAACCAAGAGTGATTGATTTGTGGGACATGGCCAAATCAGCCAATTTCACTGAGAAAGAACTTGAATCTTTTCGGGTAAGTAGAATTCCAGTGAGATCTCTTAGGGAAAAATATTTTTCTACATAAAGGAATACTTACTGTTATTCTGATTATAGCCTCTTCTGTATTACTCTCTAGACACCTTAAAAAAAAGTCATGCTTCTTTCTGAATACTTCAAATACATAAACATGTATGTAACTAGATACATGCATAGTTCTGTTAAAATCAGCAAATGAAAATTCTGAATCCTGTCAAAGCAAGTGTTTCGTATTTTAAGTCTTAGAAAGATCGAGCCCTGCTTCTTTGTTTCCAATGCACCAGATCTACCCCTCTTATCCAGTGTCTTAATTATTTCTTTGGGAAGCAGTGTAATCTGAATAACCAGCAATTTCCCTCTGCCCACCTCTTGCACTGTTAACTTCCCCTGTTGGAGGAGCTGTGTTGAACTGACCCAAAACCCCTGTGATAAAGACTGCTTTTCAAGGAAATACAAGTAATTCTGTACAGTTCATACAGATTTTATTCAATTCAGTTCGCACTGAGAAAATGTTTGATTATCTTTTAATCTGACTCTGCCTGTTTATCAGAATGGATTTCGATTGATAGCCTGAAGACATAACTCTTTAGGGCTTCTTTATGGAGCTGCATATACAAAAGATCTTGTCTTACCAGCCAAGACATGGCAAGAGACACTTTGAACTTCTTTTCCAAATGAGGTAATGAGAGAGTTTTAACTGCCTGGGACAGCATTTCAAATCTGTCTTTCTTAGATATCAAAGATCATTCTTATTTATTTTAGCTCACGTACAGCCCAATTCTCTTATGAAGCACATATTTTAGTTACACTGATTTCAGTGCCCCTGCTTCTAAGTGTCAGAGGAAAGGTGCTGAAGTTTGCAACAAGGCTTTTGCTGGCCTCAGTGGGACATTTTGGTCAGGACTGTACAATGTTTCACTGTACATTCTGACACAATGAAAAAGAAAAACCCAATTCCATAAGCAGGAACACATACCTGCTTCTTAATTTTACTGTTTTAGTAGAAATCTTCTTTCATGCAGATCCTTTTCACCAGACCAAACCTGTCTTGTTACTGTGATTGTTGGGACATCTAACAAAAATTAAGACAGAAAGAATCACAGTGAGACATCCCCAGCTAAAATGATTCATCAGAGCATAAAACCCTAAACGAGGTCCTGAATGGAGTATGTAAAACAGACTGGAATGTTCTACAGCAAAAGGAAATTATTTTCCTGTCAGAAATACTGAAAACAAAACCCCCTTCCTTTGAAAACCAAAAAACTACTAGGATGATGGATTTTATTGTCTTGAAATGGAATTTTGTCAGCCACAAGGACTGAAACACACCAATGAAGAAAAGGAAGTGGGCTCTGTCAAACAGGGATTTCACTGCGGGGTTTGTTTGAGTGTTTCTTGATGTAATGCAAAGACCTGCTGCCATAAGTGGCATAACAGTTTGAACTGTTTGTAACCTCTTCACAGAGGACATGTTCTAAGACATAGAGAAACTGAATCTTTTGCCTTGAATTAGCAAAGCAAAAACATGCTTTGGTGGGTAGAGACATTACTTACTCCCCTTACCAGGCTATCTGAGGACTGTCTCTGATATGTCACTGAACACCACAGTCTGGCCACTGTCTTTTGGGCAAATTAAGACTTGCTTTTTGTTTGTTAACTAATTCATCCTATTTCAGATTGATCACAGCAGACTGTAAATCCAGAAAACATTTAAATCTGAGCAGAAAATAGCGGATCCAGGACCCGATATTGAAAAAAGGCTTCTTTTAAAAATTATGCAAAAGTTTTTATTTGGTGTTCACTGCTCTCATCTTCTAGCACAGCCATCAGCAGTCTCCTTTTGAGGACTCTGCAGTGAGTCGTTTTCAGCAAAAGCTTTTAAAATCAGGTGCCTGGGTGGGGATGATAATGGAGTGTTCAGATATTCTTAAGAAGCAGGAAACTGAAATATCTTTCTGTGCTTCACTTAGTAAAATATCATTAGGAGTATCTTGGCAAGAAAAGAGAAAGGAAGCCTTGGAAAGAAAATCCTGTGAAGCTGTTTTTATTTGTTGTCTTAGGAGGAGCTGAAACATTTTGAAGCAAAAATTGAAAAACACCATCATTATCAGAAACAATTAGAGATTTCACACCAGAAACTGAAGCATGTAGAAGGAACTGGAGATAAGGAGCATCTGAACAGAAACAAAGAGAAATACGCCATGCTGGAAGAAAAGACAAAAGAACTAGGATATAAGGTCTGTATAAATCCAGTGTACATACATGTTGAAAGTTTAACTCAGTAGTAGAAGGGAAGTCAATTATCCAATGCTGATTTTTCATGCCAGTTGAATGACTTCCAGAAGGGGAGTTCAAGGCACATCTGTTCTTCATGTTTAGTACGGGATACACATAATTGTTTTTTATAGACATAATTCTCAAAGGCCTGAAATCTCCCTGCTGTTTGCTCTCCCTGTTGTCACATATACTAATAGCAAAATCTGAATATATTAATTATATTGATAATTTATTTTCTTGCTGAAATTTGTTCCATGTGTTTTGTTTTCCTGATAGGTAAAGAAGCACTTGCAAGACTTATCCAGCAGAATCTCTCAAGGTCTTCAACACAATGAACTATGAAACTTTGTTCTACTTCATGGGATCAGTCTATTAAACAAACCAGATAATGTGAGGTTTTGAACAGGGCTTACCAAGGAGTCCTTCTGAAATAGTAAGAATTGAACAAATTTGTTCTGTAAGAAAATTTCTTTTTTTCTCTACTTAATTGCCAGTTTTGTATTTGCACTATAAAATTAAATGATTAGATTTTATATATAAATTCCACATCTTGGATCATATAAATCTTACATCTGAATCAACTAGCAGCCTTTGAAATAATTAGTCATGCCAAAAGAAGAAATATGTGAACTCTTAAAGGATTCCTGCTAGTAACAAAATACTAATCTTACAGTCAAGTAAGGTGTTCTGATCAGTGAAAACAAACACTAAGGGTACAGGAAGTTAAAACAGAGGCTGGAAAAGTCCCTTTCAATGTTTGGGCTATTATATTTCCTACTTAAGGTAACATATTTCTACTGACTTCGAGCACTGGCTCAGAGCTGCACTGTATATGAGTCTTTCATATGAGAGGGGGAGGAAGAGTAAGGAGGGAACAAGTACTGAGGTCAATTCACACAGTTAGTTATTGACTAACACATCTGAGGTTACTGAATATTTGTGTACAATTATCTTGTTCATGGTTGCTTGGTTTTGTTACACTTAGTCATTAAAAAATCAAAACAAGATACTGGCGAGGCTTTTTTTATTTCCTTTTCATATAGTGAGAAGTAACCAGACCTGGTTTTTGAGCATGCTGCTTATTCCTGTAATGTTCATTCACAAATTAGTTTTTAAGAGGGGTGGGGGTAGTTTTGCACCAGAAGAATGTGCTTTTGTATTTTGAATAGGCAGAAGGCTCTTTAAAGCAGTTCTCTCTGAGCACCTGTTCCAGTGCAATTTCCAACAGATATTATTAATGCTCTCCCTTTCAAGATCAGATTTTTCTGGTCAGAACTTTGGCAAACATCAGACATCTGGGTTGAAATTGTCTGTAATAGCAATGATGACCCTTTATTTCAAATGAAACTGTTCCAGGAACAAGGCTAGGACAAAGGTCCAGTGTGGGTAAACCATTACAGCTGCTTGGTTAAGGAGATTACAGTGCTGTCATGTGCTGCATGAGGAAGCTGAGCCGTGCTCTCCCTACCTGTTCCATGAAAAATAGTGAAGAAATCCATTCAGTCAGAATAAGCCACTCGTCCTGGATCCATCATGGGTTAAAAGTAGCATGATTCTGTACATAAACACTATATTGTCATGTGCAAGTGATCTGAACCAAAACTCTGGTAGCATTCTTACTTTAAGATTTTGAATCTCTTTTTTTGAAGCAGTAAGCTTTTTTCTCTTTTTACACATTTTTAATTTAATGTAAGCTAAGAGTTATTTATAATCTGGAGAATCATTGTCCACCACAATAACAGGCTGCCATTACTATTAGCAGTCTCCTTAGAGATGGTTCAGTTCATGTAGTTTATGATATACATCACCTTTGGTTGGTAAGCTAAAAAAAAGTAAAACCACAAATAACTACAAGCCATTTATGTGAAAACTGATTTTGTATTTTTCTAGTTGCTACACACTATTTCTTCCTCAGACTATCACTTTAAGGGCTGTTCAGCATCTATAACAGAGCAGTAGCTGTATTATCTTACAGGCTTGTCATCATCATTAATTTTTTCAACTTTTCAAGGTGAATGCAGAACCGAAATGTAGTCTCTACTACGTTAGAAAGTGCAGACCACGTCCTTCACTTTTCCCTTTGGCCGAGTAAGAACTAAATCTGTGTGCCACAGGTCAGTTTGGTGGCTGTAGCTTGGATGTGGAGAGGCCCCCAGCACTGGCTCCTGGGTGAACTATTTGGACACGTGCACTAAACACATCAGCAGAAGAGAGGAGCTAAGCAAAGGACTGAGCTGCTCCTGCTCAGAAGTCCCAGCTGAGTCGTACAAGAATGGAAAAGCTTTTCTCGAGCATGTTCAGATACTGCTGCTGAGGGAGATGTGTTGCACCCAGGAAAGTAACGTGAGTGTGTCAGCCTACACTGAAGGCAGGCAGAGTAGCTGTATGCTCCACACAAGAGGGCAGAGCAGAAAGCTGGGTTTCATCTTCAGTGTGTACCTCAAATAGAATATGCTTATTGAAGAATTTCTGAAGAAGTTTGGAACAGCACAAGGTGCTGTTCATGGAATGAGTAACCAGAGTCTGATCAGTTATTGAACAAGTGCAGAGCTGCTTCAGCACAGGCTTTAAAGAGAGGTGGTGGCTGAACCAGATGGTGGTGGTTCTGCTGTGACTTTACCCACCACACCATGACAGTAATTGGGCTAAAAGGCCAGGTAGGGTCCAGCAGAGAGAGTGCTTGGAAAACACAGCAAAGTACAAGAGGCTGACAAAATATTTACGTCACAGTAATGTAAAACTGGGACCAAGTCACAGATCAGCAGCAGGAAAGGTTGGAGACTGGGGTCAGCACAGTCACCTCACTTTAGTTATTAAACAGAGCTGTTAATGAGTCATCAGGCTCAAAGACTGTTCACAAACCTAGACAGGAAAAGATATAACAAGGTCGTTGCTCCCCTTGCATCCAGCTTCCCCCTGAAACAGTCTGTGGTTGAGTTAGAGTCTACAACAGCAAAAGGAAGACAGGGATAGTCTCCATTCCTGTCAAGACTCCCTGCTTTTTGAGATTTGGGGACACGCTAGTGTACAGGCTAGTGAAGTGTAAAGTCTGATTTCACTCTAGTTTCCATAGTCTGCACCTCACACACATCAATGTAGGTAAAAGACAATTACTGCAGTTTTTAAGCCTCCAAAGACAATTCATTTCCCAAAATAACAAGAGCAGGTAGTGTTTGAGACATTAAAGATTAAAAAGTAACTTGAGTCACCACTTTTGTGTTTCTGTAAATGACAACAAAAATTCAAAGCAAAGACAAAAGGAACAAGTGAAATATACATACAGTCCTGTACCCTGTGAGAGGTGAATAATGGAGTTCATAGGTGAGACTGCGTGGAAGAGGCATCTGAAAATGAAAGAACAGCTTTTAAACAGTGGTTGAACCTTCTCTTCCATAACAGATATTTTATCTGATCCTTTCATATTATTCAAATTACCAAGTTTTTCAAACCACCCTGAGAAAAGTGGGAGCAGTAGAAGGATGAAAGAACTGCATTTGTTAGGGAAAAAAAATCAGAATGTATTTTA
Source organism: Calyptomena viridis (assembly GCA_013390005.1). NCBI lineage: Eukaryota > Metazoa > Chordata > Aves > Passeriformes > Eurylaimidae > Calyptomena > Calyptomena viridis. The sequence continues at coordinate 33,669 of WEIV01016799.1, forward strand.
TACAGTCAGTCAAACGCTGCCCTGAAAAAGAGCCTATTTAAGTAAACATTTCAGTGACTACACACAGGATAGATTTTATTTGTTAAAAATGTTGGGGGTGGAAATGAGAGGAAAATAAATACAGAAGGCATGCTTTAAATGCAACAAAAATAACCAAGTCTTTCTTAAAATAAACTCATCCTACATGTTGGTACACCAGCTAAGATGGCATCATTCTACCAAGACAAATAAGGAACAGCATTGTAGCAAATTTCTCCTCTCCCCTCCCAAAGAGATCCTGATGCCTGAAAGATCTGGCAGTAGCCAGAGTATTTAAACTCATCAAGTAGAGATCATTTAAGTTTTGTAAGCTGAGATGCTGTGTGCCTTTTCACATCCAGTTCTTGCAGGCAGGGATCTCAGTGCTCAGGAACTGGTGGAAGCAGGATCTGTGGTGGGCTCTCCTTTGCTAGCTGTGTGTCCAGCTCTCAATGTGCAGTTTCCTCAAGCCAAGGTTAACAGCATTTACATAGAAGGTGATAGCAAGAGACAGAGAAACCATTTTAGCTTCCAGAATGTGACTGCCTTGACAGCTGCGCTTGGCTGAGCGTAGCAGGGCCTCAGAAGGGCCTGCAGCCCCGAATGGGGAGCAGTTCAAGGACAGGAAGCACATCTCAGTGTATGTTGCCTAGATGACAGCTCACATGGTCCACAGCTCCACTTCAGCAGCCATCTCACCCCATTGACCCAAAAGGGACCTGGAGGGGCCCTAATGCATCGTAATTTCAGATCTGCCATGTATTTGATTTGTGAGTTCGGGTGAACCAGTGCTGTTAGTTCCACTCCATAAAAGAATGTAGGTCCCCAGTCAGGACCCAGCGTGCCACAGTGTCAAGAACAGAGCATTGCACTGGGAGCCAGGCTGCTGAGAGCTCCTGCAGGTCAACAGCCCAAGTACAGTGTTCAGCTCAGGACTAACCAAGACAGAGGTAAAGCACAGTTCATATGCTTCATTCCAAACACACTCATCATCCACAGACCTTCCCTGTCATCCTTGGCACCACTTCAGAGAAGGTTTCAGTCTGGCTTGTTTAAAAAGGTGCCATTTCACATACAAAAATCTACCAGTAAGTAGTACACAGGCAGTTCTAAAGTAATTTTTAAATACTTTTTTTTTTCTATAGTGTTTACTGAGAATAGAAGAAGTAAATTTATTAAAGTCAATAAATAGAATAGATTATTGCTTTCAATACAAACAGACCTACCTTCATAACTGAGAACAGGGTGCTGCATTTTGTGTATGTGTTATGTTACCTACCAAATTGCTTCTAAATACCAAAATCAGCATTTCCAAATACAACATACAGTTAACACTTATTTCAGGCCATTCACATAGCACCTATTGGGAAGCAGGATGTTAACCTACAGAAAAAAATGACTGTATGGATTTCTACTAGTAGTATCCAGAAACAGAAAATGGAAGCATTCATAATTTTTTTCCAGTAGAGCCAAAACAAATTCATAAACTTTCCTCCACAGTAAATATTTCAAGTTGAGCCATGTTTGGTTCAGCAACGATTGCAACCCAAATGCTTTTATCAATAGCCCTTAATGCACTTTCATAACCAAATCTTCAAGTATATTATTCCACCACTCAACAAAAGAGCACTCTCCTAAATCAAAAAGAAAATAGTACACAGACATTAATGCTTAACATGTGAACTTTGTTCCTTCACTGATGCTTTATATGAAAGCTGCACACATCCATCTCAATAAAATGGACCATTTCAGTCTCAAAGGTTGCCTGTCAATAACTGGTCTACTGTAAATTAAGCCTGGCGATTTCTGTAGGCAAAGTGAGTGTTGAATCACTTTGAAGTGAGCCTCCTACTAAAATAAAATGCTATTTAATGCTCTACAGTTATAATTTTCCCAGGAATTTAAGGAGAGAAGGGAGCTACACGATTTTAAGAATAAACACACTGAGAACTGGGAACCTGCATATGAAAGCCAATAATTTGCAATGCTGGCATTGCATCTGTTAGTCCAACCTCAAAATTCAAATCTCAGTTTCTAATTCAAGAAGACATCTGAACCAAAACCATTAACTAAATGCTCCTTCAATGGGGAAAGAGTCAATTTTCCAACCAATTCAGATCCAAGTTCTGGGATTCAAGTTTACAATTCCAAATATGCCCACAGTGTAAACAGTCTTCATTGATACCAGTTCCTGGGGCCCCTGTATTTGTTCCACTTTGAAGTTCAAGAAAACAGAAGAGAAGTGAAAAGAACTGTGCAAAAAGTGACATCTCTGAAAGATGAGCCTGCCAGGGCAAGAGCTTAGGAATCAGGGCATACTGCTCATTTTGGCTAAAAGCAGACTGCTGATACTAGGAAATGCAGTAAGTTACTCCCCATTTTTGTTAGGAATTTTTCAAATTATACTTTTTTCCTAATCTATACTCAACTGACACACATTCTATCTGGGATGCATGTCTTAAACATGATTGAATTAGCCTAATTTTTCTGGTATCACTAAACTCTTGCCACTGATAATTGTTTCAGGTCTCATACAAACTGACCCTTAGCATAACTGCAAAACAAAGATTTCATTCAGTATTTGTTACTGATTCAGGGTAAGAACATGATTTTCCAGAGATGTGTTTAGGAATTCTCACTTTATTGCCATCTGCGTAAACATCAGCACTAGAATTTTTGAAAGAAAAAAAGCCAGCCAATGTGACCAAATAAGACAGTCAAAAGTCTAAATCAAAGTACTGCTGGAGTATGTGTCTGGAATTACGGGAGAAACAGGAATAAGCATGTGTAGCCACAAGCATACAGTGAGAATAAACATGAATTCTCTTCAGCTCTTTCAAATCAAGGAACAGACCAACTCACTGTTCAGCTTTGACCACTTACAGGGAAAACTGAGATCAGGAGTCAGTCTGGCATCTTCATGTTGACAACCTTGCTGCTTGGCCATCAGGTTTTCTGTTATCCAGTTACTTCTGGCTCTTCTGCACTGCTCACGGACATGCTGATGGACAGAGGGACAGGGTTCCTGTCACAGTCCGAATTGAAGATATGGCCAGCTGCAGGCTGTAACTTGACATTCCCCCACCAGAGGGATAGCAATGAGAAGGTCTAAAGGAGGGTTTGGCCAGAGGTAGATGTGCTGAAGAGTATTCAGTGTCTGCAAAGCTCCAAAGCAGCACACCTGGGTCTTCAAGTCCAGTCACCGCTGCAAATACATTCTCACAGATATCATTTATGGTCATTAATATCATACATTCACCATAGAAAGCACAGAGCAGAAATTCCAGTTCCTGGGCTTTCAGTAGACCTGATCCATCTCTATCAAATATCCTAGCTACTGTAAATGACACCAGTGTAGCTGAGCACAGAACTAGGTACACCTTCACATCAGGTGCTCTCTGTTTCATAGTACAGCCCAGCTCCCACCCAACATACATACTAAGCTGTTATGTACTTTCCTCAGAGGAGAAAAACCAGACATGGAGGATAATCCTGTCCAAGATCTAGGCTGTATATACAGTACAGACCTGAACCATTTGCATGGCATGCTGCAAGGACAATGAGACACATGCCATCTCACATGGAGCATGGCAGTCTGTCTCCTCAGAGGAGACTCCAGCATGTAACCCTATCACTCTTCCACTCCATTCCTGGAGGAGACAGTACCAGCACATCTGTGTGACCAAGGACACTGCCACAGCCTCAGCCTCTTCCAGGAAACCACTTCCTTGGTATAACCACACATTGTACAAGGAGCAACAATCCACCCAGCACATCTCCAACACTGGCCTGAACTGCTTTTTAGCACCTACACTCTGCTGGTGCTGCCCCTCTGTCAGTGCAGTAGCTGGCAAAGGACAACTGCTGCTTTCTGGCTCTCTGCTGACACCTACCTACTTCATCAAATTCCCAGTAAGATTTTCTTCCCGTTCTTCCCAATTTGTGTCCAAAAACTGTCCAGACACTGGAACGGGCTTCCTAGACAGGTGGTCGATGCCCCAGGCCCGTGAGTGTTTAAGAGGCATTTGCACTGGCTGTTAGTAGTAACAGGACAAAGTGTTACAGCAGCCAAAGGCAGGCCCTGGGGTACATCCTCCAAATGTAGCAGAGACATGGGGGTGATGAATCTGTGCAATTCATTACATAATAAAACTGGTATTCAAAGGTCAGGTTTCTTTCTGAACATGAAATCTGCTCTATTTTCTGTATATGAAATATCCATAAATTGCCAGCTCAGCCCACAGATGAGTAAAATTTAACTTATACAATAGCAGATGCTAGGGCTTTTTAATTTATTTATTTCTCTTTTTAAGGATTTCACAACAGTATAATGTAACATAGAGACAAATTACTGTCATGCTAAATCTGCTTTATGATCCCACCCTCCCCACTACACATTCCTCAAATAAATTGACACATTATTTCAGTAAAATGGTGATGTTACATACGCCTCTGTGTATACAGTGGGATAATAAATCTGAATTATTTCTAGATGCTCTGATGCAGGCAAATGTTTGAAAGCATGTAAGTTTCAAAGTTCACTCACCTCCAGTTTTTACTAAACTCAAAGTTCACGAGTCAGCTGCACTTTCCTAAACCTGCTCACTGTCTTCTAAAGCTATTTATTGTACCAAAATCCAGGACGAGAACTACATGTATTTTCCTATCACTTATATTCCAGCCTTTCAGAGAAAATTGGTAACCAATTGATCGATAGCCAACTGATAAGCCTTAGACTGAGGCTACCCTGAAGTCTGTCATCTTTGGACTGGAATAAGATAGAATAGTATTAATAAAATAGAAAAGATTTCAGTCAAGAGGGAGTGACATCAACCATCTAGTCCCACTGCCTGACCAATTCAGGACTGACCAAAAGTTAAAGCATGTTGTTAAGGGCATTGTGCAAATGTTTCTTGAAAAGTGACAGGCATGGGGCATCCACTACCTGTCTGGGAACCCTGTTCCAGTGTCTGGCCATGCTCTCAGTAAAGAAATGCTTCCTAATGACCAATCTGAACCTTCCCTGGTGCACCTTTGAACCATTCCTGCACATCCTGTCACTGGATACCAGAGAGAAGAGCTCACCTTGCTCTTTACTTCCCCCTCTCAGGAAGCTGTAGAGAGCAACAAGGTCACCTCTCAGCCTCTTTTGCTGCAAACAACACAAACCCATTCTCCTCAGCCACCCCTCACAGCACAGGCCTTCCATCCCTTTCACCAGCTTTGTTGTTGTCTGGATGCATTCAGGGACCTTCCCTTCCTTTAAGTTGTGGAGCCCAGCACATGCAGCCCAGGACAGGGTTTGCCCTCTGGGCTGCCAGGGCTCACTGCTGGCTCTCATTGAGCTGCTGTTGGCCAGCAGGCCCAGATCCTTCCTGCAGGGCTGCTCTCCAGCCACTCCTCTCCCCATCTATACTTGTGCCCATTGTTACTCCATCCTAGGAGGAGAATCTGACATACAGACTTGTTAAATTTCATCCCATTAATGATAACCCAATGCTCCAGTCTATCTAGATCCCTCTGCAAGGCCTCCTGTCCCTTAAGAGAGTCAACAGCACCACAGATGGCCATCGGCAAACTTGCTAATGCAGCATTCACTCCTGCATCCAGATTATTGATAAACACATTGGAACGAGGCCTAGGATTGAGCCCTGGGGAACACCATTGGTGACTGGTCACCAGCCAGACCCAGACTTGTTCACTGCAATCCTGAGTTCTGCCCTTCATCCAGCACACCATGAACCTGCTCTGGAAAACTTGTCCAGAAGGATGCTGTGAGGGAAGTACTGAAAGCCTTAGTAAAATCATAAAAACCTACACCTGTCACCTTCCCTTCATCCAGGAGCAGGTGACCTTATAGCAGAATGGTATCAAATTATGTGAACCCATGTCTACTGAGCCTGATGAGTGCATTGTTCATTAAATGACTTTCAACTGTACTCAGTATGATCTTGTTCATAATCTTTCCAGGAACTGAGGTTAGACTAACAGGTCAGTAGTTCTCTGGGTCTTCCCTTATGCCCTTTTTGTATATTGGAATAACACTGGCTAGCTTCCAGTCATCAGGGTCCTTCCCAGATGCCCAAGACCTTAGGCAAATGGTTGAGAGAGGTCTTGCCATAACATCTGCTAGATTCTCCAGCATTCTGAGCTGAATCCCATCAGGCCCCGTGGATTTGTGATCATTCAGCTGATACAACTTGTCAAGGGAAAGCATAAAATTGAATACATCAAAACCCATACAAATTTTAAAAAATTGGCACTTAAGTCTACTCACCTACACTGAAAAGACCTTTGCAGACCTGCTTCTTACAAACTCCTTTTTAATAACTTCTAAAATTATCCCATCTTCTGCTTTGATTGTTGTTTTTGCTGTATGATGTTAAATTAACATTTCCTTTCAACCTAAATTGCAAAACACTGTTTATATGATGGGTCGAATGAGAGCTGAGGATCTTCCCCAAGAAAAGGTGACACAAAAATATAACAGCACCGTCACCTGAAAAAATTCATAATTTTAACAGTAACTCATGAAATTCTGTGTCTTCCTCCAGTGGTCATTTCAGCAAGTATGTGTGTTATCCCAGAAAAAATAGAAGATAAACTTACCAAAGGGTGCATGTTCCAGCATCTCTCAAAAAATGTAACCACTCACAGTTCAAATTCAAGTATAATTTTCCAAGTAACACTAATTAAAACTGCTTTGTTTACAGCAGAGAGGAAAAATGAGGAATTTTTCCAAGCCACTTGCTAAAAACAACTCTCAGGGCAGATTTTCACAAACATTTACATGCCTAAAGACACCTACTGGAATTTTCCACAATTAGGTGCCAGAGTGCTATTAAATCCCAGACTACTATTTGCATTGTCGGACAATTAAATGCCTCCAAACTCCAGCCCTTCGTCCTGCAGCACGTTACCTTGGAGAAATTCCATCACCCAAATACTTACATATAAAAATGTTCCCTAACAGCTTATGAACAGTGCCATAAACCCCACTGAAGTACTAGTTACATTTGACACTAACCTACTTAGTAGGTCTATCAGAAAGACAGAGTACATACACAGCACTCTAATGCTTTTGTGCCCAAATGCTGCACTTGCTGCCAGTCTGTTTTTTTATCATCAGGAGAAATTCTGCCATGTTAGAGTACTTCAAGAACACCATACAGAAGCATCAGCCACATCACATTGTTTCATTGTTCTGCTAATTAATTCCTTGTGCTCCTCATAAGAACAGGAGGAGATCTGACTGATAGAATACTAAATTAAAAATGAGCAAATCCTTCTTTTTATCATCAGAAGTTACAAGTCGCATATATCTTCAAAAGCAGGGGAGATATTTGGGGGGTTTTTTTACAAAGAGCTCTGAATCTGGAACCATCCTGTAGTAATCACAAACTATATTTTAGATCGCTTATGCACAAATTTTTTGCAAGCTGTGTGAATAAACCCTGACTATTTGTACTTTAACAGCAGTACCCATGGAAGCTACATGGTGAGCACAAACCTGCTAAAAGGATTATGGTTTGACTGCCATCGTCCCCAGCTCATTAGAGGAAGTTGAAGGCAGATAATTTTATTTATTTAGGAAAAAGGTTTTCCATTTCTGTGAGCTTCCATTGTTCAAATGAGAAAGCTCTAATTTCTCCAACAGAAATGCCAAGCCTGTAACTTGACAGGGAGTAACTTGTTTTGTTGTAACAAAACAACAGCCAACCAGTTTTTGACAGATACAACGGTACAGTTTGGTGTCCTGCTACAGCCTCCTACATATAACTTAGTACAGGAGAATATGAAGTGAATTTAAAAACTAAGTGAAAGTCTATTTGCTCTATTTGTCCAATTCAAGTGAAGTCAAGTGAATCTTTCATTTGTGAAAAGCCTGACAGGATAATTGAGTTGACATTAACAAAGACTATTAGTGCAAATTTATATACAGCCATCTAGCTAATCCTACGTGAAGTTACTATGACATACACAAACACATCTGTACAGAGAACCCTGTGCATGCACAGATTCACAGCCCCGTTAAACCTGAAAAACATATTTTTCAAATTGTGATTCCTCTCTAAGGCCAGCAGCAATCTGGTAACCTTTACTATTTTGCCAAGTCCCAGATTCAATGCAGCTTTGAGCAACATAAAGCAAGGCAGCCTTTGTAGAGACCCTAGGTAATATATTTTCCCAGTAAACAGATTTTTACAATAGAAATATTGAAGTTTTGTTATATATTGTCATGGAAAACATTGCATTTCAATGCATCAGGGAAGCTACGGACATTTTAAATATTAAATATAAATAAGCACATAGCAAGAGATTTAACCCTGCAAGTCCTCCAGTGGAGGATCCTTGTATGAAGAACAGTTCAGTTAAATAAATCTGTCCTCAAGAAGCCCAGGCCATTCCAGTTGTACTGAGAATGTGTTTACAAAGCAGATCACCACTGTTCACTTGTGAAATAAGGAAATCTTTTAAACTTAGAATCTCTTTTCCTTTCTCTTCAGAAATATGCAAGGTGGATCCACAGAAAAGCACATCTGAGCACAGGACAGATGAGAATGTCAATTATCAACTCTCAAACACAATTTTTTTTTTTTTATTTGAGAGATTTTTGATATTTTACATTACTATTGAGGCTACATTCAAATAAATTTATAGGTTAAATTCTGCCTCAGAAACACCCATCTCTCATCCCAAGTCATTTAGTGAAACCCTCACTGACACAAAACTTCCATTTGCCAATATAAATTATGATGCATAGCTAAAAAACAGAATTTGGGTGTGATATTGGATCTTAATAGGACAGTCAGAAAGTCATAATACCCAAGATATCACTCCTGTTAACTTCTGGAAACTTTAGCTGATACGTTAACAGAAAAAAAATTGTTTTTTTCATAAGTACATTTCCTTGTTAGACTAGTGTCACTGACATGACATTTTATATAACATTTTATTTAAATAACATTGTATATCAGGACAAATAAAAACAACAGAAGAATTACAGAGACAACACAACATGGGAAACTAAGTTTTGAACTATTGAATCTCACTGTACAAAAGCAAGATGTCACAGACTCGTATTTTACAAGATGACATCCCGTTGTGCCTCAATTCTGTTGCATCTCTGGAGACATCATCCTCTTATAGAGAAAGTTTTATGCTATTTAGGGACAGCAGAGAAATATTCAATGAAAGTTTTAGATTTAATGTGGATGACCTGCTTTTGATGCTGGTTTACATTCAGGATAGTTTTGTGATACTAAGGATGCAATTTTCAAAAGTGACTGATTCTTTTGAATACTTTGATTTTAAAATGTTCTGCCTGAGAAACCTGAGGCCTGATCTTCAAAGTGATACCTATTTTCAATTCCAGGAAAATTGCTAAGAATTACGGATACTTAGCAACTTTGAAATCAGACTTTTGCTTTGTCCTAGGGTTTTTAAGAAGCACCTAAAATGCCCTTTCACATTACTGTGGTTTATAGACATAATTAAATAACTTGTTTGTGTGCTCTTGTCTGCATGCATACACATATGCATCCCTGACATTACAGCTTTTAAATGTGAGCAACTTTAGCCAAAGCTGCAGGACTCTTGGTGAGGTATAAAACTAAATTATCCATAGGTAAATTAAGCATGCCTGTTAATAAGCATGTAAATTGAACAAAACTGTGCCTGCAAAAAAGTAGACACTGAATTTTCTTGCTTTTGTAAGAGTCTATTAATATATTAATAGAGGTTTTACATGTTTTATACACTCAGATATATACATATATTTTATCAGTAATGTGTGCTTACATACATACATGTGCACATATGCAAACATGTGTACACTTAACACACACACTCTCACATTCCCCTATCTACACTCATTCAAGTTCTTTATTTTTAAAGAAAATGCCACCATTTAATAAACACTGAAATTGGTTCCAGGTTTTCCATGACTTTAGAATTATAGAAAAAGGTAACTTACATCTGTCATTGCATATGAAAAAAAAAAAATCTGGACTTTACAACCAAATTAAAATAAAAAGAAAGACCAAATACACCCCTCATGCCACCAGCTTTCCGATTAGGAATCAAGATATTGGAATGAATCTGGTGTAAATGCAAGAAGCAATGGCAGCATTTTGTAGGACTACTTTCTTACAATAAATGCAAATAATTTGGAAGATGAAAAAGTATGAATTTGTGGTGAGCAAAAAGTTCTTTTCTTGAACAGGTCACTGCTGAGCCCCTTTCTTCTTCTGCTCCAGCTCCTGCAAGCGTTCCTCGCGGCACTGAGCGTGCTGTGTCCCCACTTTGTGGGCTGTCTCGGTGGCTGCAATGTCAATCTGTGCATATCGGGACGATCCGCTCCCTGAAACACCAAATGGAATCCTGTCAAAGGCTATACCCCTCATATATTCCTGGACAAAACTGGCACAAGGTTAAGCTGTTGAGACACTTCTTCCACAGACTTCCTGGATGATCTTGTTCTGGTGTTAAAACAAGCTATGCAAAGGAAGTGAGATGATAACCACAACTGAAAGAAAACACCTCAAAAGCTTTGTTATCTATTTTGGTTTTTTGTTAAGTATTGGGTTTTCTTCAAATAAGCAGATGAGCCACTTGCCCCAGGTTCAAATCTCCACCCCTACTAATCCCAGTAGATGACAATATTGAACTTGACTCTCCCACTTCTGGGAGGCTTTGTCACCCATTTACTAGTCAGTAAATGAACATCTGGTATTTGAACAGAAAACACTTGTGGCTGTTGGCAGAGTTCTTCTTTGTCTGGATTAGGCACCCTGTGAACATTTAACAGAGCAGCCTCAAATAGAATGACACTTTAGCAATAGAGGAAACAAAAGCTACTCAATCTGTCCTGGAGTAGAATAGTTCTGTATAGGTGCAGACATAGAGGGTAGAGGCAGGGAAAACTTTAATAGGAAAAAAATAAAATATTTATGGTCATTAAAGGCACCTTGATAGCTACACCATTTGACCTTAGGACATTTGGGAAAGCTTCTGGAATGTGAGGATGTTGTACAGAGAACTGTATTTAAGTCTGGGAGAAGCTTTGAATTACTTAACTACAACTATATAAACATTTTAAAAAACCCAATAGGAAAAGGGCTAGCATTTCAAAGTTGATAAAATTTCTGAATTTCAAAGTATAAAAATTAAAATCTTAGATTTCCATCATGAATACCAAATGTGAGCAATTAAATTCCATATTCTGATTAGATACTTTCTGTTATGAGGACTGCATCTCTAAATTACAATATGTGGTAGATACATTGCATGTTTATGTGCAAATTGTCCAAGTATATCATTAGAAGTAAAATATCCAATCCAAAGAAAAGAATGAAAAAAATATTTTAAAAAATCAAATAATTGGGCTGGCTTTCTTTTTGTAGCACTTTCACACATCCTCATGGAGAACAGGTAGAACTGTGTTCTGTACTTAATCATTTGCTGCGTGGCTCCATACTCAGTGTTTCAGGAGCAAGCCCTGTACACCTACACCCACAGCCCTGTTTCTGAAGCTGAGCAAGAAAAATTAAGTGTAGTCCTAATATGTGCAATGAAAATCAGGAAAACACAAGCAAATTACTGTCTTTCAAACTCCACAGACACAGAAATGTTCATTTTAGAAGGAGCAAATATACAATGCACCTGTCAAAGGGATTCAACATCTTATAGAACTTCATTATTCAAAAATCTTTTCCAAAAAATGATGCCCGTTAAAAAAACTGCCTCACAAACATACCAGGGTTCAACTCCCTGTTAGCAAAGGTCTGTATGTGGTAGATCATTGAATCATTAAGGTTGGAAAAGACTTCCAGGGTTATCAAGCCCAACCTTTGACCAAACATCACCAATCCAACTAAACCACAGCACTAAGTGCCTCACTGAGACGTTTCTTGAACACTTCCACTTCCCTGGACAGCCTGTTCCAATGCCTCACTACGCTTTTAGTGAAAAAAATCTTCCTAATGTCCAACCCGAACCTCCCCAGCACAGTTTGAGACTATGTCCTTGTCCTGGCACTGGTTGCCTGGGAAAAGAGGCCAACCTCCCTATGGCTACAAGATCCTTTATTGTAGAGAGCAATAAGGTCTTCCCTGAGCCTCCTTTTCTCCAGGCTAAACAACCCCAGCTCCCTTAGCTGCTTCTTATATGAAATTAAGATTCTCCATGCCCCATACATTCTGCATTACTGCATCCTTTGCTGTTTAATTAGTATTGTAGACCTCCTTACCTCTTATGCTTGTGCTAGGTTCTTGAAGCTCCAGTTCCATGTAATGAAGCTGTTTTTTGGAAGTAGGGCTGACAGGAATATTAACATAGGTGGCTGTCTCACTGTGAGGTCGATCTGATGCAGGGACATCAGCTGAATAACCTACTGCCCCTTCTAAAATAAGTAACATGTTAAAACAGATGCTGTTTGCAATGACCAGTGATCTATTTCATACAAACACACTGAAAGCAAACATTGAGCAGCAATAACTCTGCTTGCCAAACAGTATATTCCTCAGTGCCAGATGGGACATGAGAAGACTATAGTTTCTACATAAAAGATCCTGAGACTCGGATCAAGTCAGGATCTATGCAGAACACCACAGACCAGGATCTCACTCTCACTGTTTTGTCCGAAAACAAACATTATTGACAGACATTTCCCAACAGCAGCAATATATGCAGCACTACATTGCAAGGCTTCCTATTCTACCTCAGGTTAGTAAAGCTTTATATGATGTGATCTATTCTAGAAAGATGTGAACCATTATATTATCTTCAAGGAAAAAGACAGCAACCAAAATACCTAGAGGCTGACAAAGCAGGTCCTGAAGAAATATTTCAAGTAAAGGGAAGGCATGCTTGAGGAGAAAACATTGACAACTTTGCTGTTCCAAATTGAAAAAGATAGGAATAATGACAAGTGGGGACTGACCAAGTAAAAGACTTTCACCACAGGGAAAAACGTAGAAGATTAGAGAGTGGGAAAACCTTTCTAAATAGTAAAGGTCACAAAAACACTAGAGGAAATTCCACGGTGTTTCTGAAATTTCTAAAAAAGATACAGACTAACACCTACCAGGAAAGAGTTCCTATAAAGCAGTTTTGATTCTTTTTATCTACTGGATTAATTCTAAAGACCTCTTCAAGCCCTGCTTTCAATTATTCTAATCTTGTCTGCCTGTCCACTCCAGTTAGAGTCCTTACTCTTAAACACCTTCTGCTCTTAAGTCACTTTGAGACAGAGGAGTGCAGAGGAGAAATGGTATCACTTTCAGGCTCTCCCCTTCTATGAAGTTCTCCCATTAAGCCTTGTCCCCACATAAAACTCATATGAAATATTTGTTTGTCCGAACCACTCCTTTCTCTTTTACCCATTTAGACACACAATTGAGATGTGAATGGAGAGGCAAAATGACAGCTGTGAATAACCATTATGGAAACCTTTTCATCTCCATAGACATATTATGAATAACAGAGATAGCTCATACAAAGTCAGGCAACAGTAAGGGCATGCTCCAGGATAATGGAATGTCCCCAGGCTTAAGCTGTTTAAATCAAAGGAGTTTACTATGTGGTCCAAAAATTTAAGTCTGGAAAGTTGGCCGATTTTCCCACAGATTTTCATAAAGAAAACATAGGAACATCCACAAAGCAAACAAATATTTTTCTGACAGTCAGACTTCAAGCTGTTGTTCCAAAGCCAGATGTTAAGAACAAAATGGCAAAATCAATGCAGACACAAACAGAAGAAATTTTCATATCTTCATTAAACATCATTCTCAGAAATTAATCTCAATTATTCTGTCTAAAGTATTTCAAAGGAATTTGGCCTGATTGTGCCAAAAGTGTTTCAGTAGAATCATAGCATTGAAAACCTGCACCACAAATAGTTAGAAACTGTAAGCAAATTACAATCTTAAGGGCTAACACAGAGTCATGAACAGTCAGGAAGGAAAGGATAATTTTTGAAGTCTTTCTATACATTATTAAAGTGATGTAGCAGGAGTTTAAGTGAAGCATCCTCAAAGCTAGCTAGCATGAAAACTAGCAATCTTCTCTATAGAGCTAAACAGTTGACAGGTTTCAGGAAGCTGACTGTCATGCCTGATGCAGACAAGCCAAATGATTTTCCTGAGAACTAAAAAACCACACATGGAGAATAATGTATTATTTGGTAGGGCTTTGTGCAAGAAAAGCAAAAGAAACACCCAGAAAAAGAAGCCCCTGGCAGCAGTCAAACATTCTTCTCAAAGACGGGGAAAAAAACAACCAAGAACGAAGTTGGGAAACTGGAATGGAAGGAGAGAAAAAGAATTTTGTTGTTCAGTCAGTGCTGTCTTAATAGAAACTGTGCTTTCTTTGTAAACATAGAAATACTTTGTTTTTCCTTGTTCCTTTAGAAAAACCCCAATAACCTCATCAGAAACTGAAAACTGGCTTATATTTTCTTAAAAGAAATGTTTATTTAAAAAGCATGAGATGGTCAAAAGCTCCTACTAAGAAAACAAGGTGCACACACAGAGCCATGGACAAAGACAATGCTTTTAGCAATCCATTCTGGGTGGACAGAGCCAGAAGATGCTTATAAGAGGAGTCAGAGGACCAATATTTGAGAACATTGTAAAAGTAAAATTTGAAAGAAAAAGAGATGAAGATGCATGGTTACAATATTCTGAAAGAATTGGTAGAATATCATGATTGCTTGATGAGAAAGGGAGAAATGTAAGAATCAAAAAAGATAGTTAAGCAAGTAACAGGAGAAGGGTAAAAGTGAAAATTCTGTGGCCCTGACCTGAAGGGGAAAAGAAAGAAAAAGAGTATAATTGTGAAGGGAAGAACAAACTGGTGGCTTAGCCTTTCTTTAAGTAAGTGTTAGTTATTTATATTTTCTACTCAGTACAGGCCTGGTTCTCAGAAATGCACAATAAATAATGCAGAAAGAAAACCAGCACCATAAATACAACCCAAAGATAAGTGTGTGTGTGTGAGCATGCATGTAAATCTGGCATGTTCAAAGGGCAACACTTCAAAACTAAACACTTAGAGGAGATCTCAAAAAAAAAAAAAANCAAAAAAAAAAAAAAAAAAAACGATACAGGAGGTGTTGGTGTCCTCTGATGCAACTGACTGCAAAAGTCTCTACTCACCAGGTTCCTCAGAGCTAGTTGGAGTTCCAGGTTCTGAAGGAAGTGTTAGCATCTCATATCCACCTCTAGGACCTAGAATACAGGAACACTGTTAATGGCTTTGGATTTAGGAATTTGTACAATACAATCAAAGCATATGATTTTCCTGTTTTGACTTGTAACCTTCTCAACTAAACAATCCCATGGAATAATCTCAGAAAGTATAAACAGTGGCTATGTTGACTTTTCTGTAGTGGTGATGCCAGCATTTTCTAATGAGTGTAACACCAGGAAATAAACTTTAGGACATTTTTACAAGCATTCACACTGAAGGCCACTAAATTCAACAGTGGGTTTTGCTGTACATCGATGTGGGAGCAGAGCTATCTTGAATGCATGAATCAGGGAGCAGTGTGTGGGTGATCTTGGGAGCATCTGGAAGACTCTTGTTAAAATTCCACCTCCAGCATGATGGATAACTTCTTGATTTCTGACAAAGCTTTGTAGAAAATGCTTAAACTAGCCCTTCCAAAGATAACTTTGCTTTCCAAGTGCAAATCACCATCTTTACAAGAAGCCAGGTTGCACATCATTGGTCCTTCATGAGCACTAAGCTCAAAAAAGATACCCGGGTTTCTTCATGATGTGGGACTACACCTCAGTTCAAACAAGCCAAATAAAACTGCTGTGTCCATAGAATCAACATATGGCAATTAATTTTGAATAACAGACATGCATAATTTTATCTGCTGGCAGTGTTCTTTTTCACCATTATCATGAAGCAGTTTATTTAAATGTGGTGGGTGTATTTTCCTAGCATATCATTGTTAGGGTACAGGATTTCTCACGGCCTGAGGTGAGGTTTTTTTGGTGGGTGCCCTTTTTTAAGGTGCTGGCAGCATTTTACTGCTGTGAATAAGATTACTGCTTATACTCTGACACTTATCTGTCACTGCTTCTTCTAAACTTATCCCATCTGTCAGTGCCTTTCTAACAAAAACTCTGCAAAGCAAAAACCCAAAGAGATACGTACGCCTTACAATAGAGAATCAAATCATACATTACCTTTAATATTTGAAGTTTAAAATAATTTTAATTTTAAATTAATTTAAATTTACATGTACACACATTCCTCATGATCGCTTAAACTTACCAGCTTGGAGACTGTGCCCTCTATGCACTTTCAAAGATCCAGAAGCTGCCATGACAGAAGCACCACCTTTTTCAAAGATAGAGATTCACATTAAATCTACATACCTGCTGCTATCATTAAATATCTGCTGTGCATCAACATCTTTAGTAGTTGTTTTTGAAACACCTAGAAAAATTTCACTAAGAATTACAAGTCATTGTAACTGATCGGGGAGTTGTCTTTGCAATCCATAACATAGCTTTAGCACAACAAAATTTAAAGTATTCATTAAAATCTGATGAGACTTGATCCAAAACTTATTGAAATGAATAGGAACTGTATCACACTTCAGTAGTCCACCATCCATGTTTAGACATGCATAAACTGGGGCAGGGGGAAGGATACACAAAGGATCTGCCTTCCAGGGGAGTTGAATCCAGGTCATAGCAAGTTCTTATTAAACACCTTCCCAGTGTTACAGCCAGGAAAGCTTTACCACAGACAAGCCAGATGGCACAGCCAGTCCCCTTTCCTCAGCTTGATTCACAGAATCACAGAATGTGCCGAGTTGGAAGGGACCCACGAGGATCATTGCATCCAACTCTTAGCCCTGCACAGGACCATCCCCAAGATGTTCCAGCTACAGTATTAGGGAAATATGAGGAAACAAGAGCTGGCAACTCAGAAACCTACTTAGGGTGTTATACATGGTGTGCTTTGTCTAC